>LPNX010972566.1:40233-104152 GCA_001517045.1 Pseudotsuga menziesii
GACCCATTTTGAGTTGAAATTTCCTCTAATATGGTTATACTATGTGATATATTGCTAGTCATGGTCATTGAGTGCTATCAGTCTCCTTTAAGGATTAGCTACCCTTTAGAGTGAATTACTTTAGCATATGAATATATGACCCAAGGAAACATATATGATCATCATTATGGAATAATTCGTCTAAGCATGATATCATAAGATGGATAAATAATTAATTCACATATGGAAAATGAAGTAATTAATTAATGATAATGAGATAAAGCATAGGGAAAGAGAATGGATTTGAATTGCCTCCATTTACCTCCAAGTAAACTCCAATTGTAAAGGCTTTAGTAAAGCCTCAATTGTAATAAATCATGAATCAATTAACTAAGAAGATCTATGCAAAAGTTAATAATAGTAATTGAGCATGGATGCCACTAATTGTAAAGAACTTAAGACAATATGTTAGACTCCTAAATTGGTGGTCATGCAATCAATTAATGATTGAGTTGGTACAACCAATTCACATTAAGTTTAGTAAGTTTGCATTTAGTTCAATTACTTCACATTTAGTTCAAGAGAATTCACTTTCAATTAAAGCTTAAAAGATTGAGTTCAAGTTTTAGTCAACATTCAATTAAAGACTAATTATGGAAGGAGGGCACATATCTTGTAGGAGAAAACTAAGTGCTAGCTTGGCACTAGTGCTCACCACGGAGTTATAGTTGATACTCCTCCTTGTGTATGCACCACTCAATGTATGGAGAGAAACTAGAGCCTCTAGTGGTTGTTCTACTCAACATATTTGAATTGTTTAGAGTACATTGGTGTTGTATCCATATCATTAACTTGTTATTAAAGTGTTAAGCACTTGGAAAGTTTGACATACACTTGTATGAGTGAATCTCTTCTCTACTACTTGACTAATATCTCTTATCGGGCAATCTGCTTATGTGTTGCAAATCATTCTATGCAAATCTATCTATCATACTTAAAAAATTGATGGGTTTTTCATCCTCCTTGTTTGAAGGGTTTTCCCAAGGTATATCCTTTCTATCATAGTTGAATGATTTATGTGGTTAATTAAAGTTGAAGCTTCTTAGTTTTTTCTCAAACATTCCCACTATATACATCAATATAAGCAAAATTAGAGCACATTATTTATAAATAGAAATAATTTTGATCAATCGAGCTCATGCTATAGGTTCATGATGCTCTCGTAAAAGAATAACAAAGGCATTTTTCATATGGAGATTAACGATACGCCATAAAGATTCAAAAGATTATAAACATAAGAAGCATAATCGAGCGAGTGTTCAATCTTTATGACTTCACAAGCATTGAATCTCGAATTTATAACAATATAGACTCCAAACAAGAAACTACAAGAATTAATAACTAGGGTTTATACTTGTATTATTTTACCCAGCTTATTATAAAAATGGAGTAAAAGTAAATAAACAAAATTTCTGAGAGCCTGAGTCGTGAGGACGAAACCATTCCAACTCTATTGCAGTGGCCCTCTAAAACAACATGAACTCACAAAAATACATATGCTTCGTGAGACCAAGCAAAGGTCCTACAAACATCCCATAATTTGTAGATAAAGGAACCGAGCACCTTACTTCACAGCTATGGATTAATCAAGTATTTTACTAGCCATTAATAGAACTGTCAGTGCAT
This sequence comes from Pseudotsuga menziesii, assembly GCA_001517045.1. NCBI lineage: Eukaryota > Viridiplantae > Streptophyta > Pinopsida > Pinales > Pinaceae > Pseudotsuga > Pseudotsuga menziesii. The sequence goes on from LPNX010972566.1 coordinate 41,899, forward strand.
GTCCAGGTGGAATAAAAGTAGATGCACACTCACCTCTAGGCACAGGTACCGGCCTATACAAGGAGAAGTTAATGCACTAAGTAAATGGATGGGGTTGTGTAGTCAAACAGATCTCCATAGTTAAGTTTTGGAATAAAACTAACAAACAATGTGTTTACCATGTAGCTTCGCCAACTTGTATCCACGTTATGAAGGAGCAATCCTTCCCTCTGATGACCTGGAAATGTTATTTAAAAAATATTTAGCTACGCACTAGTAAGCCTCGACATACCTTCATAGGCCAAACTTATTCAAGCATAAATGTAAGGTATAAAGTAAACACTAATACGAAATATTACAGTACTATTTGGAAATGATCAATATGAAGGAACTCTATTTTAAATAATGTTGATAGTGGTTCACCTAAAAAACCTTACTCCCACGAAGTTATAAAGGGAGTCTGATATTAATTTACTATTTTTATGAATTAAGTAGTAAGCTAATGTGAGACATGATAAATGACAATATATATTTATCCAAACATAATTTGAGAACAAGTGATAAGTGAAGATCTCTCTTGTTAACAGGGAACCTTAAGTCAAATTTATATGTGAATCCTTGTTATGCAACTCTGAAACTTAAAAAAAAATATTATTGATGAATTTGATGACATTACAATTGGTATTAGAGCTCAGTTTCAACACTTAGGGGTCTGTGATTGAACTGTTGTGAAAAGTTAACTAATAAGCATTTTGTTCTTGCACATTAGATGGAAGAAATTAAAAGATACATTACACTTCCATGAAAAACACAACCATATTTGCCAAATCATTTGGAGAACGAGAAGAATTCAGTGTCTTCTCATTTATTTAACTTAAAACTATCAACACAACTAGGAATAGAGATGAATTTGAGAGGGGTTGGGGACAAGAGGAGTTAATAAATCATATCAGAAATCCAAGGCCATATGAAATAGAAATTTAAACATCATGTGTCAAGAAAGGGCCTCCATTCAACACATACACCTTAATTCACCTCAACCATAGGAAGGGGAAATACACGTGGAATTGAATGATGAATAAAGCATGGTTACACCTTAAGAGTTAATGAAAACAATACAAATCTTAAAGGAATAATTGCAGAGTTTTAAGGATGATAACCTCAAGGATAGATAACCATACAAATTGTGCTTTGTGTATGATTTACATTCGTTTCTCTTGTTCACAATTTATCATAGTACAATTTATTTTCCTATATTTGAACTAGAGGGAGGCTAAATTTCTTTCCCTAGTCAAATATATGAACTAGCCCATGTTTAATGTTATAAACGCTAATTAAATCAACTCATAAAGAATATTTTGGTTATATATCCCAAAATCATCAATGCATTCTCTACTTCAATTGATGCATATGTTAATTTTATATCCACTTGTATAACCTATGTTAATTTTATATCCACTTATATAACCTATGTATAGCTCAAGAAACTCCTTCTTACTGTCATTATGGAATCAAAGCTTCCAGGTTTCATGCTAACTAAGGACTTTAATGCATGCAAAAGACTTCAGCTGAAACACGGGCTTTTGTGGAGCCTAAGGACATTCATTGGACAAGGAAACATGTGCATCTCGTTGTATGTAGCCTTAGATAAGAACCAAGTAATGTAAGATGCAAAGCATCTAGATTGATACATTATTATAGTTTTTTATTCCCTTGTAAAAATGATATTTAAATTTTTTTTTTTGACAAGTGTTTAGCTGTCTAGATGTTATGTTTCCATGTTAATGTAGGTTCAAAATACTTATGTTGAAACCTTTATAGGCATAGATATTAAATTATAAATTATGATTAAAAGTTATCTTGGTATGATGACATATGTTATCTAGGTTTAATGAATCTCATATACAACATTAATTAATTTTGTATTTATTTTTTCAAACCTTCATAGGCATAGAGCTTAAGTTAAAAGGAAGTTGAGTTTTATAGGTTTCTGTAATGTACTAAAAATCCTCATTACCTTTTGGGAAATGGGGTCTTTTTTTAAACTACATCGAGACAAACTAAATATCTTATTCCCATCGATTGTATATCATGATAGATCATTGATTTAGAACATTTCTATATTCTTACACATAATATGACATATGTATTATCTCTAATAACTTTAATCATGGAATGATTTAAGACTCATAACTTTATAAGGCCATAGAACCTTGAGAACTTCATGATTAAGATTTATAAAATATTTAATCTTTGATCATAACATAACACTTTTCAGACTTGGTCGATGATATAATATCATATCATTTAATTATATTTATCCTTTTAAACATTTAGGGGTATGCCAATTCCATGACTATAATGTCTCTTTCCTAAATATAAACTACTAATTACTTTAATGTTCTAATATATGAATGTAGTACAAGTACCTTGTAGCTCTATTTTCAACATACATTTGTAAATGAACCTTATGTAATATATGTTTCATAAGACATATAATGAACATTTTAGTTACTCACCACATTCATGTCTTACCTGCGTCATTAACTTCATCAAGAATCGTATGAGAAAATAGATGCAACTATTACTAGTAGTATTATATTTCATGAGTATGAGGACTAGATTCTATGCTACAAACATTCAATAAGTAATGAAAGTTCACTTTACAAGGAATCCAAATTACAATAATTTAGATCCATGACATTCACTTAGAACATTCTACTCAACATGCATTGGTCCTTCTAAGTTCATTCACAATCATATGTGATTCAATAATCCTTACAAAATATTCTTTAGCATCAGTGCATTAATTTCATACAAAATTCTAGTATACCTTAGGATACTACTATAACATACTAGTTTAAGTCCACCATCATTATTATAATAGAGCTCTAAGGCATAAGAGTTATTTTTATACTAATTTAAGAACACATCCTTATACAAGAGTCTTTTGTAATCTTCTATTTAATCATCTGTCTACTTAATATCGGCACTAATATTAATGTAGTGCTCCTCCTTTAGGAGAAGGAACTAACTCAATCAATTTCTAAGCTTTCTAATTTAATGTGGCCTCTATTCAAATAAAACACTTTTCTTTGCAAGATACTTTGTTTCATATATTTCTATTGCACTACTTAGGAATTAATACCTTATGAAAACATAGACATACATGTAGTTTAGAATTTCTCATGGTCCCAACTGTTTTAAAATATTTCAATGTAATTATAGGATATGATGAAACCTTAAAAAAAACATTTAAATCTCATACAAAATTTAAATGTATAATGTCTAAGTTATGCTTCGTAGAATACCTGGAATTCGTAGGTTGTAGATAGCTCCCTTTAGTTCTAGGAGTTCATGTAGTTCCCTTTGGACCCCTTAGCAACAAAAATGATAAACCACCCTGCCTACCTCTTAGCAACAAAAATGATAAACCACCCTACCTACCATCTGTTAAAAATATTGAGACATGTATAGACAACCATCCATCTTTACATAAGGATTTGATCCCACTAAAATAACCAGCATGACCACAATACTTATTATCATTGGAACAAATGCATAGTTGGATTGGGATAAGGTATTTTATTTGATTTTCTTGTTTTTTTACATATAATTATATCAATCAAATAACATAATTGTAGCTATACTACAATACTAACAATTGCAATTCACAAGTACCAAATAAATATTCATCATGAACAATTTCACTACACACTCATATGCTCACTTGGATAATGTATACTAGTTATTAGGAGTTCAACAAAATGCCATCTGATATCTTATCAACATAGGATAAACATTGAACAACTTCTCATTAGACCAGAGTCACCAGAAACTGAAGTATCAAGACTTAACAATGTTGGCATACTACAAAAAGACAGACGACACTTACTCTTTTTAAAGAATATGATCTCCGCATAAAGGATTTTGTTGAGGAAAAATGTTGGATGATTCCATGGAAAGGAGAATTTCAGTTTATATAGAAGCAAAGGATGAGAAAATGGTGTCCCAAACTCATATTCCTCCAATGTGGGACAAGCCACTGCATCCCTTGTAAAATGAACATAGGTGCATGTTTCTCTCAAGTTCCATGAACATATTACACAACCTTCAGATAGTTTCAATCATATATGGATGTCCATCTTAACTTCAAAGTACCAAAAATTGAACTAGTAGATTTCACATTTCACATCAAGAAGAATGGCCATTAAATCTAAGTACTCTTTGCCACTAGATAAATGGAAATGAATGTTGTATTTCTTCAGTCAACATGGGTTCATACACTATTGACACCCTTCGACGTGATCTCTGTAAAAATCAACCTAGACAGGTTTTACCCTATCTAGAAACACTTGCGAAGCAGATGCAGTTTGACTTGAGATGTTTGAGGGAGGGATGCAGGAACCACATTTCCGTAGAAGGGAAGAGGACTTGCGCACTTAATCTCTCTTTGTCGTTCTATCACTCAGAGATCCAAAACACCGTTGTATCTCATCATTCATTCACCATTGTATCATATCTAACATCACACCATTTCATTATACATAAAATATATAGACATGTAGTAATTCATCCACCATGCGAAGACTTCTCATCATTCAGATCAAATCATTCATATCACATCATTAAGAGTTAACCATAGAGACAACATTCACATTGCAGATAGAGACACAAATAATTTCCATCAATACTCTTATCTTATTAACTTCCGTAGGTCAACATACATCTCCAAAGTACATCTCCTGGTCGATAGCCTCAGACCAAAACCCATAAATAGTTTGCAAGGTAGATAAAAGATAAGATTCTCTCTAAAGCACATACATCTCCTCTATGTCATTCGATCCATCCTCTACTGCTATATTTATAACAATATTTATAGGCTTGCACCTTTACAAAAATCTCCACATATAACTAACTTCCTGACTATCTTGGACCAAAAGTACAAAAATGTGACCAAGCCGACTATTTGTTGACATCTTCTTCTTGTGAAGTCATCTTTTACTCTTGTCTCTTCCGCACCATGTTCATCCAATCTTCCTTCCAATAACCCCCCAACACAAACTTGTGTCTTGCCCTCAAGCCACATCAGCTGGATATTGTGTGTGCGCTTATCGTAACCTTGAAGTCATCATATTTCTTCTTTTTTTGTCAACTGCTTCCTTTGTCCTCATGCTAATTGTTGCACACTCTTCTGTATCCTTCTCTGTCAGGTGCTCTGCAATCTACTCGGCCACGTTTCTGCGGACCTCAAGAGTAGTTGCAAGTGCATTCATAGCCTTCATCGCTAATTGTTCTTCGATGTCTTGGAATTCATCCAACTAGGTTGTTTGGTGTTGATTCCTCTCCCGTGCTTTGCTTGCTCACAGCTGAAATTCCTTTAAATATGTTTCCTTACTAACCTGCACCACTGGGGGTATATTTTTTAGGGATTCCTGCATTTCTATTATATGCACCTCGACCTCATGAAGTTGTGTGCCTAGTTGTTGCAATTACTCATCCTGAACCACACACATCAAAAATTGTGTGGTTTTGTCTGCTAGAGTCTTAGATAATTTCTCACAGTCATTAATCTAGGTGGCCACATCCTCAATATTTCCTTTGTGCTTAGTGACCTGCTTCAGTAGTGTACTCGGAACTGCCCGCCCTTGCAGCTCCTCATTTTCCCTTTTCAAGTCTGCAATGATTTGTCCTAGCCGCAATATCTTCACTTCAACAAACATATTTGCCGTGATGTATGAAATTTCCTGGCATACGACAACAATGGAATTTTCCAATCATTCTCTATCATCTAATGCTTTTTCCTTTGACATCAACAATGCTTCCTGTGCTTTCTTTAACCTCTCGATCTCTTCCTTTGGCACTGCCATTTCTCTTCTGACTTTACTAAATTTTCGTGCACGATTTCTTCGTGGTCTATGATCTCCTGGACGACTGCCTTCTGAAACTATGTATGCTTCGACATATTCACTTCCAGACTCAAACGCATGTGATGGAATTTTCACAATAATTACCCTCTTCCCTATAATGATCTCTACTGCTCATTGCAGCATGTCGACTTGGGGAACCTTCTCCAAGATCGCATTAGTCAGGGATTTTAACAAATTCTTGACTTGTTGTAAAAACCAGGTCAATTTTTGTTTCAACTGTGCCTCACTCTTGGTAGTCATAGTGGTGATCATGGCTAGTATGTGACTCACCTGATCATCGACCATCTTTGGAGTGTTGCTTCCCTCACCCCGCTCGAACCTTCTTTTGGTCCTTCCTTCTTCAAACTGTCTTTGTACCTTGGAATCCATTAGAGTCTTTGAGAAATCTTCTTTGGACTCCTTGTCACTCTCTTTCGTGTGTTCATGTTCTACCGGCATATCAGGTGGTGAACCCACCTTTGTGTCTTACAACTCCTCTATGTTGACCAACACTTTCCATTCAACAATACAATAATCAATAATTACATCTAGCTCTTCATTTGTAATTTTATACATTGTGGTGGGCCATTACTTCTCACCATCATCGTTCGTCTATACTTTTTTCCTGCCTCCTTTGTGAGACACGAAACCTTGCCTGCTCTGTCTTGTAGTGCATCCCAATATAAATAAAACTACACTACACAGTTAATATGATGCTCCTTCACATCAATCCACCACAAGTTCTGGTATCGTGCACCCCTGCATGCTTGGGTGACTTCTACATCCATTCCCTGTTAATGTGTGTGTCCCATCCACCCCACAAGTGAAATTAAAATAAGCAATGATGAATATGTAAAGGGTTGCTTACCTTCTTGGACCAACATTGCGTCATGCGTGAGTTGATTCAATAAAAACAATGACCAGTTCATTTGGACTCCTTTATCGTACTACTCGGCGCACTCAATTACTCTAGAATTACACTGTTTAGGTCTATTCTTCCTTACCATATTCACAGCCAAAAAATTCGTTGCAACTTGAATGACTTTGTCATTGATGTTACTGATAACATAATCACATTTATCTCAAACAACGTCGTACTTCTTCTTCAGATTCACAACGATGCTCTTATCATTTTCCTTTCCTCTAAAGTACTGCAACGGGTTGGCACCCTTTATGGGAAACCTAGTGATATAATGATATCAACTCGATGGTGACTGGTATGTTAGTGTCGAGCCAAAGATACCCTTTGTGGAAACACGCCAGCAACTATTTCACACATGCATTTTCCTCTGGTGAATGACCAAAATGCGGCATGTGCGTGAGGCCTAACAACCTCAACATATATAATCCCAAAGCCCACTACTATGGTGTGGGAATGACAGGACCTCCATCATCATCCTCCTGTGTATCATAAGGTTATGTTTTGCATTCGGGATATTCGAGTAGGTCATGGTCGTTGTAGGTCATTTTCATCAAATTGTGTATAATATTCATTGTGTTGTGCACCCCTTTTGGCATCGTAGGCATATTAATAGGGTACCACTGATTCTTGGAAAGCTTCAATGACGGTGGTTCATATTCCTTTCTAGGTGGTATGTACCAGGGTATATCCTCAATAGTCACCCCCTTCCTAGATGTGGAATCCTCTCCACCAGTCATCAAGGGCCCAACCTCTACTTCAAGTTCTGCATCCCTGGTTGAACTTCGTGTGGATCTCTTTTTTTGCTGTGGGGGATTTGGGCATTTTGTGCCCCTTTTATTCCTTACTATCCTCGGTATTTCTTCTTGAAGTTCTAGTCTTTCCTCTTTAATCAACGTTCTGGATGGTGTAGACTCATGGGTAGTACTGCTCGAGATTATTTGAGCCATCGCTAGAACTCTATCACTCACTCAATCTCTCCTCGCTATACCTTGCTACACACCTTCACTCTGCTCAAATCAACTATCACAATGGTTCATCCAATACCCCACATGTAAACTCTTATAACCTTTAAGACACTTGTGTGAATTATATTGAACATCATCGCCTAATCCTCCAACGATCGACCAAATCCGCCGCTAATTCTACAAATCCGACGATCTAATTCCTCATGAATGTAAATCTCCTCCACTTGCGTCGTTTCCCATCTGGTTTAACTACTTCATTTATTGCATGATTTGATCCTATCACACTTAGTCGGATGTCTCCAAGATTCCTTCCTGTTGGGACTTGTGCATCTGTTCTTCTCTTGCGACCTTCCTTGCTGGGATGACCTCCTCTTCATCATATCTTACACATTTTTTTGTTTAATTTCTACGCAGAACCTTAATCATGGTGCTGCACCTGGCCATCCCGATAGGGATTTACACGACTACCATTACCAGGCTTTGGAAGCAATGCACCATCTAGCTGTTGTAACTGCACTGCACCTTCCTTAGTGATGAAGTGAATTACATAAGGTCCTAACCAATGCATTTGTAACTTACCTGGATGCTTCACAAACTTGCTATCATAGAAGAGAACCATATCTCCTCACTAGAATTACTTTTCTTTGACTCCATTCGAACTTCACATATTTCTTCAACAAATTATCTATTGGTGTTGTGATCATTACGTAGCCTCTTATGAAATTCTGGTAATACCCCATATGGCCCAATCTCACCATGATTTGTTTAACCGTCATTGGTGAAGTAAGATTAACAATTATCACGATCTTAGCAGGATCAACCAACATTCCTTCTTTAGAGACGATGTGTCCCAAAAAAATCATAAACAACCCAAATAATATACACTTTCGCCGATTGAGCGAGATATGATGTTGTCGACATCTCTCTAACATCAGTCGTAGGTTGGCAATGTGGTCTTTAACCAACCCATAGATAGACCAATCATCCTTATAAATTGCCAAAAATTTCTGAATTAAATCATTAAATGCAGTGACTACTATCTTTGAGAAGATCACAGGTTCATTTTTTAGCCCAAACGTTATTACTGTGTACTGGAAACACCACCATTCCGTCAAAAAAGTTTTCTTTTGCCGATCTTACTTCGCAATATTTATCTAATGGTAGCCTGAAAATCCATTTCCGAATGAATAGACCTCTTGGCCATTGACTCCTTCTAGTACTTCATCAGTAAATGGTGTTGGGAATGGATCATAAATACATACGTCATTTAGCTTCTGAAGATCGATGTAGATCCAAATTTCTCCCATCTTCTTATATTTAACCACCATTGGACTAATCCATTATGATTCTTCCACTGGTTCGATGATTCCAGCATCCAACATTCTATCGATTTCAGCCTTCACTCGTTCCTTGTATAATGGATTTAATCGATACAGACGCTGCTTTACTGGATTCTCATATGGATTTAGCAGGATTTTCATTTCTCCCAAGTCTCGTAAGATCCCCTTCATCTGAAAAAAATTGGTCGAAAATAAAACTTGGTACTCATGTAACAGATCAGTGATCTTCTCCATAGTGGTTGTGTCCCAATAATCTCCTACATTGGAGATCTTTGGGTCCTCTACCATCCCAATGTTGACCTTCCTGATCTTCAGAGGTTGTTGGACTTTGTATGTCGTCATCTATGATGCTACGATATCTCAACTTCCTTCATATTCTAGGATATTGATATTCCTTATATCATCCTTGTCGTTAGGTTCTCCTGTCACATTGTAACACTTTGTCATCAACTATATTTTTGGCGTCTAATGTGATTTTTTTGGAAATTCCACTAGGAGTATTTCCAAGATGACATCTCGAATGTGCTGAAGTGTGCTATGTATCACTGGATCAACATATCTAAAGCTGAAGGTGTGGCTAAAGTAGACAATCAAGTCTTCCCATGCTGTGATTTCCCTTCAGATTTCTACTGATACGTATCATTGTTACGGCATCTCATCCAATGTGTGGAAAAAATCATGTACCCATTTGTCCTTTAGCCTTGACACCAACGTGGTTTGACATGCGACCAAATGATCATTGGGATCATTTCTTTCATCATACTTCTCACCTTGATATTTCTCTATTGATCGAAACCAAACTTCTATCACTCTGTGACACATCAACCAACCACCAATTGATTTCTTATGCGTCGCCCACCATCTTGCTGGAGTGGCATTCACTGCTTCCTCCAATGCCAATAGTCTTTGAGGATTTGATACCTTGTCTTCAAAGTCTTCGAAAAACTCAGTTAAAGTCGGTATCCCTTCTTATGCTGGTATCTCAATAAACTCTGTTGCGACCCAACGCAGTGACTAGGTGACTAAGTGACTCACCCACACTGTTGAACTGTTGTGAAAAGTTAACTAATAAGCATTTTATTGTTGCACATTAGATGGAAGAAATTAAAATATACATTACACTTCCATAAAAAACACAACCATATTTGCCAAATAATTTGGAGAGCCAGAAGAATTCAGTGTCTTTTCATTTATTTAACTTAAAACTATCAACACAACTAGGAATAGATATGAATTTGAGAGGGCTTGGGAACAAGAGTAGTTAATAAATCATATCAGAAATCCAAGGGCAGATGAAATAGAAATTTAAACATCATGTGTCAATAAAGGGCCTCCATTTAACACATACACCTTAATTCACCTCAACCATAGGAAGGGGAAATACATGTGGAATTGAATGATGAATAAAGCATGGTTACACCTTAAGAGTTAATGAAAACAATACAAATCTTAAAGGAAGAATTGCAGAGTTTTAAGGATGATAACCTCAAGGATAGATAACAATGCAAATTGTGCTTTGTGTATGATTTATATTCCTTTGTCTTGTTCACAATTTATCATAGTACACATGCAACTGTTTCAACCATAAATTAATCATGCGACTCTACTACAATTATTGTTGAAATGGAAATCATGTAATTACAACTGTTATGATATTCTACCTGGCAAAGGACAACTAATCCATATCATTTTATTAATAGATTTAATGTATTTTTTGAATTTTTCTTATTTATCCATTTGTTACATTAGTTTTGCATACTTAGATTTTGGATTATGGATTTATGCATTTCCTAGTCTATACAAACTTCAAACCCATCCATTACTCCCAGGTGATTTTTACCTTTTGTATTTGCTTTACCTGTTAAAAACTCTAGCTTATTACTTAGAGCTCTTCCCAATGCATATTTTAGTTTTATTAAATTTTGTTTCTTCAAATAGAAGCCTACACTATCAAATCCCATTGTGGGCACTAAATATTATATGAGCGATTGCTAAAGTATCTGGCATATGGGAAAGAAATGGCCCTCTTGAAAATTTCAGTTCTTTTTAATGTCTAAGAAATCCATTTCCAACTTGGTCGATGACATAATATCATATCATTTAATTATATTTGTCCTTTTAAACATTTAGGGGTATGAAAATTCCATGACTATAATGTCTCTTTACTAAATATAAACTACTAATTACTTTGATGTTCTAATATATGAATGTAGTACAAGTACCTTGTAGCTCTATTTTCAACATTCATTTGTAAATGAACCTTACGTAATATATGTTTCATAAGACATATAATGAACATTTTAGTTACTCACCACATTCATGTCTTACCTACGTCATTAAATTCATCAAGAATCGTATGAGAAAATAGATGCAACTATTACCAGTAGTATTATATTTCATGAGTATGAGGACTAGATTCTATGCTACAAACATTCAATAAGTAATGAAAGTTCACTTTACAAGGAATCCAAATTACAATAATTTAGATCCATGACATTCACCTAGAACATTCTACTCAACTTGCATTGGTCCTTCTAAGTTCATTCACAATCATATGTGATTCAATAATCCTTAGGAAATATTCTTTAGCATCAGTGCATTAATTTCACACAAAATTCTAGTATACCTTAGGATACTACTATAACATACTAGTTTAAGTCCACCATCATTATTATAATAGACCTCCAAGGCATAAGAGTTATTTTTATACTAATTTAAGAACACATCCTTATACAAGAGTCTTTTGTAATCTTCTATTTAATCATCTATTTACCTAATATCAACGCTGATATTAATGTAGTGCTTCTCCTTCAGGAGAAGGCACTAACTTAATAAATTTCTAAGCTTTCTGATTTAATGTGGCCTCTATTCAAATAAAACACTTTTCTTTGCAAGATACTTTGTTTCATATATTTCTATTGCACTACTTAGGAATTAATACCTTATGAAAACATAAACATACATGTAGTTTAGAATTTCTAATGTCCCAACTGTTTTAAAATATTTCAACGTATTCATAGGATATGATGAAACCTTAAAAAAAATTTAAATCTCATACAGAATTTAAATGTATAATGTCTAAGTTATGCTTTGTAGAATACCTGGAATTCGTAGGTTGTAGATAGCTCCCTTTAGTTCCAGGAGTTCATGTAGTTCCCTTTGGACCCCTTAGCAACGAAAATGGTAAACCACCCTGCCTAAAATCTCTTATCATTTTGGACTTAGAAAACCAAAATATTTCCTAGCATTTGATCCCAGAAACTAATAATCCCAAGAGCATCTTCCTCTGTTCCAATCCCTTAGATCAATAATGCAGTTTCACAATACAATTTCCTTTGAGTTTCCCATCTACTCAAAGTTTTGAGTTGGTCCCCACCTTGGTATCTCTCAATTGCAAAAATCATCCTATCCAACATAATCTCCTTCAAAGAAAAATCAACCCCCCATTCTCTGTGAAACATTTCCTATATACCATTTTTCCTCCTCCAAACTTCATTCTTACTCCACTTCCTTAACCCTCTATTTTTTCGGGATCCTAAACCACTAATACAATCAAATTAATCAAGGATAAAATAATTATAGTATTTGTTTCTAGGATTTCCGGCACGTTCTCTTGGGCAATCAATTAGTTAAATGCTATATTTAAGTTTCCCCATTAGAAGTGACATCTATTATTTATTTATTTGAAGCATAATCACCACGTGTTTTTACAAGACTATCTATTTAATGGTAGTTCAATCCACCACATCTTCTTTGAATGGTTTAGGATAACATAAGAAATGCAAGCTTGACTTTACATAGAGAGGATTCTCATGTCTTTAAATTTAAATAATAATATAATATAGAATATAATAATATCAATTCAAACAATCACTTTTCAATGGTTTAAAATAATAATAATAATAATAATAATCCTTCCTTTAATCATATATTACAATCCAAATAAGTAAATAATTTATTTATTTAACAAACAATGAAACTATGTTTATCTAACAATACTTATAACAACAACAAAAACAACACTAATAATAATGGTTTAAAAAGAAGCACAACTATGATAGTTATAAATATAAAATCAGTCATTCTTAAACAAAACACCTTTTACTATTCGAACAAAATGATAAGCATGATAAACTAAACAATGCCATTGGTATAAACCGAACAATAACTATGTAAATTATAATAACTATCTCATGGAAATTGCTTCTTGACAACAACAATTAATCACTAATGCATCATTTATATTTAACTAATAACTAAACTAATTGACCTGTATATTCATATCCACGTGATTAAAAAAACATCAATCAAGCTTGGTCAATGCACGGCTGACTCTTATCTACAATAACATTGCAATCATTTAGCATGTTAAGTATTTATCACATCAATAATAGCGTACATATAGAAGGTGTGTGTGCATGGACAACATATGCATAGATCACATATGTACTATGAGAAAACATCATATCGCCTAGGCATATATACTAACTCACAAAATAATAATGATTTGTGTAAACATAATTATCATATATACAAGACATGACAATCACACAGATATAACCAAATCAACATACATCCAACATAATAGTTTCAGCATCATCAATCATTAATAATTAACCAATCAAGTTATAGCATCATTATACTTTAGACTCACAATACCTAATCCCTCAATTATTCTCAAGGGAAAGGTACTTACTACCAATAGCTTGGTTTCATAAACCCTCAACCCCCAAATGGAACTTCCTAACATATCCTCCCATCCTATCCTACTTATGTATCCTCCCATCCTATCCTACTTATGTATCCTCCCTATCCTTCCTCTTTCAGTAATGATGTGGTGTTGACTTCACTGACTTGGCCACATATAGAACCTAAGAGCGGTAGTGTCAACTAAAAAATGGACCTAGCCTTTGCTAGAAGGAATGTCATCATCGTCATTGCACGTCTAGGGGAGCGTGAGTCGACACATATCTCCCATGAACTCGGGTATCATAAAACACAATGTGGTAAATACTTTCATCCCTCTCAACATTCTGGGTTTAGACCCTAACAAAATCATGTTGTGTTGCTATCGATATTATCAGAATGTGTCATCGTATCATTATTTTGGTTAATAATGTTTTCTGCATAATAAGTATTATTCCACACATCATATCAAGTACCCGAATATCACTTATCCCGTGTGTCCTATGGGTTAGTATTTCTCAAATCATACATAGTAGAGCAATTTTTTCCATTCAACCATCAATCGATCATCATGTCATCATTCATCCGTATATAAATTAATCTTTCACATGTGTATATGACATTCAGTAAATGAATTAACCATATGATAAAAACAGTATCCACATAACACATCATATCTTTCACATCTTTTCTAAGGAAATAAAATATAAACATATAATTGTCGTCACTAAATCAAAGAAACAATAACCATAACACATGGTAATAACATATAATCAGGTCCATCATGTCACACAATATAGTTTTCTCAATCTAGTTGAGTCCAACAAATAATAAGCAAATAAAATACGACATGTCCAAATGATAAAAATGTCTAATCAAAATATGGGGCATTACTTACACCCACCCTTTAGGAAAATTTGTCTTGGAGTTATGGTCAAAATAGTGAGGAAAACTCTCGACACATGGTTTATGTCTCCTCCTAGATAGAATACCCTAGGTTATACCCGTCCCACTTGTTTTAACTTGGTAAGACATACTAAAGTCCACTAAAATTTACTCTTTTATCACATGGGAGGTGTTCTAATACCTTTTTGTAGTGCTCCTCCTTCAGGAGGAAGCACCAACTCAATCAATTTTAAGCTTTTTGATGTGATATGTCCTCTATTCAAATAAAATAGTTTTTTTTACAACATACTTTGTTTCATATATTTCTATTTCACTACTTACGAATTAATACTTTGTTGCAACATAAACATACATGTAGTTTATGTAATATCCCTCATCCATAGTTTTGTGTTTGTGAATAAGCGTAAGAGTATGTATATGTAAAGATTCACGGTGAGGAGATCAAAGAAAAGGCCCCACCATTGACCATAATATCACTTTTAGTATTTTTATGTGATGTTAGACCATCTGTCTATGGTAGCATGGTGATGTAATGTAAAACGTGAACCTGATGAAATGAAAAACAAGCACAAGGGATGGATTTGCAATACCATAGTAATAAAAGGGGGCATGGTGTCTACTAGGAAAGAGAAAGAGGGCAGTGATGCCTCATGAGACCTGGGGTAGAGTTTAATCCAGCTCGACATGAACTCGTTACTGAAATTAGTGAGTTGAATCTCGTATTCGTATTACTAGTGTGTTGTATCTTGTTGTTAAATCATTGAGGGGGAGATTAGAGGTTTCTTGTGTGCTTTGATGTGGCATGTTATCCTACCAGTGTTTGCATGAGCCTATTAGTATACTATTATGTTAGTATATTATTAACCTATAGTTGCTAGTGTTAGTACTAATAGTTATTATTGAAGGCCCAGTAATTGTACCATAGGTGCATCTAAGGAGTGTGCTAAGTGCTTGTGCAACTGTCATGTACCCATTTTGGTGGCATGGATCATTCCATTAGCCAATTATTCCCTATGGATTTAAGAATAAATTCCTTAATTGCTTGGGATTATATTTTGAAACAAGGAAATTAATTATTAGTAGCAGTTATTATGTCCTTTAAAGTTGAAGATGCACTATAAGATAAATTATTTTCCATGAATACATTTTATCTTAATTAAAATAATAAGAATAATAGGCCAAGTGGGGTGCATTAGGAGATCAAGTTTGACTACAAGGAAGTTGGAAAAGATGAAAGGAAGAAGAAAGAATCCAAAGCATAAAATAAAAAGGAAAAAAATAAAATAAGAAAAGTTAGCACAAAGCAGGAAAGAAACAAAGAAGTATAAAGCAGAAAAGCAAAGTAACGAAGGCTAAAAGAAGAAAAGCAGGGAAACTAGGATAATGCAGGTAAAAAATAGAAAAGCATAATAAAGAACAAAAAACACGATAAAGTAATAAAGTAGGATAAAGTAGTAAAGGAAGAAAGCAAAAAGAAAAGCTGGGAAAGAAAGGAAAGTTTCTATCCACTCATGAGGGAGCATTGGTTGAGGTAAGTTGACCACATGAAGTGTAAATTCAACCTTAAAGCCAAAGAGGTTTATCATATAAGTATAGTGCATCACTATCCATCTTTTGTCAGTTTGTGAATTGATATGAGAGCATTGTGCTACTCTAGACTTGGGAGACGTGTCCCTAGTCCAAGTTGGCAGATGTGCCCCATGATTCTATTATGAGGATGATGTCATTCAACCATAGTCACTGCGTTTTATTGCAGGTTTTGAATAAATCAACACGAGTACAAAATTATGAATTAATGACTAACATTTGGATATAAATGAGTATTTTTGAGTTGGTGACTAATAGTAGCTAATTTCCATTATCTTATAGCTTGACTAACTTAGTTGTATTTAACTTATCCATTAATTGCTTGAATTATTAGTCATTGATGTAGTCATTGATTTAATCATTAATTTAGTCACTAATTTATTCATTGATTGCGACAATTAATGACCAAATATATGACTAAATAGACTACTATATGATAACTCATTCATGACTAAGATAAATACGACTAAACGTTAGTCGCTTTATAAGACACTGCAAATCATCTACTAATAGTCGTATACATGTGAATTTAGTTGTTTTCATAGTCACAAATTTATGATAGGGCACAGAGGAATCGAACCACCAACCTCTTTCCTATAATTAGGTAGGTGCTCTACCATTGAGCTAGCACCCTTTCAGAAGTTGTTATTTCCTGAAAATGATGATATTCAAACAAATTTTGCATCATTCAAGCATACAAAATAATGATTAACAAGTTACTATAGATACATAATGGCTTACCTTGTACTAGTCCTTCCAGTCCTTCAACTGTATTTATTAAGTGCAAATATATTTGCACTTAATAAATGCAGTTGAAGGACCAGTAGAAGGTAAGCCATTATGGATCTATAGTAACTTGGTAATCATTATTTTGTATGCTTGAATGATGCAAAATGCAAAAATCCCAGAATTTTTTAGGAATGACAAGCATGCATCCATTGTTAAACTATCTACCGAGTCATATAGAGTCATGCCAAGATATCTGAATTTGGTTGAAAATTCATAAGTAACTTGAACATAATGGTGGATGATGTCATGTAAAGGAGAATTTCAGTTTATATAGAAGCAAAGGATGAGCAAATGGTGTCCCAAACGCATCTTCCTCCAATTTGGGTCAAGCCACCATCCCATGTAAAATGAACATAGGTGCATGTTTCTCTCAGGTTCCATGAACATATTACACATCCTTTAGATAGTTTCAATCATATTTGGATGTCCACATTAACTTCAAAGGACAAAAACTTGAACTAGTAGATTAGGAATATTTAAAATCAATGTACAAAAAATCTCAACATCTAAAAAACCAATACATCATTTAATTACTGCATGATATTATAATGAATGAACATGTTCTTCTAAGAAAAAATTTGGTGTTTTTTTATAAGATTTGGATGTTCATTCCTAGGATGCATATTCCCATCCAAGGAAAAGTAACCTCTAAATTATTTTTAAAAAATCAGATAGAAATTTAGGAATCAACAAGATAGGATCGCTTGTAATTTTATTTAGTCTCCAATGGAGCAACTCATCACCCAAAATGTATATAGAATAGTAAAAACAAAGATACTAAAAATTCCATTTGACATCAAGAAGAATGGGCAATAACTCTAAGTACTCTTAACCACTAGATAAATGGAAATGAAATGAGATGAAATATTAGCAACAATAACTTCAAGTTTTCTTGCTGACAAGAAGTATGAATACACATGTGATAATTTTATTCAGAGGTGACTTACACAATCACTAACCTTCAATCAAGGAAAGAAACCATATTAAAATCGATATATAAATAAAATAATATAAAATAATATAAAAGTTAAAGATAGACTATGCCAATCCCACTATAATTTATACCTTGAAAGAGAACTAGCAAATATCCCACAACTATTCAACTTTGTCCAAAATGCCCAGTTGGAATGCCACTGTTTAAACAATTTTTTTTTTTGAAAACATGAAAATAGTAATTTACTCTACTTGTCTATGGATTCAGAGTCCCATAGTTGTACAAAAAAATTAGTCAAGCACGTGCAATAAAATTATAAATGGACAAAAAGAAGAAAATAATGTGGTTTAGACCTTCCTTTATATACTCAGATATATATTACGATCAGGCTTTGTCTCTTAGGAAACAAGTCACTAATGGAAAAATTGACATAAATGAGAGAGAGATAGATAGGTAGTTGTAAGTAAGAGTGAGACAAATACAAAACTCAAGGTATTAATCAAAAGAGTCTAGAAATGAGGATGAAATTTCAATCCCATTGCTACAATAAATGATAGTCTTTTAGGACAGTTATACATCAAGCAAATAGAAGCTCCTTTCAAATGTGCAGAGGAATCCTTAACCCACACTCTAGCATGTCCATTATACTTCATCACACTTTCATAGTAGAATCCTCAAGGAGGATGAAAAGGAGCACAAAAAACCTCTATAAAGTCTAACCAGGCTCAACTTGTTGCAACAGGATGAACAAGAACCACGATAGCCCTATTAAAGGTCGTGGTAGGAACCAACAACAACACAATCATAGAAAATACCTTATAATAGTCAACATACGACAAATGGAGTGAAGGAAGACGAAGGAAAAATCATGGTTTAGTCTAGCCGACTCAAAAAAGGTCACAACCCAGCTTAGCAACCCAAAAAAGGTCATAGCTTAGTCCAAACAACTCACGCAGGTCACGGTTGTGTCCAAACATCCCACAGAGGTGATGGTTATTTCCAAACAACCCACATAGATTGTGGTTTTGTCCTAGCATAGGTCGCGGCTCAGTCCAAGGAATCCCACAAGGTCACGACTCAATACTAGCAACCTCAAATGTCATGGTAGGAACCCACAACAACATAGTCACAAAAAGACCCACGAACAATCATTAGACATCAGATCAAGTCAAGGAAGCCCAAGGAACAATCACAGTTCAGTCTAGTAGTCTCAACAAAGGTCACAACCCAACTTAGAAACTCAAAAAAGGTGACATATTATTGTAGCATTTATTCACCGTGGCCTTGCCACTGCATGGAACTACATTTGAAATATCTTTGGTCCATTTCTATTGGCAACCAACTCTCCTAGAAACATCCATGTTTGGCCATCAAATTGTTTTTTTGCAACCTTTGTGGAAAGTGGGCTTGCCATTATGGATCTATCTAAAGTCCAAATTTCCTGTCCACTTTAGCATACATCAACTTAATTTCATTTGTTGTTTAAGAATCAAAAGAAAATCAAGCAAGCAAGTTGTTCAAGATTAAACTTAATTTCTATCCTTATTTAGAGAAATAGAATTCTTCAAAGAAATATAGTTGATAAATAATTATTGTATAATGTTTAGTGAACTTCTGAAACATGCTATGTCAAAAGGGATAGAAATGAAACAAAGAGAAATATAAATGTGTTGCATTTTGAGAGGCTATTTGGGTCCAATAGCTTGTCATTACTAAAAATATCAAAAGGGTTGAATCATGGAGCGTTAGTGGTAACTGATAAATGATACTGAGATTATAGATCTTGTTCTAAAAATAAGTTGTTTTAGGATGCAAAATTCAATCTCAACACCAAACTCCTTCCCCCACATTTAAATAACCAAGCACTGGAAACTCTCTAATATTGGGAAGACCAGGACTGAAATCATTGACTAAACACCATATAAACTCAATAAATC
This sequence comes from Pseudotsuga menziesii, assembly GCA_001517045.1. Classification (NCBI taxonomy): domain Eukaryota; kingdom Viridiplantae; phylum Streptophyta; class Pinopsida; order Pinales; family Pinaceae; genus Pseudotsuga; species Pseudotsuga menziesii. The sequence continues at coordinate 61,853 of LPNX010972566.1, forward strand.
TAAACAGATTTACTTACAAAGTGTTAAATGCACAAAGAGTGAAAACACCAACACCAAGAAGTGCGGGATCAGGAAACGTATGGATTAACAAATTACTTCTAGGCTAATTGCATAGATCAACAAATTACTTATGGGTTATGTTGCATGGATATGGATCAAAAAATTATTTCTTGGATGTAACTATGGTTTATGGAAGTTTGGATATGCTACCAGTGGGATACAATTTAGATAAAAATAACACACGAATGAAAACAAAAGAAACATAAAAAATCCACATATAGTCCAAGAAATTAGATAGAATATGTTTGGATACAGTGCACCATACACACTTGATGCACCGACATAGAGAGCACATGAGGAAATTTTAATCTAGGCCAAATCCTATAAAATCTTGAAGAATCTAATCAAGTTTTTAAAGTAAAATTTAAAATTTGCTTCCAAAAATTTCACCCTCACTGGAAAACTAAATTTAGCAAAGAAAACTTTTAGTTTTATTCTCTTCTATAGAATTTAAGATACATAAGTTAATGACTTGCTAACGCTGCTTCAAAATTGATGGAAAGTGAAGTCTTAGTATTCCAAGATTTTTTTCGGTGGCATACAAAATGTTTTGCAATCTCTTTCTCAACAATCTCAAGCATGCAATTTTAAATAAGGCGATATCTAACCCAACAAATGGGAGCCTTCTTTGGGAAACCCATTGATTGGAATAGACTTAAGCTATCTTTTGTTTTAGTAGAGATGCATCAATAGAGTGTTTGAAATGTTGTACTGCATTTTCTGGATGCATGTTCATAAGATATGTGATCAAATCATGTCCCCATATGGGATCAAAGCTTCCATATCAACAAATAGTATATATGTATGTCAAATACATGATATAAGTGTATCATGCATTTACAGTGGTGCATCCAACATATTAAAAAATAAAAATAAAATGCACAACACATACTTGCTAATTAAAGATGGCCAAGTTTGGTGAGAGTTTGTCCAATATAACTTATCTCACCAACCTTTCATTTCATATTTTTCCATGTTATCTAATATGCAATTTTTACTTTTATCTTGTAGTGCATGTGGATATTGGAAATATACCTCATATTTTTAAACTAATAGCAGATAGAGTAACTAGAGTGAAGGTTATTAAATTATTAGTAATGTAGTGTCAAACCAAAGGACTTGAAATGGTTGCAACCATTTAGTTGCATACAATTGGTAGAAGATGACACCTTAAGAGGATCTGAACAATGAGTCCAGATCATTATAAAATTTGGGCAAGTAGGAGAATTTTCAAACTCTAAATATCTTTAAAGTGGGAAATCATCACAAGACACAACTTAGAATAGAGGAAGAAGTAGTAGTATGATCCATACTATTTTTATGATTTATTTATCATGCAACCATGAGGGACAATTTTAATTTCCACAAAGATGAATTGTACCTCTTAAGTTAAATTCCTATCAATATGTTAGCATGCATGGTTTCAACTGAAGCAAGAGATTTATTTTCACCAGATATGTGTATTAAATGATTTTGAAGAGTGTAGAATTAGCAGCTAAAATTTTTAAGCAAGGTCAAACCTAAGGGAATAATGCCCATTCCAAACTAGACACAAGAAAGGAGAACATGGACAGATTATTAAGGGGGGCATGTATTGTTACTACAAAAAAGTACTATTCTAATCCAATAAATTGGTCATGGAAATAAAAATATTGAGACATGTATAAACAACCATCTTTCTTTGCATAAGGATTTGATCCCACTAAAATAACTAGCATGACCACAATACTTATTATCATTGGAACAAATGCATAGTTGGATTGGGATAAGGTATTTTATTTGATTTTCTTGTTTCTTTACATATAATTATATCAATCAAATAACATAATTGTAGCTATACGACAATACTAACAATTGCAATTCATAAGTACCAGATAAATATTCATCATGAACAATTTCACTTCACACTCATATGCTCACTTGGATAATGTATATTAGTTACTAGGAGTTCAACAAAATTCCATCTAATATCTTATCAACATAGGATAAACATTGAACAACTTATCATTAGACCAGAGTCACCAGAAACTGAAGTATCAAGAATTAAGAATGTTGACATACTACAAAAAGACAGATGACACTTACTCTTTTTAAAGAATATGATCTCCACATAAAGGATTTTGCTGAGGAAAAATGTTGGATGATTCCATGGAAAGGAGAATTTCAGTTTATATAGAAGCAAAGGATGAGAAAATGGTGTCCCAAACTCATATTCCTCCAATGTGGGACATACCACCATCCCTTGTAAAATGAACATAGGTGCATGTTTCTCTCAAGTTCCATTAACATATTACACAACCTTCAGATAGTTTCAATCATATATGGATGTCCATCTTAACTTCAAAGTACCAAAAATTGAACTAGTAGATTTCACATTTCACATCAAGAAGAATGGCCATTAAATCTAAGTACTCTTTGCCACTAGATAAATGGAAATGAATGTTGGATTTCTTCAGTCAAGAAGGGTTCATACACTGTTGAAATCCTTCGATGCGATCTCTGTAAAAATAGGCCTGGACAGGTTTTACCCTATCTAGAAACACTTGTGAAGAAGATGCAGTTTGACTCGAGATGTTTGAGGGAGGGCTGCAGGAACCACATTTCCGCAGAAGGGAAGAGGACTTGTGCACTTAATCTCTCTTTGTCGTTCTATCACTCAGAAAGATAGAACGAGATAGATAAAACACAGTTGTATCTGATTATTCATTCACCATTGTATCATATCTAACATCACACCATTTCATTATACATAAAATATATAGACTTGTAGTAATTCATCCACCATGCGAAGAATTCTCATCATTCATATCAAATCATTCATATCGCATCATTAAGACTTAACCATAGAGACAACATTCACATCGCAGATAGAGACACAAATAATTTCCATCAATACTCTTATCTTATTAACTTCCGTAGGTCAACATACATCTCCAAAGTACATCTCTTGGTTGATAGCCTCATACCAAAACCTAGAAATAGTTTGCAAGGTAGATAAAAGATAAGATTCTCTCTAAAGCACATACATCTCCTCTATCTCATTCAATCCATCCTCTACTGCTATATTTATAACACTATTTATAGGCTTGCACCTTTACAAAAATGTCCACATATAACTAACTTCCTTACTAACTTGGACCAAAAGTACAAAAATGCGACCAAGCCGACTATTTGTTGACATCTTCTTCTTGTAAAGTCATCTTTGACTCTTTTCTCTTCCGCACCATGTGCATCCAATATTCCTTCCAATAACCCCCCAACACAAACTTGTGTCTCACCCTCAAGCCACATCAGCTGGATATTGTGTGTGCGCTAATCCTAACCTTGAATTCATCATATTCCTTCTTTTTTTGTCTACCACTTCCTTTGTCCTCATGCTAATTGTTGCACACTCTTCTGTATCCTTCTCTGTCGGGTGCTTTGCAATATTCTCGGCCACTTTTCTGCAGACCTCATGAGTAGTTGCAAGTGCATTCATAGCCTTCATCGCTAATTGTTCGTCGATGTCTTGGAATTCATTCAACTAGGTTGTTTGGCACTGATGCCTCTCCCACGCTTTGCTTGCTCATTGCTGAACTTCCTTTAAATATGTTGCCTTACTAACCTGCACCACTGGGGGTATATTTTTTAGGGATTCCTGCATTTCTGTTATATGCACCTCAACCTCATGAAGTTGTGTGCCTAGTTGTTCCAATTACTCATCTTGAACCACACGCATCCAAAATTGTGTGGTTTTGTCTGCTAGAGTCTTAGATAATTTCTCACAGTCATTCATCTAGTTGGCCACATCCTCGATATTTCCTTTGTGCTTAGCGACCTGCTTCGGTAGTGTACTCAAAACTTCCCGCCCTTGCAGCTCCTCATTTTCCCTTTTCAAGTCTGTGATGATTTGTCCTAGCCACAATATCTTCACTTCAGCAAACATCTCTGCCGTGATGTCTGAAATTTCCTGGCATACGACAACAATGGCCTTTTCCAATCGTTCTCTATCATCTAATGCTTTTTCCTTTAACATCAACTCTGCTTCCTGTGCTTTCTTCAACCTCTCGATCTCTTCCTTTGGCACTGCCATTTCTCTTCTGACTTTACTAAATTTGCATGCATGATTTCTTTGTGGTCTTTGATCTCTTGGATGACTGCCTTCTGAAATTGTGTAAGCGTATTCTTAGTCAGATCGTTGAAATCCATATTGATTGTGTTGAACTATTGCAATGTTGCTTCAACATATTCACTTCCAGACTCAAACGCATGTGATGGAATTTGCACAATAATTACCCTCTTTCCTATAATGATCTCTACTGCTCGTTGCAACATGTCGACTTGGGGAACCTTCTCGAAGATCGCATTAGTCAGGGATTTCAACAAATTCTTGACTTGTTGGAAAAACCAGGTCGATTTTTGTTTGAAATGTGCCTCACTCTTTGTATTCGTAGTGGTGATCATGGCTAGTATGTGACTCACCTGATCATCGACCATCTTTGGAGTGCTGCTTCCCTCACCCTGCTCGAACCTTCTTTTGGTCCTTCCTTCTTCAAACTATCCTTCTATCTTGGAATCCATTAGAGTCTTTGAGAACTCTTCTTTGGACTCCTTGTTGATCTGTTTCATCTGTTCATGTTCTACTGGCATATCAGGTGGTGGACCCACCTATGTGTCTTACAACTCCTCTATGTTGACCGACACTTTCCATTCAACAATCCAATAATCAATAATTACATCTAGCTCTTCTTTTATAATTTTTTACATTGTGGTGAGCCATTACTTCTCACCATCATCGTTCATCTATACTTTTTTGTTGCCTCCTTAGTGAGACATGGAACCTTGCCTGCTTTGTCTTGTAGTGCATCCCAATATAAATAAAACTGCACTACACAGTTAATATGACGCTCCTTCACATCAATCCACCACAAGTTCTGGTATCGTGCACCCCTGCATGCTTGGGTGACTTCTACATCCATTCCCCGTTAATGTGTGGGTCCCATCTACCCCACAAGTGAAATTAAAATTAGAATCCATGAATATGTAAAGGGTTTCTTACCTTCTTGGACCAACATTGTGTCATGTGTGAGTTGATTCAATAAAAACAATGACCAGTTCATTTGGACTCCTTTATCGTACTGCTCGGTGCACTCAATTACTCCAGAATTACACTGATTAGGTCTATTATTCCTTACCATATTCACAGCCAAAAAATTTGTTGCAACTTGAATGAATCTGTCATTGATGTTCCTGATAACATAATCACATTTATCTCGGACAACACGTACTTCTTCTTCAGATTTGCAACAATCCTCTTATCATTTCCTTTCCTCTAAAGTAGTGCGACGGGTCAGCACCCTTTATGGGAAACCTGGTGATATAATGATATCAACTCGATTGTGACCGGTATGTTGGTGTCAAGCCAAAGATACCCTCTGTGGAAACATGCCAGCAACTATTTCACACATGCATTTTCCTTTGGTGAACGACCAAAATGCGGCATGTGGGTGAGGCCTAACAACCTCAACATATATAATCCCAAAGCCCACTACTGTGGTGTGGGAATGACATGAACTCCATCAGAATCCTCCTGTGTATCATAAGGTTCTGTTTTTCATTTGGGATATTCCAGCAGGTCATGGTCGTTGTAGGTCATTTTCATCAAATTGTGTACAATATTCATTGTGTCGTGCACCCCTTTTGGCATCGTTGGCATATTAATAGGGTAGCACTGATTCTTGGAAAGCTTCAATGACGGTGGTTCATATTCCTTTATAGGTGGTATGTACCAGGGGATATCCTCAATAGTCACCCCCTTCCTGGATGTGGAATCCTCTCCACTGGTCGTCGAGGGCCCAACCTCTACTTCAAGTTCTGCATCCTTGGTTGAACTTCATGTGGGTCTCTTCTTCTATTGTGGGGAATTTGGGAATTTTGTGCCCCCTTTATTCCTTAATATCCTCGGTATTTCTTCTTGAAGGTCTAGTCTTTCCTCTTTAATCAATGTTCTAGATGGTGTAGACTCATGGGTACTACTGCTTGAAATTATTTGAGCCATCGCTACAACTCTATCACTCACTCACTCTCTCTTCACTATACCTTGCTACACACCTTCAATCTGCTCAACTCAACTATCACAATAGTTCATCCAATGACCCACATGTCAACTCTTATAACCTTGAAGACACTTGTGTGAACTATATTGAACATCATCACCAAATCCTCCAACGATCGACCAAATCCGCCGCTGATTCTACAAATCCGACGATCTAATTCCTCATGAATGTGTGTCTCCTCCACTTGCGTCATTTCCCATCTTATTTAAATACTTCATTTATTGCATGATTTGATCCTATCACACTTATTCGGATGTCTCCAAGATCCCTTCCTGCTGGGACTTGTGCATCTGTTCTTCTCTTGCGACCTTCCTTGCTGCGATGACCTCCTCTTCATCATATCTTACACATTTTTTTTGTTTAATTTCTACGTAGAACCTTAATCATGGTGCTGCACCTGGCCATCCCGATAGGGATTTACACGACTACCATTACCAGGCTTTGGAAGCAATGTACCATCTAGCTGTTGTAACCACACCACACCTTTTTTAGTGATGAAGTGAATTACATAAGGTCCTAACCAATGCATTTGTCACTTACCTGGATGCTTCACAAACTTGCTATCATAGAAGAGAACCATATCTCCTCGCTGGAATTACTTTTATTTTATGTGTCTATCATGCCATGCCTTCTGACTATCCTTTTCAACTTGTTGGTGAAATCCTGTGATGAATCGATCTTCCTCAAGCTACACCAACTGTGTCAATCTTTCTTCAAGTGCTCCTTCATCATCCATACCGGTTGCTGCTGCGATGTGCAGCATTGGAACAAGTACTCCATTTCCATCACTGCTTCTTGGCCATAGAGAATATTTAATGGTATTTTCCCCATCAATCACTTGCACGTTTTCCTGTAGTCCCATAGTATCACAGGAATCTTAAAATCCCAATCATTGCAGTTTGCATTACATACCTTTTTTAACACATGCTCCAATACCTTGTTGAATGCTTCAATTGTTCCATTCTCTTGCGGGTGATAGGGAGTGCACGTATTGTGCTGAATCTTGAATTCCTTTTTCATTGTGCTAATGATGCGATTGACGAAGTGACTCCCTTGGTCACTCATCAATATCTTTGGACAACCAAACCGAGTAACGATGTTTCCAAATAGGAACCTTGTTGCATTCACAGCAATACAATCCATCACTAGTTCTCCTTCCACCCATCTAGTCAAATAGTTTGTTGCAATGATAATGTATCACGCAACCATCCTCTTTCCTGGTGGATTGATGGGTCCCACAAAATCCATTGCCAACTTATCAAATGGTTGCAGTGTTAATTGAGGTACTAATGGCTTCTCATCTCATCTCGATGGCTTCCCCATTCATTGATAGACGTCACAAGTTTTTTCATAATCTACATCATCGATGTGCAAGCTTGGGCACCAGAGGCCAGCTTGGAGTATCTTACTGGAAGTTGTGTGACCTCCATAGTGTCCTCTTGCAACTCCTTCATATGGTTTAGCCAATATTCTTTCCTTCTCATGTGGTAGGACATACCAACATAGAATCTTATCTGGCCTCATATGGTAGAGTTGTCCAACGACTAGCTAGAAATATGCAGCTCAAATGACTAATTGCTTCTTCTAACTAGTGGTGAAATTGTTTGGTGCTTTTTGTGTCGACAAAAACTGAATAATTTGTTTGTAATGGTCATCCACCATTCTGAATTTACATAACTGTGCATCAGGTAAGCCATCCTCGGTGTTGGTTGGTTCTTCACCTGTCTCAATCCTTGGAAAATGATTAAGTTCGGCCTTCAATCGTCCTGGTTTCACAATAATATTGAAATAAAAATCTTCGAAGAGTAGCAACCATCGACAAATATTCCCCCCCAAAACAGGGTTGTTGACCAGGTACTTTAATGAGGAATGATCAGTAAACATCTTGAAGTGTCCTCCCAACAAATAATGACAGAATTTATGTAGTGCATATACCATCACCAATCCTTCTCGCTCTGTCATCGTATAGTTCCCTTCTGTTGACGACAAATTTTGACTTGCGAAAGAGATTGGGTGATCAATCACTCCTTCACCTGGCTGTTCCAAGACTACTGCCAATGTGGTTGATGATGCATAGACATGGACGTGAAATTCCTTCATCCAGCTGGAAACACCAATATTGGCACTGTGACCATCTTCTTTTTTAGAGTGTTGAGACTTACTTCACACTCGTGACTCCATTCGAACTTCACATATTTCTTCAACAAATTCTCTATTGGTGTTGTGATCATTGCATAGCCTCTTATGAAATTTTGGTAATACCCCATATGGCCCAATCTCACCTTGATTTGTTTAACCATCATTGGTGGAGGAAGATTAACAATTATCACGATCTTAGCAGGATCGACCAACATTCCTTCTTTACAGACGATGTGTCCCCAAAAAATCATAAACAACCCATATAATATACACTTCCACTGATTGAGCGAGATATGATGTTGTTGACATCTCTCTAACATCAGTCGCAGGTTGGAAATGTGGTCTTTCACCAACCCATAGATAGACCAATCATCCTTATAAACTACCAAAAAATTCTGAATTAAATCATTAAATGCAGCGACTACTATCTTTGAGAAGATCACAGGTTCATTTTTGAGGCCAAATGACATTACTGTGTACTGGAAACACCCCCATTCCATAAAAAAAGTTTCCTTTTGCTGATCTTCCTTTGCAATATTTATCTGATGGTAGCCCGAAAATCCATCTCTGAATGAATATACCTCTTGGCCATCTAATCCTTCTAGTACTTCATCAGTAAATGGTGTTGGGAATGGATCATGAATACATACATCATTTAGCTTCCGAAGATCAATGCAGATCCAAATTTCTCCCATCTTCTTATATTTAACCACCATTGGACTGATCCATTATAATTATTCTACCGGTTCAATGATTCTAGCATCCAACATTCTATCGATTCCAAACTTCACTAGTTCCTTGTATAGCGGATTTACTCGATACAGACGCCGCTTTACTGGATTCTCATAAGGATTTAGCAGGATTTTCATTTCTCCCAAGTCTTGTAAGATCCCCTTCATCTGAAAAAAATTGGTCGAAAATAAAACTTGGTACTCATGCAACATATCAGTGATCTTCTCCATAGTGGTTGTGTCCCAATAATCCCCTACATTAGAGAGCTTTGGGTCCTCTACCGTCCCAATGTTGACCATCCTGATCTTCAGAGGTTGTTGGACTTTGTCTGTCGGCATCTCTGATGCTACGATATCTCGACTTCCTTCATATTCTGCGATATTAATATTCCTTGTATCATCCTTTTCGTTAGGTTCTCCTGTCACATTGTAACACTCTGTCATCAACTATATTCTCAGCATCTAATGTGATTTTATTGGAAACTCCACTAGGATTATTTCCAAGATGACATCTTGAATGTGCTGAAGTGCGCTATGTATCATTGGATCAGCATCTCCAAAGCTGAAGGTGTTTCTAAATTAGACAATCAAATATTCCCATGCTATGATTTCCCTTCATATTTATGCTGATACGTATCATTGTTCAGACATCTCATCCAATGTGTGGAAAAAATCATGTACCCATTCGTCCTTTATCCTTGACACCAACGCAGTTTGACATGCGACCAGATGATCATTGGGATCATTTCTTTCATCATACTTCTCACCTTGATATTTCTCTATTGATCCAAACCAAACTTCTATCACTCTGCGACACATCGACCAACCCCCAATTGATTTCTTATGTGTCTCCCACCATCTTGTTGTACTAGCATTCACTGCTTCCTCTAATGCCAACATTCTTTGAGGCTTTGATACCTTATCTTCACACTCTTCGAAAAACTCAGTTAAAGTGGGTATCCCGTCTTATGCCGGTATCTCAATAACCTTTGTTGCAACCAACTGCAGTGACTAAGTAACTCACCCACACTTCTGGATTGATACTTCATGTAGTCGATTCTGCCAATTTTCTAGTGCATCGTCAGAATCCAATGATGCAGAACTAGAACTTTGCCATCCCATCTCCCCATCCATGGTGGGATGGATATAGCCTTCTGAAATATTGTATGTGTGGTCCCATCCTCCTACACCTTCATCCTTCATTGGTTCAACATATCTTCTACCTTTGCTCGGATTCAATTGGGCGATCATCTGCATGTCGCAATTCTCAAAAGTCATCACTCCCTTCTTCAAGTTGATCACTTGAATATTTTCATTATCCCATCCAATCCATGATAGTGCAGGATATGAGCTACCTTCATCAAATATTTCAATAACATCAAAATATGCATAAGTCTTCATCCCTTCTACTTCGATTAGTAAGTGCGGTACTCGACCAATTGGTGATAGTTTGGCCCAATTTTCCAATTGCATTTTCATAGGGGACCAAACCAACTGTGGTTTCCCCATCCTTTCCCACATCTGCTTTGTCAATATGTTGACATCCGAGCCTAGATCCAAGATGATTGAGTCCACATCATAGTCACCGATTTGGACATTCGTTCTCATATCTCTTCTAGTTTTATTCTTGTGCAAATAGTTCACAGCGTAGTCATGTCATCCCTTCTCTGGTAGATGTATCAGACTTGTCATCTTGGCTAGCATATTATAATCTTTTGCTAATGAAAAACAACTTTATAAAAAGCTTTGCAATGTTCCACCCTTCCGTGAGGGTCCTGCTACAAGTGTTGAATTGAAAGAAGATGACATTTCATAGATAGGAAACTTACGTGTATATCTTTTTATGATGTCTCTTGAATCAAAGAGCATGTCTTTCTTAGTGTCAACATGGAACTACACCTTCTTTCGAGCTGTCAATCGAATCTATGGGATTGGACCATCATCTCCCGTTGTTGCACCTCCTCAAGTTATGACCCCAACATCTACAGGTTGTGTCCTGGGTTATGCTGAAATTGTTTCCATAGTCGGCCCTTGATTATGGTTTTGAGGCTGATTAGCATCCTGGTTCGCATTTCGATTCACATTCTGGATTTAGTTTTGTGGTGGTGGAACATTCGTTTCTTTCCATTTTGTGATCAGTTGTGGACAATCATCAACATTATGATATGCAGTGGTGCAGTGAGTACATTGAGACTGAAGGTTTGGGAAATCTCATTTATAATTCCCTAATACCCTGCAATTATAACATTGAACCTGTCTATGAACTCATCCTCCTTCTCTACTGAATCCTCCATTCTTCCCTCCTCGAAATCCTCCTTGTGGATGGTACCATGATTGATTAAACTATTGTTGTGGTTGATTAGGCTATGGATGAATATACTGAGGTTGAGTATATTATGGCTACGTGTATTGAGGATGTAGTTGATTATACTGCATCTGATTTTACTACGGCTACGGCGGAGAAAATTGTGGTTGTTGTTGCATAAACTAAGGTGATTGCTACGGTTGCAGCCTCTCCGTTGGTCGATGTTCTTCTCCTTTCATGAACTACATATGCATTGTTCTCTCTTGGAGAAAGTCATATTCTCTACAATCCTTCTCTTCATGACCAACAAAGAAACAAAAATTACAGAACATATTTGTAGGTTTTGATACTACCTTTTGGAGATATACACATTCGTCACGTCGATGGCCTCGAGTTTGACAAATACAACACCATGGTAAACCGCCTTGACATAATGGATTGGGAGCGCTAGAATGCAAATAATCATGGAAGTACATACATTGATCCTTATGATTCCTTCTGTGTGACATCGATTATACCATACCTCTTCGTGGATGTCCTTCCCTTTCTTGATATCTTGCAATTGAATCATCATATTTTCCAATTGTGATTGGATTTGATTCATTCTGACTCCTGTTTCGCCAATTGGTGAAGCCTCCAACTTCATCGCAATTTATAGAATTGTCTGTTTGTGTCGTAATCTTCTGTTGCATTAATGACATTCAGATATGTGGCACCAATGTTGTGATGAACCATTATTTTTGTTGCACATCGCTCATTTCGAAACGGGCTTTCTCTATCACTGTCTTGAATCGTTGATTGAAGTCCTAGAACAACTCATTCGGATATTGCTTGATTTCCTTCAATTCAGTAATGTACCGTGACTTAGACTTAGGTTTTCAGAATTCCTCTATCAATTTGGTCTTGATCTGTGCTAGATTCTTATGTGGATGCCCTATCGACACTTGTATGAACTTCATATACAAATCTAATTCTTGACCTTGAAAAGTTGTCACAAGTTGACCCTTCTTAATTTCTTCATCTTGGACTTGCTTCATAGTCCATACCGCTTCGCAGAGAAACCAATATTGCTCAGGATCTTCCGTCCCATTCCCATGGAACAAAGGTAATTTTGTGTCCTCACCTGTCATTCTAGGCCTTCTTCTGGTATTTGTTGATCCGCTACTATTTCTTCGGTGATGACACACCAGGAAGTCTTGTGATGATTTGGTGTTTCTTCCTAAATGTGGCACAGTGCATGGAGGTGTAGGTATGTTGTTTCTTTGGGTTGTTCCTTCCTTAAGCTCGGGCGTATCCTGGTCATCTCCTTCGTCATTTTAGGGTCACTTATTCCCTTTTGATCTTATCTCTTATTTTCTTTTTTTGGTTGCACCAAGAATATCCTTATTCCTCTCCCTCTTCTCTTGTCAAAAACTCACCCCACTTCACAGAAGACCACACTCTTCCTCGACTTCCCTCACAGCTTCGTCATGACTCCCATACATCTACCCCATATCATTCCATCCAACCATCATCTACGCAATACTCGTAACCTCTACACACAAGCTATCTAGTCATCAGAGTTCATCTTTAATACACCCTTTTCACAGATAAGCTTATTAATCCACAATTGAAAAGACAATAGAAACCTACCTCTCGGTCCTTGGAAGAATTCCCTCTCTGCGTCACAATAGGATTTGAATGTGTCGAAAAAAAACTCAGTAATATATCCTTCAAAAATGTTGTCGAGCCACACTTCGACAACCCTTGACGCATTGTTGTTGACTCTTTTTAGTTGCCAAATTAGTTCAGGGTTCTAGCAAGTAGGTTTACCTCCTTCGAAGTTCCTTTTCTGGTAGGTCAGTCGTACAACCCACTCGTACAGGATTATCGGGAATTCAGAAAAGAAATATTTGTGGATATAAGAGTGTAAGTGTCTTCCCAACCACTCTTCTTAGTGTCATTCTAGAACTCTGTTTTTCTTCTGTTGTGAATTCTTGGGCCTTTTAATTGAATCAATCCTATATCTACAGTTTCGTCGGGTGCCACAACATTTCCTCTTTGTTCTCGCACCATGGTCCTGGAAATGGAACCATTTGTTGACTTTATTTAGTCAACAGGGGTTCACACACTGTCCACACCCTTTGATGTGATCTCCATAAACACCAACTCAGATAGGTCTTACCCTATCCAACAACACCTGCGAAGCAAATGCAGTCTCACCCGACATGTTTGAGGGAGGGCTGCAGGAACCACGTTTCCACAGAAGGGAGGAGGAATTGCGCACTTAATCTCTCGCTATCACACTATCACTCAGAGATCCATAACAAGATTGTATCTTGTCATTCATTTACCATTATATCATATCTACCATTGCACCATTTCATAATACAGAAAATATATCAAACTGTAGTAATTCATCCACCATGGGAAGACTTCTCATTAGTCATATAAGCAAAAAATTAAGACATTAGATTGCAACACATTATCCATTTAGATCACATCATTCAAAGTTAACCATAGACGCAACCATTAGAGGAAATTTGGGGTCTAAAATGGGCCTTATAAGAAAACGTGCAAAAATAAGTTTTTGTGAGTTGGAATTCAAGAACCAATAGAATTTCAATAAAATAAGTCAACCATAATGGTTGAATTGACATATTTGTCATTAAAAAAAACTACTTTTTTTATTCGTATTTTCGACATATCTCATTGTGTTTTTACTCAAATTTCGACTGAGAGAGCTCATTGGATGCAGAATTTGATTCTGCATCCAACGAGTACCCACACTGCATACTTTTGATGGGCCCCGCTACCCCAAAAACAAGAAATACCTGAAAAAATGTGATGATGATGTCATCATCACGTTTTTTCAGGTATTTCTTGTTTTTGGGGTAGTGAGGTCCGTCAAAAGTATGCAGTGTGGGTACTCGTTGGATGCGAAATCAAATTCCGCATGCAATGAGCTCTCACGATCGAAATTTGAGTAAAAACACAAGGAGATATGTCAAAAATACGAACACAAAAAGTAGTTTTTTTCTTTCTTCCTCCAAAACTAATCAATATTATTTTATTATTTTCCTTAGGAGGCCCATTTTAGACCCCAAAATTCCTCTAATGATTCACATCGCAAACCAAGACACATAGAATTTCCAAGAATACTCTCATCTTATTAACTTATGCACGTCAACATACATATCCAAAGTACATCTCCTCATCGATATCCTCAGACCAAAACCCAGAAAATAGTTCGCAAGAGAAATAAAAGATAATATTCACTCTAAATCACACACATCTCCTTTATCTCATTCCATCCATCCTCTACTACTATATTTCTAACTCTATTTATAGGCTTGCGGCTTTACAAAAAGACCCACATATAACTAACTTCCTAACTAACTTAGACCGAAAGTACAAAAATGAGACCAAGCTGACTATTTGTCGACATCTTCTTCTTGTGTAGTCTTCTTTGACTCTTGTTACTTCCACACCATGCGCATCCAATCCTCCTATGAACATAAAATGAGATGAATTATTAGTAACAATACCTATCTATTGGATGCAGAGTCCCATAGTTGTACAACATAATTATTCAATCACATGTAGTAAAATTATAAATGGACAAAATGAACAAAACAACGTGGTTTAGACCTTCCTTTATATACTCAGATATATATTACGATCAGACATTGTCTCTTAGGATACAAGTCACTAATGAAACAATGGCCATACTTGAGAGAGAGATAGATAAGTAGTTGTAGGGAAGAGTGAGACAAATAAAACCTCAAGGTATTAATCAAATAGTCTAGAAATGAGGATGAAGTTTCAATCCCATTGCTACAATAAATGACATTCTTTCAGGACATTCATACATCGAGAAAATAGAAGATCCTTTCAAATATGCAGAGGAAGCCTTAACCCACACTCTAGGATGTCCATCATACTATGACACTCTTCCATACATAGTAGTGTCCTCAAGGAGGCTAAAAAGGTGCACAAGAAACCTCTATAAATTCCAAATAGGCCCGGCATGCTGCAAAAAGATGAATAAGAACCACAACACACAACACACTCATAGAAAAGACCTCAGAACAATCAACATACCACAGATCTAGTCAAGGAATCCCAAGGAACAAACATGGTTTAGTCTAGAAGACTCAAAAAAGGTTACTACCCAACTTAGTATCCCAAAAAATTTCACAACTTAGTCAAACAGCTCACACAAGTCACATATATGTCCAAACAACCCACAAAGGTCATGGTTATGTCTAAAAAACCCATAAGGATCATGGTTTTGTCTTAGCATAGGTCACAACTCAGTCTAAAGCAGCCCACAAGGTCACAGCTCAGTCTAAGGAAGCACACAAGATCACGAATCAATACTAGAAACCTCAAAGGTGGTCGTAGTTTAACATAATAGGATTAGTAAAGAACATGGCCTTCCCTAGAAGGATTCCAACAAGTTCCAACAAAATATTATAATAATAAAAATAAAACAAATATATGAAAATATAAATTCTAAAACAAAAAATTATATGCAAATGCAACTCTTGACCCACCATCTCTCGACCCACCTCTGTTTGATGACATTCATGGTCGGTTTTCCTGAACTCATGGAGATTTCATCCTCGAATTCCACAGATGACTACTCAAGTATCCCATTGGATCCAAATAACTGGTTTAAGCATACCATTGGTGACAAATAACTAGTCCAAGCAGAGTGTTGGCACCAAATATTTTGCGTTGCTTGCAAGCAAGGAGGTTTTGGTGGGTTCTAAGGGGGAATTAGTCGTGAATTGGGACTAGAGGCAATGTTTGGGAATTTACTAGGCTACCATTGATAACCATAGAGGAAATTGTGATTCCTATTCACAATTGTTGAGAATTTGGAATTTTGGTATTTAATTTCCAGTGCTTCCATGGATAAAAGATCATTGGAGAGAGCCTAGAGGCTCTTGAAGAAGAGAGCCATGAATTCTTTAACTCTATAGTAAAAATGACCTTCTTCACTTACAAAATTGTAGGTAAGTTTCTTGGCTTACTGTGAAATTTTATCTTTTTCATGTTAATATTGGTTTTAATTCTGAAGCGTAGGTAGGTAGGTTATTTTGAAAACCTAGAAAGAATTCATGAAATAAGGTGTATAGGGAGACTAGGAGTAGTTCTTAAGTTAGTTAGGTAGGTTTTTTTGAAAACAATGAAGTGAAGGTAGTGTAATTCCATTCCATCCCGGAACAAGTTAACAAATGTGAATGGGAAGTCATCATGACAAAAGGGTCAAGGTACCACACTACAAGAGGGAGGCGCTAGCATAAGGAACAACAAGATTCAATGCAAGATCAAAGGTCAACAAGAGTGGTCATAACAAAGTGGGAAGACAACCCTTTCACCCACAAGACCTAGGTGTACCATCAAGGTACATAAATAACCCTTTTACCCACAAAACCAAGGTGTACCATCAAGGTACATAAATAACTCTTTTACACACAAGGCCAAGGTGTACAATAAAGGTGGAGAAACAACCCTTTTACCCACAATACCAAGGGTCAAACTTTTATCTTCTCTCTCAAGGTATATAGTCCATAGTTTTTTTGTACAATAACAATAATTTTTATCATCGCCATATCAGGAAGGTCCAAACTATGAAACACTTTGAGTGACTGCAATACACAATATATAACATAATTTTCATTTCTTTCAACTTAGCACTCCCAAAGGTCCCTAGGTTAAAGTTGAAGCATACAAGGACAATAAATAATAGCAATAGTAATAAATTAATGAACAAGTTAAACTAGCATACGCAAAGGAGAAAATAATGTGGTAACATGTATAACATAACTTTGATTTCTTTCAACTTAACACTCCCAACTCTCCCTTTGTTAAAGTTGAAGCGTCCAAGGACAATAAATAACAACAATAGTAATAAATTAATGAACAAGCTAAACTAGCATACGTAAAGGAGAAAACAATGTTGTAACATATATAACATAAATTTCATTTCTTCCAACTTAACACTCCCAAATGTCACTGTGTTAAAGTTGAAGCATCCAAGGACAATAAATAACAACGGTAGTAATAAATTAATAAAAATGTTAAACTAGCATACGTAAGGAGAAAACAATGTGGTAACATATATAACATAATTTTAATTTCCTTCAACTTAACACTCCCAAAGGTCCCTATGTTAAAGTTCACACATCCAAGGACAATAAATAATATCAGAAGTAATAAATTAATGCACAAGCTAAACTAGCATACGTAAAGGATAAAACAAAGTGTTTTAGACCTTTCAATACCTTCATAAACCCAACCAAGACATCATGGTTTTATACTGACATAAGGTTTGTATCTTGTTGTATGATACAATGAATGAAAAAAATACATTGGACCTTATAGTATTTAAAACTTTCATCATCTATAACATTCTAGAACATATTAGTAACAAATTCAACTATTCTACAAGATTTTCAAAAAAATGATTTTATGTATTTGATAATGCTATTAAACGAATTTGATATAGAAATAATCCTAGGCATGGAAAACCCATTTATCCACTTGTAACGCTTTTGTGATTGTCAAAACTAACTACACCAACATTAAAAATGACTTCTTTTGATAATATATCAACAATTAGATTTGCAATCGACACATGTAAATGGCTCAACTACAACTTTAGATAACTTACAACAACATATAATAAGAATCAAGTGCCCTACCTAGTCCACTAGCAACAAAAATATAGACATGTAACTCACTAGAGAAAGAAATGCACCAATTTCTTGAATAAATGTCTGCATGAACAACAAAGGAAGTGGTGTCTATTCAACCTGCTCAAATAAAAAATACTTGGAATAATTTTTTTCCTACACATGCAAGACAATTATAAATGGACAAAAAGAAAAAAAATGAATATAAAAGCAATTCATGTATGACTGTATGGGTTAAGGCTGCCATATTTAGTTGGTCCACTGGTGAAAAAAACACTTTTCTTACATCATGTAGAACATGCATCTATAACCTATTAGTAAGTACACATATTCGGGTTTCAAGCAAAATAATTAAAAAAAAATTGTACTTCAATGCATAAATTTCTAAAACAATACCAGAAACAAAAATAGTACAACTGTGACAATGCAAGATAAAGTAAAAACATAATTTTCATTTCTTTCAAATTAACACTCCCAAAGGTCCCTACATTAAAGTTGAACAATCCAAGGACAATAAATAACAACAGTAGTAATAAGTTAATAAACAAGTTAAACTAGAATACGTAAAGGAAAAAACAATGTGTTTTAGCCCTTCCTTTATATACTCAGCTATATATTACGATTAGAATTTGTCTCGTAGGAGACAATTCACTAAAAAAATAGTCGACATACTTGAGAGAGACATAGACAAGTAGATGTAGGGAAGAGTGAGACACATATAGACCTCAAGGAAATAATCAAAACAATCTAGAAATGAGGAAGAACTTTCAATCCCATTGCTGCAATAAATGATAGTCTTTTAGGACAACCATACATCAATAAAATAGAAGCTCCTTTCAAATGTGCATAGGCAGCCTTAACTCACACTCTATCTCGTTCATCAAACTGCAACACACTTCCATACATAGTAGCAGCCTCAAGGAGGCTGAAAATGAGCACATAGCAATAAAGTAAAGCCATCATGACAAAAGGGTTAAGTTACCACACTAGGAGATGGAGGTGCTAGCATAAGGACCAACAAGGTTCAACACATGGTCAAATATCAACAAGAGTGGTCATAACAAAGTGGGAAGACAACCCTTTCACCCATAACACTGAGGTGTATGATCAAGGTGGGGAAACAACCCTTTTACCCACAAGACCAAGGGTCAAACTTTTATCTTCTCTCTCAAGGTATACAATCCATAGGTTTTCTGTAGAATAATTCTAAGTTTATCATCACTGTATAAGGAAGCTCCAAACTATTAAATAGTTAGAGTGACTTCAATACAACATATATAACATAATTTTCATTTATTTAAAATTAACACTTCCAAAGTTCCTTGTGTTAAAGTTGAAGCATCCAAGAACAATAAATAACACCAGTAGTAATAAATTAATGAACAAGTTAAACTAGCATACACAAAGGAGAAAACAATGTGGTAACATATATAACGTAATTTTCATTTCTTTCAACTTAACACTCCCAAAGGTCTCTATATTAAATTTTAAGCATCCAAGGACAATAAATAACAACAGTAGTAATAAATTAATGAACAAGTTAAACTAGCATGCATAAAAGAGAAAACAATGTGGTAACATATATAACATCATTTTCATTTCTTTCAACATAACACTCCTAAAGGTCCCTGTGTTTATGTTGAAGCATCCAAGGACAATAAATAACAATAGTAGTAATAAATTAATGTAGAAGTTAAACTACCACACATAAAGGAGAAAACAATGTGGTAACATAGATAACATAATTTTCATTTATTTCAATTTCACACTCCCAAAGGTACCTGTGTTAAATTTGAAGCATCCAAGGACAATAACTAACAACAGTAGTAATAAATTAATGAACATGTTAAACTAACATACGTAAAGGAGAAAACAATGTGGTAACATATATAACATAATTTTCATTTCTTTCAACTTAACACTCCCAAAGGTCCCTCTGTTAAATTTGAAGCATCCAAGGACAATAAAGAACAACATTAGTAATAAATTAATGAAAAAATTAAACTAGCATACGTAAAGGAGAAAACAATGTGGTAACATATGTAACATAATTTCCATTTCTTTCAAGTTAACACTCCCAAAGGTCCCTGTGTTAAATTTGAAGCATCCAAGGACAAAAAATAACATTAGTAGTAATAAATTAATGAACAAGTTAAACTAGCATACATAAAGAAGAAAATAATGTGGTTTAGACCTTGCTTTATATACTAAACTATATATTACGATCAGACTTTGTCTCTTAGGAGACAAGTCACTAACGAAACAATGGACATTCCTTAGAGAGAGAGAGATATAGGAAGTTGTAGGAAAGAGTTTGACAAATACAAACTACACATTATTAATATAAACATTCTATAAATGAGGATGAACTTTCATTCCCATTGCTGAAATAAATGACAGTATTCAGGACAGTCATACATCAAGAAAATAGAAGCTCCATTAAAATGTACAGAGGTATCCTTAACCCATATTGTAGCACACCCATCAGAATGTGGCACACTTCCATACATAGTAGCAGCCTCAAGGAGGCTGAAAAGGAGCACATAAAAATAAAGCTAAGTTATCATGACAAAGGGTCAAGGAACCACACTAGGAGAGGGAGGTGCTAGCACAAGGACTAGAAAGATTCAACCCAAGGTCAAATTTCAATAAGAGTGCTCATAACAAAGTTGGGAGACAACCCTTTCACCCACAACACTAAGGTGTAAAATCAAGGTGGGGAAACAACCTTTTTACCCATAAGATGAAGTGTAAAACTTTTATCATCTCTCTCTACGTATATAGTCCATAGGTGTTCCATACAATAACAGTAAGTTATGTCGTCACAGTATAAGGAAGTCCCAAACTAGATAAAAAAAATTCTTGTACATGCAATAAAATTATAAATGGAAAAAAGAAAAAATAAATCATTATCACATACAGGTTGATTCAACACTTTGGTAAGAATTTTAGTTTTAAAAATATCTATGCTATGTATAACACTATGCAAGACATAAATGAAGCAATAAAAAAATTCTAGTGACTGCAATTCAACATATATATTAGATAATGCCAATAAAGTAATCACTTTCAAACCAACATATAAAATAAGGATAAGATATGAAGTTACATACCATCGTTCAACACTCTTGTATAAGAAAACCAATAAAATTATATTGCCTAGATAAGGGGTACTACTAGAAAAAAAGCCATTACCAGTCAATACTCTCAAGAACATGAACTTCAAGAACATCAATATTTGGGACAAGAACATAAAAATCATATAGTTTGATGACTTTTTCAAATACTTCTTTGGCCACTGAATGAAACTCCTTTCCTTCCCCATCAAACGAAGATATCCATATATTTTATCTTCATACAAAAGTGGGATGTTACTTGTGACATTGATGAAATTGAAATTTTCATCTTCGGGATCAAGTGCCATTCTATGGATCACATAAAATGAATCAATTCGGTCAATGCTAGCAATAGCACCGTCATATGGACCCAATATTTTAACATTTTCACCTTCCTGGAGTAATTCATGCCCTGCTGGAATTATTGAGCATTGTAAAAAGAAAAAAAATATACCAATTAAACCATATTCTAATATATACATCTTCTATATATCTACGGAAACTGGTACTGATTTAGTACATACCTTTGCATGTTCATGGCCATATTTTGGGTCTTTCAATATTGTTGCACCACCCAGAATTATGGGTTTTTCCTATCATTGACAGACATTTCCATTAAAAAAAAGAGGCTTCATGAGTGAATTGAAATGGATAAAAAACATCCATAGATTAAAATATCAAGTGAAGAAATGGTTGTAAGGGAATGATAATTAGCTTACCTCATTTGAATCAATAGAAAATCCCTTATTTAATTTGAATGCAACAACAAGAGGTTCAATGGAGGAAGTTATGGTCAACATCTTCTCTGACAACCCATTTATACAATGATTCATTGCAATGTTATAATCCTCACTAGGGTTTTTAGCAGAATATGGGCCTCTTGTTTGGCTTCTCTCGACTTCAACAGATGGCAAGGAACTCTCTTTTTAGAATCATTGTTTGCCATATATTGAGCGATTTCACTCAAATTTGGTTCTCTATTAGTTCCTCCAACTTACAAATCATTGTCAACACATAATGTACTGGAAATATAGGCAAATAAAAAAGGAAGAACATAATGTACACTATTCAGTAAAAAAACCATATAATTACACATATTGTTTTGTTTGGATCTCAACCCACCCCGACCCAAAAAATATCGACTGTGAACACAAGATCTCTTCCTTTCTTCCCTCTTGCACTCTTTGCCAAAAAATATTCAATACACATACATTCCTTCAAATATTCCCATTGTTTGGGAGTCAAGCTTCTCTCCCTATTTTTTCCATCCAATATTAATTTCCTGCATTTATGCTTGAAATTATTCATCCAAATTCTCATTCTATACTTGTAATATTTAATGGAAATCCTACTACCAACCATCAAAAACATTTTCCATTTTTTGGATCACTAGATCAACATTTGTTGGCTCTTTATTGGTAAAGTTGTATTTGGTAACATCCAAATAAAACCTTATTCTCATGCCCAACTCTGTGGACCACCTTGAATCACTTGTTCTAGTAGGATAGCCATATTTTACCTCGACCACATAAGCCTTCTTCCCTTTCGATATTCTTTCTTTTGCTTCCCTTTCTGTGCTCCTATACCAACCTTGAATAATTCTGTGTCTTTTGATGAAAGGTGATGGGTCTTCAAAACTAGTTTTGGGTGTTGAGAAACCACTCATATGTGTGGATATAGCAGTTTTAGGTCCTAGAACATTCCTTGGAGGAGATGTAATTGGTGTTTTTTCTAAGGAAGAAGGCTTAATTGGTTCCTCATCATAATTGGACACAGCAAGTGTGGCACTAGGTAGCTCAAAAATCTCCTCAACAAGTGTGTCACTAGATAGATAAGGAATCTCCTGAACATGTGTGGCACTTGCTAGGTCACCAATCCCCTCAAATAAGCCTTCAAATATTTTCTTTAATTTTAAATAAGGCTCTCGCAAGCTTGATTGTCCAGAATATGCCAGTTTTTCAGATTTTTTTTTATAAATTATCATCTAATATATGAGGAAGTTGATCATTAGTATCATTAGCTTCATCTTCGTGTATTGATCTACCAAAGCGTTGGCTTCTATGAGTTGACGATGATTTTTACTTGCTTGCCTTTTGTTTCTGATGATCATTTTTGGCAGAATCCAACATTCCCCTATAAAGCAAAAAAATTACCATTTATAATCAAAAGCATATATGGCCTTGTTGCAGCTGCAACTTTCTTCCCAAATTTTTAAAATTTTGGACCCTCCTTGTTGATTTTATCTTGCCTGGTTTTATTGGCTTCCTGAACTCGGTTGTTCCTTTTCTACAATTTTGGATTTTCCTAAGATTGAATTGAGTTCAATTGTTTACCACTTTCGGAGGATGAATGATTATTTTTTATCTATAGATGCTTTTGACTGTGAAGTTTGAAGTTTTTGACTTATGGATTGATTTCCTTTATCGCTATTGGAGGTCGTTTGAACAGTGAATTGAGGCAGTAGTTCTTTACGCAGCCACCATTGCGGAAGGTAAATTACGAATGTCCCGATGGACAGTCATGTTTTTCGTCGATGGTTTTTATCTCCTTTGTTTATTTTTTCAAAACTTTTGACTATCGGCGTTTTCTGTTTTCTCACGATCGGAGCATTAGTCCATTGTGTTGCTTCCATTTCAGATGGTAGATTGCAAGCACCCCGACGAAAGCCCATATCTTTGTCGATTCCGCGAGTTTTGTTTTTAAAATGATTTGTTTTCTTTTCTCTATTCGGAACTATTTTTGACATTTGACCGGAGGACTAGCCTTTTGCTTTGCCGATGCATGATCTTTAGTTGTTCCGATCACCGACGGTTTCATGATTTGCAGGGTCCGTAGTCAGTTTGGAATCCGTTGTTGCGACGATCGTTTGCACTATCTTTCTGATTTTCAGTTGATTTATCTGCCGATGCATTTCTAGCTAGTTCCTCATTCTTCCAATCGCTGATGATGTCCTTTTGTCATGGAATCCGTAGTCCTTATGTCTTTTTCCATTGCGTCTCCTTAGTGCACTAACCATCCGATTGCTTAGTATTTTTCCCACCGGTGAGGGTTTTCCTACCTTTCTCATGTGCTTTTACCCTATTTTTCGATGGTAGTTACTTTTGTTAGCTCTCATGCTTTCATCGGAGGATGTCAAATTGGTCCATAGGTGGCCTGGATTGAGTAAAGAGTTTGTTTTTCGGGCTTGCTATTTTAGTTTGGACAATGGATTTAGTGGAGTTCAAGATACGAAAGGGCAGGATTTTCATTGCATTATCATTTTTTCTCTTCATGCATAATATTTTGATAGTTCACTTTACAAGATGTATGTTTTAATACAATTTGGATTACTTTTTCAAACACGAAGTGATCTAAGAACTGGTTATTCATGACAGGGTAATTGCTGCTGTAGAGAAGATATGTCTAGAAGACAAAGAGGAAGAAAGGAGGCAGCAAGGAAGGAAGAGAAAGAAAATGAAGAAGAAGAGATGAAGGAAGAGGAGAAGAAAGTAAGGGTCTGAGATCTCAAACAGATCGATAGCTGCAGAGGCCCAGTCTTGGGAAAAGTTAATCAGTTACCAAGCTGGTCCTCTTTTATAAAGTGCTCTTAAAATCTTAATCTGAAATGTAACGTATTGTATAAATCATGAACACTCACTAAAAGAAAAAATCATGGGACTGAATGGTTTGGGGGAGCCCAAAGGTCATCAAGGGGTAGCCCAATATTTTTGCTTGTAGTATAAGTATAGGAGATTTAGATAGAGTCAAGGACTTTTTTCTAGATATATTTGTGAGAGTATGTTGTAATAAGAACTATTTCCTTTTGCAATAAAGAAATTACAAGTTTCCTATTGGAGAAAGCTTTGTGGAAGGTTTCAAATGATGTGCTATGGATTTGTTGAATGTGAACAATTTCGTTTTCAGCTGTTATCCATTAACTGTGAGATCGTTATAACTCTTTGAACCTATGTTCTTGTTATGAATGAGCTCTAGTTTATTCTATGAAAATTCCATTGTGAGTAATGAATGCTGTTCATAAACAATTAGCTATCTGGTTGTTCATATATCTATAAATGTTCATATGTTTTGAAATAAGTAACAACTATCTATGATTTTTATTAATGCATGCACAAAATACATTACTCATTGATGAATAATAATCTTGCTCCCTAGGGATAGGTTAGATAGTTAGTTTTAGTTTTTTCTTGCTGTGTGTGGTTTAGATGCGAGAGAGTTAAGACGAGAGGTAAGGACCTGCGCATCACATTATGACCACTCCTAGTATTCTCTATCAATATGCATTTTTACATAGGCACTTGCATCTCATACTTAAATACAAAAAACTAAAAATACACATGGTTAACCGGGCCGTAACCGGTAAAACCCTTTATTTTTGTTACTTGACCTATGGTAGTTGGACCGTAAACCAAACGGATTCCCCATATCAAACAGTAACGGGCTAGTTGGGAACATTTACTGGGGAGAATCCCTAACTATTGTTACCTGCGATTTTCCAGGCCTCAACAGTTTTTGGTGCTAGAAGGAGGGCAACCAGTGCATGGCTGGCCGAGGAAACCCATTTCCTTGAAATTATTCCACTGGTAATAGTTCTGAGAGTAGTTTGTTTCCCAATCCAATTCCTGAAGAGAAGGGTAAAGAGTTTTTGTATCCTGTCGATAATGAAGTATTTGACGATTTAAGAAGAATTACTAGGGCTTATGCGAAGAAGATCGGAGGATTACCTATTATCCCTGCCTTACCCAGAAGAGAATATTGGAAGAAAGACTGTACTATATTGGAAGACACAGTGTTGCTTGAAGATTTTGAAGAACTAGTAGAAACAGCTTTACAAGAAGTTGTTCAACCTTTGAATTAGTTGGACCCAGATACACCTTATTGTTCACCTGTTCATACCCCTTTTCATTCACCACCTCACTCTCCACTTAAAATCATGGCAAATATAAACACAAATCAGCCACCTAACCCACCAAATCCACCACCTGCGTGGAGGGCTAGATCACCACTAAACCTAGCACCTCCTTTGCATGACTTACCTTAGGATTTTGAGAAAATGTTTCCTAAGTTTGACCCAAGTGAAAAGATTTTGGTAGATGATCATTTGCAAATCTTTTACTTGGCTATAGAAGGACTAAGGGCTGGAGAACATGAAGATGTAGTTTCCAGATTGTTTCCACATACCCTAAAAGGAGCAACATCCTCATGGTATTTTCTCTGCCTACAAACTCAATCACAGACTGGGATACATTTGAAAGAATGTTTAGAAGTAAGTATGTAGTCCAAAAAACTCATGCAGCATTAATGAAGGGGTTATGCGATTTAAAGAAAGAAAGAAAAGAAAAAGTGCATAGTTTCACTCAAAGGTTTGCTGCTTATTTAAAGAATTTTTCTGCAATTGATAAACCATCTAATAAAGTTCTGAGTGAATACTATACTTCAGCTCTGGGGCTTGACTTGTCTATGTTTGCTAAAATGTCAGTCAAACCTACATTGTCAGAAACTTATGAAGAAGCGGAGAGGGTAGAAGCTGAAAAAGAGAGCATAGAATATTATCTTGAGCAGTCGGGAGAAAAAACTATTGGTAAGAAAGCATTGTTACTGACTAAGCCTAAGGATGAGAAATCACATGACTTTGAAGGGATGGTGAAAATGTTACAGAAGCTATCCAACAGAATAATAGATTTGGAAAAGGAAAAATAAGCTCATAAATCTTATAAGCCTTACTATAAAAGGAGAGAGGACAACAATCAATGTAAACCTCCTCCACACAGTCCTGCATCAATGAATTTAATAGAGGTAGGTATGGATAATTTTTGCACCTTTCATCAGCAGCCTCATTCTGAAAAAAAATTCCTCCAATGGATTAATTCGATGACATTAGTAATGAATCAGCTATTGGACTCCAAACTAACAGAAGCTGATGAAGAGGAACAAAAAAATAAGCAAACCACAGAAAAATAAGAAGAGGATGCTCTATTTTTGTGGGACTATGTCTCGATGTTTGATATCAAAGAAGAAGACTATCTGAAATAGGAGGAGATATCAGAAACAAACGTGACAACAAGAAGTCAAGGTTTGATAAAAGAGGATAGATCAGTACTTCCGAAAATCAAGAGACTTCAAAAGAATGTAAAGAAAATTTAGAAGAGCACCACAGCTGATAAAATACCTGAATTCACCATTATGAGTCAAAATCCAAAGAAAATTAACATGCCTATTAAGCCCGTCGAAGAAAAAATTGATAATGTAAAGAAGAATCTCGAAGAACATAAGATGGAATATAATATTGTGGAAGATATTAAAAGGGATAAGGAAAATATCTCACTGTTTGAAATGTGTAATATGCCTCAGTAGAAAGAAAAATTGTTAAAGGCAATTGAAGTACCAGAGGAAAAGCTTCCCACTGACAATCAACCTAAAGAAGAAGAAATTGGTGAAGCAAGTGTGGGAGGTAAGTCTAAATGAAAAACCCCACCTTTTCTCCTAACTTTTGAAATTTTCAACCATAACATGCACAATTGTTTAGTAGACTCAAGGGAATCAATCAATGTTATGCCACTTTCAGTCTGTAAGAAGATAAATGGAAAACCTAAACCATCTACTTGGCAGGTCATTCAGTTAGACAGAACAGTTGTGAAGGTAATTGGGAAAATGGAGGATGTTTTGATTCAACTATCTTCAAATGAAAATGTATGTCAGTTCATTGATATTTTAGTAGCAGACATACCTGAGGCTTATGGACTTGTGTTGAGTCGGGATTGGTCAGCAAAGCTAAATGGATGTTTTGCATCAGATTGGTCACATCTGTGGTTTCCTTGTAAGGGAAGTCCCAATCAAATAAAAGTATTAAGAGAGCCCCATATGAATCACAATGTTACTCAGTTGGAGGGTAAGAATGAACTAGTGAATTCTGTGTTGGGAAATTACTTTATTGAGCTTGAACTGGGAAATTACCAAGCAGAATAATCCAGCGGTACACCAGACACATAGCCCGATCTCCTTCGATTTTCACGGGCTGATGAATTTGATTGTAAAATAGTAGACTTAGTTTCAAATGTAGTTTTGATTCAAGTACAGTAGAAGTAGATAGTTTTTGGACACTTTTTTTTGATGGATCTAAAACTTTGGAAGGATCAGGAGCTGGCTGTGTCCTGATTGATCCAAAGAAAAACAAACATTTTCTTTCATGTAGATTAGAGTTTGAATGTACCAATAACACAACCGAATATGAAGCATTAGTTCAGGGACTAAGAAAAGAAATTGAATTAAAAGTAGAAAATCTGAAAGTCTATGGGGATTCTGAAATAATTGTAAAGCAAATTAAAAAATGGATACATTGCATCTCACCTCATTTAAAAGCTTATCAGAATTAAGTGTTGGATTTGCTGACAAATTTTTATGCATTTAATATTGTATCCATTCCTAGACTTAAGAATGCAGCAGTTGACTTGTTAGCTACCTCAGCTGCAAGGCTTGTACCTTCAAATAACAAGTGTTCTATTGAATTACTTTTCAGGCCTTTGGTTCTAGACACGAATACTAATCTACGAGTTTTTGATGATGATCAACAAATCTTGGAATGTTTGATGAATGATGAAACTTTCAAAGGGGCAATTATCGATGACGAAGAACGCCAACCTGAGTTAAAATTTGATAAATTCATTCCTAAAGGGGTCAGGACCCTAGAGCAGATGTTTGATTTAGACAGCAAATTCAAAAGACCAGCAAATGTCAAGACTCATAGCTCGTCTTTGAAATTCGAGCTGATAAATTTGGGAACTGAAGTTAAACCCAAATATGTAAATTTGGGAAAGTGTTGTTCCCCGGGTGAAAGAAATAAGTTCATTAGTTTGTTCAAATAGTAAAAAGATGTATTTTCATGGACATATGAAGAGCTTAAAACATATGACACCAAGATTATACAACATGTCATTCCTATTAGATCTGGAGTCAAGCCTTTTCAGCAACCTTTGAGGAAGATGCATCCAAAACTGGAGCCTTTAATTCAGAGTGAAGTGAAAAAATTATTGGAAGCCAAAATTATATTCAAAGTCAGACACTTCGAATGGGTTTCAAATTTGGTACCAGTAAGGAAGAAATTTAGAGAGATTAGGCTATGTGTGGATTTCAGAAACTTAAATCGTGCTTCAGAAAAGACAACTATCCAGTCCCACCCATGGAGCAGATATTGGAGATGGTTTCAGGTTCTGAGTTATTTTCATTATTAGATGGATTCTTTGGCTATAATCAAGTGTTAGTAGCTGAAGAAGATAGACTAAAAACTACATTAAGAACAAAATGGGGAACTTTTGCTTACATAAGGATGCCCTTTGGACTCATCAACACTGGAGCTACTTTCCAGAGGGCTATGGATATAGATTTCCATGGTCTAATTGGTCGTAGTGTTGTAGTATATCTCGACAATGTCACAATATTTTCAAAGAAGAGAGAAGAACACGCATTCCATCTAAAACAAATTTTTGAGCATTGTCGAAAATATGGCATCTCATTGAATCCAAGGAAATGTGTGTTTGCAGTTATAGAAGGAAAGCTATTGGGTCACATGGTTTCTAAAAAGGGGATCTCCATAGAACCAGAAAGGATCAAATCCATAGAACAAATCCCTTTACCCCATAACAAAAAAGGTATGCAATCATTCATGGGGACAATAAATTTTGTGCGAAGGTTTGTAGCTGATTTCACTCAAATTGTTAAACCTTTGCAGCAAATGGTGAAACAAAGTGTACAATTCAAGTGGACTGATGTAGAGAAGAATGCATTCAGTAAAATAAATACATCTATTGCTCACGCACCATCTCTCAAAAGTCCAAACTTTGAAAAATATTTTATTTTTTACACTTTTGCATCTGACGATTCATTGGCAGCGGTGCTTACTCAGAAGGAAGATGGGGGAGATGAGTACCCCATATCATTTATGAGCACTAGTCTACAGGGAGCTGAATTGAATTACCCAACTGTCGATAAACAAGCTTATGCAGTCTTCAAAGTGGTAAAACAATTCAGGCCGTACATACTTAAGAACCGGACGAAGGTAATAGTTCCACACCCAGCTGTAAGGTCTCTTTTCATACAAAAAGAATTAGGTGAAACAAGAGGCAACTGGGTAACAGATTTACAAGAATATGACCTCAAATTCAAACCAGGATCCATAGTTAAAGGGAAAGGATTGTGCAAACTAATGGATGAAGGTAAAACAATGAAGAAAATGATTGGGAAAATGAAGCGGAATTACATATGATGGATGTATGTCCTCTTTTCACAGCTCCAGATTCCTGGTACTGAGACCTTGTTCATTACCTTCAGGAAGGATTGTTGCCAGAACATTGGAATGCCAAACAGTAAAGAGCATTGCACCTTAAATTAGTTGCATATCAGATCATTGATGAAATTTTATTCAGGAAGAATTATGATGGAGTCCTTCTCAGATGCTTAGAGAAAGAAGATGCAAAAAAGGTCATAACAGAGTTACATGATGGACCTGCTCGAGGTCAGTTTTTTGGAGATACGACAGCCCATAAGATTCTCATATTCAGATACTATTGGCTCACACTGTTTAAGGACGCACATGCCCATGTCAGAAAGTGTGATATCTGCCAGAGGTGTGGAGGAAGACAAGCCAAAGCAGCAGGACCATAGAATCTTGTGATGATAACAGAACCATTTGAGCAATGGGGGATTGATATCATTGGCAAGATAAGACCAAATTCTTCCTTGCTACACAAATATATTTTGATGGAAACTGACTACTTCACTAGATGGGCTGAGGTAATTTTGTTACATAAAGTGAATGAAGATGTGGTCATGGATTTCTTGCAAGATCATATTATGACCAGGTTTGGGGTTCCAATTTCCCTGGTTTTCGATAATGCTACTTATTTTGATTCTATTAGATTAACTGATTTTTCTCATGAAAGAGGAATAAAGTTGCACTATTCTGACAACTACTACCTGCAAGGGAATGGTTTGGTAGAATATACAAACAAGAATCTGATTAGGATCTTAAAAAAGACTGTCATAGAAAACTAGAGAAGTTGGCATTTGGCATTACCGAATTCTCTTTGGGCTGATAGGGTCACACCCAAGAATTCCTTAGGTGTGTCACCATATACCCTTGTTTATGGAAAAGAAGCTATCCTTCCTCCTAACATTATGCTATCATCTTCCATAATAGCCGAAGAGTCTAGAGGCATAGATAACAAAATCCTGCAAATTAGAATCTATAATCTTTTGAAGGTGGAAGAGTCTAGATCCAAGGCCAAAGAACGTTTTAAGCATCAACAGGAAGTAGTGAAATGGTGGTTTGATAAACATAAAGATGGAAAAAATGAATTTGAAGTGGGAGACCTGGTTCTTAAGTAGGATCACCCACATGATGAAAAGGGGAAACACACGATGTTTCAACAGTTATGGGTAGGCCCTTTTTAGATTGTAGAAAAACTTGGCCCCTCAACCTACAAATTGCAAGATTTACAGGGGTGGGAAGAGAACTTACCAGTTAATGGTTTAGTTCTCAAACCTTATTTTTCCTGATTTTTGTTTTTTGTTTTGTACATAAATAAACTGATTTAGTTGTTTATTTTTTATTTACCTTATTTTTGTTGTTTTTTAGATTTTGATGGATTTAAATAAAAGAATCAAACTTTTGGTTGCAAGGAGAGCATCAGAATTCTGGATTAACTAAAATCCTTGACTATAAGACTATGTACTTTTGTTTTATCTGAAAGAATTTCTTCTAGTTTAGCAATTTTCCTAAATGGCTATGAACACATTGAATTCCTACTAAATCCTTGTAAAATAACTCAGGATCAAAAGGTCTGGAATACTATTTTGAGGCTCCATCCATCTCACATTTAAAAAATGTCTTAGGGGGTGATAGCAAAGGACCCATGGAAAGGAAGCAAGGTAAACATTATATTATATAAATAATCCCATGCCAAGAATTGAAAGCCAAAAGGAAAATAACAGTCAAGAATCTCGTGAGAAAGCAATATGTATCAAAACAAAGTACTAAATCATATGAGTACAAAATTGCCAAAGTTCTTCTCCGTTCGTGAGCTGAAAATTAAATACATCTCTCACAAAAAAGGACACTATGGATAGAGGAGCCTGAATAATAATTCAGAAAGAAAGGCATGCAGGAGGACTCAAAAAAGACAAAAAGGTCCAAAACCACAAAAGGTGCAAAATGGCATGGGAATTAGGAACAAATGAATATTTCTGTTTACCATATGTTACAATCCTGTGCTGTCCAAGTTGGAAACTACCCGAAGACAGAGGTAAAAAAGAAATTCATATTCCTGGCCTCAAAAGAGTTATGTGGAATTTTAAATCTTGGTTCCCATGATCCCTAAATTGGACTGATATCAATGATTAAAGTACATACATTTGTCATTTGGGAAATCCATACATCTAGAGGAATTCAACATGCTAGTATTTATTGTCAAAATATTCTATTGCTCAAATAAGAAGTTTTCCAGATATCTGGGTTCACCAGATAGTCACCAATTGTTGCAGCTGCAACTTTCTTCCCAGATTTTTAAAATTTTGGACCCTCCTTGTTGATTTTATCTTGCCTGGTTTTATTGGTTTCCTGAACTTGGTTGCTCCTTTGCTACAATTTTGGATTTTCCGGAGATTGAATTAAGTTCAATTGTTTACCACTTTCGGAGGATGAATGACTATTTTTTGTCCATAGATGCTTTTGACTGTGAACTTTGAATTGTTTGACTTATGGATTGATTTCCTTTATCGCTGTCGGAGGTCATTTGAACAGTGAATCAGGGCAGTAGTTCTTTATGCAGCCGCTGTTGCAGAAGGTAAATTACGAATGTCCCGATGGACAGTCATGTTTTTTGCTGATGGTTTTTATCTCCTTTGTTTATTTTTTCAAAACTTTTGACTATCTGGGTTTTCTGTTTTCTCATGATCGAAGCATTAGTCCTTTGCGTTGCCTCCATTTCGGATGGTAGATTGCAAGCACCCCGACAAAAGCCCATATATTTTCCAATTCCGTGAGTTTTTGTTTTTAAAATGATTTGTTTTCTTTTCGCTATTCAGAACTATTTTTGACATTTGACCGAAGGACTAGCCTTTTGCTTTTCTGATGCATGATCTTAAGTTGTTCCAATCGCCGATGGTTTCATGATTTGCGGCATCCGTAGTCAGTTTGGAATCCGTCGTTGCGGCGATCATTCGCACTATCTTTTTGATTTTTAGTTGATTTATCCGTCGATGCATTTCTAGCTAGTTCCTCGTTCTTCCGATCGCCGATGATGTCCTTTTGTCACGGAAGCCGTAGTCCTTATGTCTTCCATCGTTGTGGATCCTTAGTGTACTAACCATTTGACTGCTTAGTATTTTTCCCGTAGGTGAGGGTTTTCCTACCTTTCTCGTGTGCTTTTACCCTATTTTTCGATGGCGGTTACTTTTGTCAGCTCTCATGCTTTCATCGAAGGATTTCGAATTGGTCCATAGGCAGCCTAGATTGAGTAAAGAGTTTGTTTTTCAGGCTTGCGATTTTAGTTTGGACAGTGGATTTAGTGGAGTTCAAGATACGAAAGGGCAGGATTTTCATTGCATTATCATTTTTTCTCTTCATGCATTAATATTTTGATAGTTCACTTTACAAGATGTATGTTTTAATACAGTTTGCATTACTTTTTCAAACGCTAAGTGATCTAAGAACTGGTTATTCATGATAGGGTAATTGTTGTTGTAGAGAATATATGTCTAGAAGACAAAGCAGAAGAAAGGAGGCAGCAAGGAAGGAAGAGAAATAAAATGAAGAAGCAAAGAAGAAGAAAGAGGAGAAGAAAGTAAGGGTCTAAGATCTCAAAGAGATCGATAGCAGCAGAGGCCGAGGCTTGGGAAAAGTTAATCAGTTACCAAGCTGGTCCCTTTTTATAAAGTTCTCTTAAAATCTTAATCTGAAATGTAACGTTTTGTATAAATCATGAGCACTCACTAAAAGACAAAATCATGGGATTGAACGGTTTGGGGGAGCCCAAAGGTCACCAAGAGGTAGCCAAAGAGTTTTGCTTGGAGTATAAGTATAGGAGAGTTAGATAGAGTCGAGGACTTTTTCCCAGATATATTTGTGAGAGTATGTTGTAAGAATAACCATTTCTTTTTGCAATAAAGAAATTACAAGTTTCTTGTTGGAGAAAGCTTTGTGGAAGGTTTCAAATGCTATGCTATGGATTTGTTGAATGTGAACTATTTCATTTTCAGCTGTTATCCATTAATTGTGAGATCGTTCTAACTCTTTGAACCTATGTTCTTGTTATGAATGTGCTCTAGTTTACTCTATGAAATTTCCACTGTGAGTAATGAATGTTGTTCATAAAAAATTAGCTATCTGGTTGTTCATATATCTATAAATGTTCATGTGTTTTGAAATAAGTAACAACTATCTGTGATTTTTCTNTGTGCGAGAGTTAAGACAAGAGATAAGAACCTGCACATCACATTTTGACTGCTCCTCGTATTCTCTATCAATCTAGATTTTTAGATAGGCACTTGCATCTCATACTTAAATACAAAAAACTAAAAATGCACACGGTGGACCGGGCCATAACCTGTAAAACCCTTTATTTTTGTTACTTGACCTATGGTAGCCGAACTGTAAACTGGATGGATTCCCCATACCAAATAGTAACGGGTTAGTTGGGAACGTTTACTGGGGAGAATCCCTAACTGTTGTTACCTGTGATTTTCCAGGTCTCAACAGGCCTACATCATGGAATATATTATATAAAACTTTCATGAATATGCATAGAAGTGAAAAGGTACGAGGATTAACTACTTACTTATTTCTCAAACCAAGGGATGACAAATATTCTTCATTTCTTGTGATG
This sequence comes from Pseudotsuga menziesii, assembly GCA_001517045.1. Lineage (NCBI taxonomy): Eukaryota > Viridiplantae > Streptophyta > Pinopsida > Pinales > Pinaceae > Pseudotsuga > Pseudotsuga menziesii. The sequence continues at coordinate 96,859 of LPNX010972566.1, forward strand.
TGGTCTTTATTAACACGCTCGTATTGTGTCATGTAATTTTCATCTTTGTTGGGGTCACTTTTGCGTTTCAACCCCTTATTCTTCATAGCCTATATGTCCAAAAATTATCTTAAAAAACATTATTAGTGCATGTCCAAACAAGGAATATAAAATATCTAGATTCAAATGCTAATGACAACAAAAAACATTTAGTTCTAAAGTTAGAATTGTGATGGAGATGGAAACCATTGATCTCTGTCTCATAAATACATCCAATGATGATAGTAATAGATTCATTTTAATTCCTATTGGATAGGGAGAACCAAGTAGTGTAATGAACCTATTGTCTACGTTAACTATTTAACTCTTACAACATGAACACTAATTGGATCCCATTGGAATCACATAGTAACTTTATTAAACAACATGTGCAGACTAACGCAAGCAATTAAACATTACATAGTATTGACAACAAGTAGAACATGACAAGAATAACCTAGATATATCATGTATGTAGATAACAAAAACAAAAATGAAAATTTTGCATATCCAATATCATTAAGGATAAATTCCATACAAAGTTTAGTACAACCCTTTGGCTAGCTAATCCCAATGGCCAAAATAATAAAATCCATTTACATAGTAAAATTTTATTCCATAAAGATAAGGTGACAAATCATCATCATTATAATTTTCATTTCCATCAAGATCATAATCCTAATCACTCGTGTATGCATCTAATTGATCTTCTTCACCGTCCTCATACAATAGTTTTTCTTGACCATGCATTACATTCTCTATCGCAGGCTCTTCATTGGGAAGAAAATTTTCTTCTTCAAATACTCTATGCCATATTCTTTAGCTTATTCTTCTAATGTTTCTTGTAAACTATTACACTGTCCATCAACCATTATATCAACACATTGCATGAATTTCCTTTTCTAACAAGGCTCCATTTGAATTCCATATGACCATCCTGGGATTGTTATATCATCAATTAGAAATGGCTGGTTAATTTGAATAGGGGAAACATATGGCTCAACGGTATTTGATAAGATTTGATGTGTATTTGCACGTAAAAATACATACTCATCATGTTGTATTGCATATGTTCTTATCCATTTACAATTTAATAATATAGGACTAGTTTCACCATAATCCACTTGAGTAATTTCTTGTATGAATCCAACATAGAAGTTCATTTTAATGTCGTGATGAAATTCTACACTAGCAACACAATCACAATTTTCCTTTCCTTTGTCCTTTTCTTCCACTATTAAATGATTACCAGAGGCCCACATCCCACTGAAATAATACGCATATATATGTGGAGGTCATGAAAGATCAATTTCCTCGATCATTATATATTGAACTTGTTGTTGTGCATAATTTATTGCATCAACAATGTAATCATTAAATTTTGGAAAAGTCGAACCACATCCAATATTCGAATCCTGAAGTCTACACTTTTGACATGGACGCATCCATGTTTGAATCTCTTCTTTGTATTTTCTGCATATTATATGAACAAACATGATAGTAAGAATGATAATAATTTGGATATTAGATGAAATTAAATATATAATTTATCATGTATAAAACATTTCACCTGCACCATTTATCAAATGTGGATGTGTTTGTAAGAATATAGGCATGTATCGAAGTTCTTTCTTCATTTGATATCTTGAATAGATGTCCATTTGCTTCTAATAATTCACATGGAACTCTCTCATCTTCATCATCATCCCATACATGTCAATTGGCACTGCTAAAATCCTTCATATATTCTGTGTAAAATCCTATGGTCTCTTGCATTAAATATCCCTCACACATGCTACCTTCTAGATTTTCCTTATTATGAACAAACTTTTTCATAACCTTCATATATCATTCTATAGGATACATCCATCTTGTTATTATTAGGCCACAATGCTCTAGTTCATTTTCTAGATGTATAAGAATATGATAAAAAATATTGAATATTGTTGGTGGAAATTCTCATTCCAAAAAGAAAAGGACTTTAACAACCTCTTCCCTCAAATTACCAAAGTTTGAAGGATCTAGCACATGTAAACTCATTCTCTTCAATATTAATCCCAAAATTATAATTACCAATCTTGTCCCTTTTTCAAACTTGATATGACCACAATAGGTAAAATATCCTCAATTATGACATGATAGTCATGGGTCTTGAGGGCTTTTAAGCTATTATTGTCAGTTTGGCTTCTAATATTACTATTTACATATCCAGTAGGAAAGTGACTCTGAGACATAAAATTTCAGAACTCTGCACATTGTTCCTTTTTCCACACATAAGGAGAAATAGGCTTTATACTTTCCATCACCCCATTTTTCAACCAAAATATTTCGATGAATCTTTAGTTCTTAAAGGTCTAGGTGTGATGACACTGTATCATATGCACCAAAACAAGTTTCTATAATAACAAAAGCTATGTTTTTCTCAGTATGCATAAATTCAATAATATGCATAATGGATAATGCTTAAAGTATGGAAACTTATAGAATATGCACAAAATTTTTACACCACTAGCTTTAAGTGGATCACTTTTACTACCAAAAATTCCACCATCCTTAATAAACTGCATTTTTTTTCTTTTGCATTCTCAATAATATAATCAATTTCTATTGCCAAATGGTGCTTCACAATTCTCTTCTTCACCATTGAAACATGACTTTTGTCGATGATATTGATGCTCCATTTTATGGTAGCCATGATGTCCACAATAAATGCACTTACGCAAACTACTTGAGTGCCTCACAAAATCCTTAAAGATGAAAGATGGATATCCATAGTATCCATGAACTTTTAGAGTAGTCAATGTGACATATGTGGGAATATCATGGATTGTAAACAATAAAGAACCTCTTGAAGTGAATTGGATAGAATCACCATCCCTTAAAATTTGAATTGCTTCAATTCCTTTCCACAATTCTGTTAACTCATCAAATAATGGCTCTAAATACACATCAATTGTATTTGAAGTCACACTTTTATTTCCTGGTATAATTAATGACAACATCAAGAAGAACGGTTTGGTTGTTAACCATGGATTCAAGTTATAATTTATTAAAAGCACTGGCCAAGTTGACCATTTAGTACTTTGATCTGAGAATGGGTTCACACTATCTAGAGCTAAACCAAGCCTCATATTACGACGATATTGGGAGAAATCGGTCCATCTATTCTCAAGTTCCATCCACATCTTAGAATCAACCACAAATGATTGTTTTCCATCAGTTCTCTTATTTTGGGCATGCCATTGCATAAGCTCAACAATATCTCAACATCTATACATTCGAAGCAACCGTGGGATTAGTAGAAAGTGTCAAAGAACCTTTCAAGGAGATGAATTTTATTTCAAACCTGTTTGATACCTCCCTTATTTACATTTCGTGCATCCCTTCTCAGTTGCAATATTTTTTCAAAATAATATGCAACCATTCACACATGTGTGGATGTTTTCGTATCCTAATCCTATATTAGTGATTTGCGCTTTAGACTCTGTCTGTTTTGTTGGAAATGTGGAGTTAGGTACTAACAACTCATGTATAAATGTCAATAACTCATTAACACTCTAATTTTTCCAACCATGTAGTGTTTGCAAGTTAAGGATTACAAGGATTGTTGTTAGATGACTGAACTTGCAAGTACCACACACAGGTTTTGAATCATCCTCCATCACCTTTTTCCAATCATCCTTGAATCCCTCATTAAACATTCTATCAACTTCAATCCCTTCATCTAAGATTCCTACCTTTCCATCTGTGTTTGTTTCCTCTTTGTTTATGTTTAGCACCTCTACGTCTCTCTTTCTATGCAATTGTAACCTCTCTAGACAATAATTTTGGGGGAAATCAGATAATCCCAACATGACCAAATTTTAGCATATGTTCATAACCACTTGTGTTTTTCTTATATTCCCACCACAACAATCATTACATGGACATGTATATTTAAGGAATCTCTTCGCATCATCTATCCTCCCGTTGTATGCATGGTATTCAACAGTTGTCAAAATTGGGGGTTTACTCATCTTCAAATTTCTACATTCAATTATGAAACCAATATGTTAACTCTAACTTTCCTCTCTTTTCATCTATATTGTATTTAATTGAAATGCATCAAAACCAATTCATAGAGAAAAAAAAGGATCAACATTAATCATAAATCATTTTCAAATTCCGATGCAACAATATAACAATCAGAACCATATTTAGAGGGAGTGAAGTGCATGTGCATAAGGGTGGAAATTTTAAAGGCTATGTTTAGTAGGTGAGGATAGTGGATTATGAAATCCATAACTATGCAATTTTCCTTGATTTCTCCTTAAATTGTTGCACAGAAACCCAAGGATCCCCAACACATTATACAAAAGAATATGAAGCCCATACTCATTAGATGTGGATTGGACAAGACAAAGCAAAGAACTGAACAGGACATGGCTACAACAAAGAAATTTGTTGAGGAAGCTAAGACAAAAACTGTCATTTCCCCACCTTTATGGTACACCTTGGTCTTGTGGGTGAAAGGGTTGTATTCCCACTATGTTGAATTGTGACAAAATTTGAGGTTGTTAGTATTGATTCGTGACCTTGAGTATTGAGTCGTGACCTTGTGGACCTTGCTAGGAAAGCACCATGATCTTTGTGGGTTTTTTTGGACAAAACCATGACCTCTGTGGGTTGTGAGTCAACAGAGTGATGACATGTGTGAGATATTTGTACTAAGAAGAGACCTTTTTGGGGCTTCTAAGCTGGGTTGTGACCTTTGTTGGGTTTACTAGAATGAACCATGACTATTCCTTGGGATGCCTTGACTCAATATGTGGCCTGCTGACTTCTTTGAGGTCTTTTCTGTGAGTGTGTTGTTGGTGGTGCCTACCATGACCTTTACTAGGGATGTAGTGGTTCTTGTTTATCATGTTGCAGCATGACGATCCTGTTTAGAATTTATAGAGGTTTATTGTTATCCTTTTCAACCTCCTTGAGGTTTCTACTATGTATGGAAGTGTGCCACATTCTGATGGATGTGGTAGAGTTTGGGTTAAGTCTGGATCTGCACATTTGAAAGGAGATTCTATTTTCTTGATGTATGACTTTCCTAAAAGACTTCAACTTATTGCAGCAATGGGATTTTCATCCTCATTTGTATACTGTTTTGATTACTACATTGAGGTCTTTATTTGTCTCAATCTACACTACATATACCTACCTCTCTCTCTCAGGTATGTCCATTGTTTCGTTAGTGACTTGTATCCTAAGAGACAAACTCTCATCATAATATATATATGAGTATATAAAGGAAGGGGTAGATATATGAGTATATTTACCTATCCAATAATTGAGATGAGAGAGGGGTAGATACCATCCAAATACATACATATACATATAGTCAGTTTTCCATCCATATTGAAGTAAACGGTATCCCATGTTTCTATGTTGGTTGTTTGGGTCAACAAAATCCACCGAGAGACACATATATATAAGTCATTGTATCTAAGAGAGATAGCCATTCACATCATCCATCACACATATAGAATAGTGTAGGAATGGAATAAACCATCATTTTATCTACTAGATGGAATCAACCTTTCCCGAAACGTTCAGTAAGACAATCCAAATCTCTAAGTCCAAGTGAGTGAACCAAGCTTCCAGTTTATGCAAGGGTTATGAGGAGACAAATTGTGGGTAGTGGGCACTAGAATGAAAGGAAAAAAATATTCAACATCTCATGAAAGGGAAGTTGATGGTATTTATGTTAGAATAATCAAACCCATAGTATTACCCACTTAGACATTAATTCATTTATTTTTGTCTTATTTGCCTAGTTCATGAGTCCCACCATGTGCAAGTTGCTAATTGCCTATCCATAGAGGTCAAACTTGCCATATTTGACTCATGTAGCACTTGGGAAAGCCTAAGGAATCAAATATGCTTTATTCCTGGCCTCCTAGGTGCCCTTCTGCTTTTTCTGCTTTATTGACTGCTTTTTCAGTGTTTTAAGGCACTTAGGAAAGCAAGACTAGGTGAGGTGAACTTGTTTTCTTGCCCTTTCATTATCCAATCTTTCCTCCATGCAAAAGCATGTATGAGATGCCATTCCACCACTCATTAGCTTTCCCATGCACCCTTTCCAATTCGTGAGCCTCATGACAGATTTGGGATCAGCTTTTTACACCTATGGGGGATTTGCCTATTTTGGGTAAGCCTGCTTTATGCTAGTTTTGGATGCCTCCTTATGCATTCAACATATTGATGTATTCTATATATTCAGAAACCTATGTTATTATAGGGATGGCTATTGTACACTGAGTTAATATAATTTTGTGTTACAGCTCCATTTTCAGTCTCCATTGTTGACAATTTTGCATGATCAATTGTAATTTGTTGTGAGTGAAATTAATCTATTGCTGGTCAGAATTTCTACATGGTATCAGAGCCATTGTAGGTTTTTAATCTCCTTCAAAAATTGTTTTTGCAGGTTCGACATCAAGACTGGGAGCCTTCTACTGATAGCCGGGACAAATTTTCTAAAGCTATGGATTCACAGAAAACTATCTTGACTCCCTTCAACTATTTTGAATGGAAAGCAGAGATGGAGATCTTGTTGAGAGCGAAAGGCCTCTATAGGGTGACTATGGCTACAGAAGAAGAGCCCAATGCTGCTGCAGAGAAGATCAAATGGCGCAATCGGAGAGATGAGGGTTATGGCCTCCTATGTCTCAGTATTTCCCGAGACCTCCTTTTCCATCTCGATGGATTATCTTCACCGGATCAAGTATGGGAGAAGATTTCTGATATTTTTTGAAAGACAGATGGGATGAGGGGACATCAGATCGAAAATGAGCTGATTTCTCTGAGTCCCAGTAGCTTTGAATCCCTGCAGCTATATTTCTCCAAGTTCAAAGCACTAGTTTTGCAGCTGAAGCAGTGTGGTATTGAAAAGAAAGATGATCAGCTCGTATTGGCCATCCTATTGAAGCTAGGACCTGACTACTCAGTCTTTTTTTCGACGTTCTATGCCACAAAACTCACAGCTCAAACCTGGAAGATGCCTAGCCTTGCAGATTTCATGGAATCTCTCACACAAGAACAAGACAAGCTGGTGATGATGGGCACCATCAAACCTTCCAAAGACCAAGCTCTGGTTGCTGGAGATTCGAGGGTGCATTCTAAAAGCAAAAAGAAAGCTGAAAAGCCACCTGAGCAAAGAAGATACAAGAAGCAGTCTCCGGAGGATCAACAAGGTCCCAAGAAAAATACCCAGAAGAAGAAAAACAAAGGTGAAATGAAC
>LPNX010972566.1:107142-182540 GCA_001517045.1 Pseudotsuga menziesii
ATACACTTTATGGACAATTGAAATCCTATGGTCTGAATTAGAATAGTAAGGACTTGTTCATAATAGTCTGTAAGGAATAGTTGATACTAGTATGGTAACACTACGAATGGGAATAAGAAATGAATGATATGAATGCAAGGCAATACGAATGGGATTGTGGATTGAAGAGAAGATCAGGAAACAGAGTTGCTTTCCATTCAAATTTGTTAACTTATTCCAGGATGGAAAGGCATTACACTACCTTCACTTTAGTGTTTTCAAAAAAACCTACCTACCTACCTACGCTTCAGTCTTATAACCAATATTATCATGCAAAAGTTAAAAATTCACAGTAAACCAAGAAACATACGTGCGATTTTAACCTACCTACCTAGACTTCAGTATTATAACGAATATTATCATAAAAAAGTTAAAAATTCATAGTAAACCAAGAAACTTACCTGCGATTTTAGCCTACCTACCTATGATTCAATATTATAACCAAATTTATCATGCAAAAGTTAAAAATTCACAGTAAACCAAGAAAATTACCTACGATGTTGTAAGGGAAGAAGGTGATTTTGACTCTAGAGCTGCAGAATTTGTGGCCTGCTTCTTCAAGAGCCTACAAGTTCTCTCCAATGTTGTTTTATAAATGGCAGCATTGACAACTAAACCTTCAACAATGGTGAATATACATCACAATTTCCTCAACGGGTATCAGTGGTGACCTAATAAATGCCCAAAAATGCCTCCAGTCAACCCAATTCACAACAACTTCCCCTCAAAACCCACAAACCCTAAAAAATTGTGAATACCCATAACAATTTATTCAACGGGTATCGAAGGTGGCCTAATAAATGACAAAAAATGCCACCCAATTCACACTACATGCCCCTTATAACCCACCAAACCCTACTCGCCTCCATCCAACGTAAAATATTTGGCACCAATAGAGTGCTTGGACAAGTTATTTAGCGCCAACGTGTTGGTTGAGTAGTCATCTATGGAAATGGAGGATGAAATATCCATGAGTTTAGGAAAATCAGTCATGAATGTCCTCAAACAGAGGTGGGTCGAGAACTACATTTGCCTATAGTTTTTTGTTTTAGAAATTATATTTTCATATATATATTTTATTTTATTATCATTATATATTATGTTAATGTGTTTTATATTATATTGGTTTAATAATTATTATAGAACTTGTTTAGTTTTATAAAATAGGATTAATATAAAATATAATTAATTTGTGTTTTATATAAATATAATATTTGTTTTATTATTATTTTTTTTAGACAATGACGGTTATGTTTTTTTTGTATTTATCGGTCGGCAAAACAACTACCGGGTACTTTGGTAAACAGAAGCTTCATCTCATTCATACTAAGAGAGTTCTGGAAAGCAGATAATAACACAAATTTACCGGTGGAAGACAACCCGGTTACTGACAAGGAGTTATGCAGATTAGCACTCATTCTGCCCGACTTTTGCCATTTCCGAAAGGAGAGGATAATCTTGCTAAAAGAAGAGTCACGAGGCTTTTTCCATTTCTAAAAGGAGAGGATAATAATATTGTTGGAAATGGGATCTATCTTTGAAACATATTGCTGTGGCAGGTGCCAGACCAGACTCTGATGAGCTGAGAGAACTGTAGCAGATTTGATTCTTTTGTCCGAAAAGAGATCTCAGGTTCACGTGAAAATCGTTGATCTAGTCGGTCAGATACTGCACTATAATTAAGGGATGTTACAGAAGGAGACAGTTCCATATACTGATAATAGACTTATTCCCAGGAGCATACCACTGTTGGCTTCCAGATCAGCCAAAGCATTTAGACCCCTTAAGACATGAAAGAAATGGATATTTTGAAACTTAGAGACCAGCAAGTCAATTTTCTTGAGAATGGAAGCAAGATGCATCTGGGACGGATGTTGTTTTCATATCACTGCCTGAATGATTATCCTCGAGTCTCCAAATACAACTAACGAATGAATATTTTTGCTTAAGGCTAATTTAAGCCCCTGCCAAAGCGCGAGATCCTCTGCTTTGTTATTAGTCTCCTGGCCAAGCCCCCAAGCGAAACCAACAACAATTCCTCCATTGGGACTCAGGAGCACCCCCCCTCCTCCAGCCACTCCTAGATTCCCTTTGGAGGCTCCATAAAAGAATAGGCAATGATCCTCCAAGGAAGACCTCCATTTTATGAATTCTTGCTCTTCCAAGCGAATTTCCCAGGCAGCAGGTAGAGATGGTTTGGGGACCGGTCTGAGCTGATGGTTTGGGACTGGCTCTTTCAGCCACTGATCTTCTTCACCGTCAAGATTCTTTGAATTTCAAAGAGTGGATTTAGCTTCCAAAACATCTCCCATAATGGCTCTAACTTTAATCGCTTCCCTGGAAGGACTGCACATTTGATCTCTAAAAATTCTATTATTCCTCTCAATCCATATTTTCCAGCATGTGAACTTTGGGATCCACATACAATAGGTCTTCGGGAGCTCTTTTTTATTGAGATAGAATGGGGATCTAGAGGCCCAATTCTTTATCATATCCTGAATATTGTCTGGCAAGTCAATTCTGTCCAGTCTCAGCTTCAGCACTTCACTCTAGGTTTCTTTTGCGTATGGGCAGAGTAAGAATAGATGTTCAACATTTTCCTCTTCCCCCAAGCATAGAGGGAATCTAGAAGGGCCTTCCCACCCGCTTGTCCTTAGACTATCATAGGTAAGGACGCTTCTATGAGCCAGACTCCAAGTGAAGAAATTGATCTTAGGAATGGAGGTGAAGGTCCACATGGATTTCCATTGTGCAGGGTCTGGAGGGGCGTACGGGATTTCTTGGAGCGTCTGATATCCTTCTTCTACCGAATACTTGCCGGAGGTGGAGCCCCAACCTATCTTATATTTTTCTAAGGCCTTTAGGGGAGAATTACCTTGAAGTAGATCAATTAGTTTTTTGGATTCAACTTCTAAATTTTCAGGATAACCCCTAGATCCCACGCTTCCTTACTTCTTTCTTCATCAGCTCCCCATCTGGAAATGTCCCACAAGGTGATGAGATTTATATTATGAAGCCACTCTTTTATATTCTCTAGCTCTTCATGTTGTATCAGAGGAGGATCACCTAGGATCTGTTCATCCCATATTCTTATGGCTTTGCCATTTCCTGGGATCCGAAATAGTTTCTCTTTGAAAAACTTCAGAGCTCTATGACACAGCATGAATATTGGTGACCCTTTGAGGACTCTTGGTGGTTGATATAGAAATCTTGAATTATTCCCTTGGAAGTATTTCTTCCACAGCACTCGTTTACTCTAGATGGATTTACCTGAGACTAATTTCCATAGCAGTTTGGTGCCCAATGCTAAGTTTTTGTTGGCTATGTCTCGAATTTGAAGGCCTCCTTCCAGTAAAGGTTTTTTAACTTTGTCCCAATTTACTAAATGATTTTTTCTCTCATTTTGTTTCCCCCCTTCCCACATAAATATTCTTATCAACCCATCCAGTTTACTAATGAAGGTTTTGGGGGCCAACAACAAAGAGTTTTGACAGATGGGGAGGCTTATCAGAACCGACTTCATCAACACCACCTTTCCTGCTGTGTTTAACTAGTTGGCTCCCCACGCTTGAATTCTGGCTTTCACTTTGTCCAGGAGTGATGTCCAGTGAGAAACTTTGGGTTTGTTTTGGAATATTGGGATTCCTAAGTATTTAAAGGACTCCCTGGAAATAGACCCTTCCATGTCTAGAATTCTGGCAATTTCCACCATCTCCCTGTTGGAGTTGTTCCACCCGTAGATTGTGCTTTTTTGAAAGTTTATCATGCTTCCAGAAACTTATTTGTAAATGTATAGCTCCCACTTGAAATTTCTAGCAGTATTCACGCTTTCTCCTCCTAGAATTAGAGTGTCATCTGCGAATTATGCGTGGTTGATATATTCAACATTATGAACCATCCTAAGGCCTGAGATAGTTTGGATCTGCTAACAGTGGTCTAATTGGAAGATGAGCACCAAATCTTGGATGGAATATAGGAGAGGAGACAAGGGGCATCCTTGTCTCAATCCTCGAGAGGCCTGAAAATAGTTTGTTGATCGTCCGTTCACCAGAGGGGCGATCCAGGGAGAGGCAATGCAGGATTTCACCCAACTTGTAAAGTTATTGGAGAATCCAAGTTTCTCCATGACTGTAAACATAAAATCGTGTAGGACTCTATCAAAGGCGTTGGTAAGATCTAGCTTGATAACCATGCCTTCTCTTTTCTCTGACAACTTGAATGAATGGCTTCTTGCACCAGCAGTAGATTGTCCAAAATATGGCACTCTTTGATGAAACCCCCTTGGTTCTTTGGGATGAGAGTTGGAAGGATTTTTTAAGCCTAGTCGCTATTATTTTGGTAATTATTTTGTAGCATGTGTTGCAAATTGAAATAGTTCAGAATCTACTGAAGTTATAAGAACCTTTCTCCTTAGGGATTAGTGCTAAGAAGGACGAGTTGTTGCTGCCACCAATCTTGGTACAACTTTGCGATTTCCTCACCATTTTTAGCAAGTCATATTTGATGGTTTTCCAACAGGCTTTGTAAAACCTTGTTGTGAAGCCATCAGGACTAGGAGCCTTGTCTGCTTCCATGAGATCCAGAGCTTTTTTAATCTCTTTCAAGCTTATCGGGGCTGTTAGAATCATGTTCTCCTCTTCTGAGACGAGCTGGGGATAAGGTTGATAGGATAGGAGTTTACATCGATGGGATTTTCTTCAGGGGAAATGTACATATATTTGAAGAAGGAATGGGAAGCTTTCTTGATCCCTTCAAATTATTTAATCATTTGCTCTTGATAATGAATTTCATTAACTGTCTTGAAATGCTTGTGGGCTTCATATTGCTTGTGAAAGTATCTCGTGTTTTTGTCTCTAGAAAGCAACCAAAGGATTCTCGACTTTTTCCTCCAGTATTCCTCTTCCAATCTGCAAGCTCTATGGAGATCTTTTTGAAGATCAGCTTCAATGGTTAACAAGGATTGGGTGACTTTAGACTCCTCCAGGGCTATCTGGTGAGTCTCAAGGGCTTCCTGTGCCTCATTCCTTCTGGAGGAAGGGGATTTTAGTGACTTGGACCAACATTTCAAATATTTTTTAAGGCCTCTTAATTTTTCTTCCCAGACAAAGAAAGGACATCCTTTGATTTGCCTGTTCCAAGTAGAGGAGACTATGTCCTGGAAGCTGTCTTGCTAGATCCAAAGGGGGATGAATCTGAAGGGGATATGACCAAGGTTTTTTCCTAAGGAAAGTTCCAAGAGGATAGGCTTGTGGTCAGAAACATAGTTTGGAAATATTGTTGAAGAGGCCGAGAGACCAAAGGTTAGAAAAGAGGATTGAATTAAGAATCTGTCCAAGTGAGCTGCAATATGCCCTGGAACCAATTGCTTGTTTGACCAAGTGTATTTCCCCCGAGTGGGATTGATATCCTCTAGTTCCTAGTCTAGAATAATATCCTCCACCCATTCTCTAGCTGGGTCTCTGATAGGGGAACCACTTTTTTTTACCTTGGCAGTGAGGGTTAAGTTGAGATCTCCTACAATGATTACATTCTCCACATTTTTCATGCTTAGGAAGGACTTTAAGGCGTCCCAAGAGGATCTTTTTTTTGAGAATAAAACCAGAAAATAAACATTGAACAAACTTACTTGATGTCTTGACTCTTTATGGAGAAGCTTGGTGAAGATCCAATTCATGTTTCTTTCTTCTGATGTTATCTCGTACTTGGAGGTGTCCGAGAAGGTGGTTATTCCTCCTAATGCTCCTCTTCAACTTACTTCTTTCGCTTGACCTTTTTTCCAAAAAAATTTACTTGCTTGGAGAAGGACAGAGTTCTCCAACTTTGTCTCCTGGATGAGAAGAACTTCAGGTTTATACAATCTCACAATGTCTTTTACAACCTCTTCTTTCAAATTGCTACCTAGACCTCTGCAATTCCGGGAGACGTAGTTCATTATTTACCTTGGGAGGATGTGGCTCCTTTTGGAGCCGATCCTTGCTTTTTTGTTGATATGGTGCTTATTAATCCTTTGAGCATCTTTTGGGAGCCTTGGAGCACATCCAAGCAGGTTTTTTCCTCTCTCTCTCTCTTTTATTAGACTTCCGAACCCTGTTGGTATTTATTGGAGTAGCATGGGAGCTGCTTTATTTGGTTTCTCCGTCTTCTGAGACCTCATCAGAATCTGATCCCAGACTGATGTGCTCTTCTTCTTCGTCTTTCTCCTTAGCGGTCTCCTCTGGTGGTGATAGATCTGTGGTTTTTTCAGGTTCCTTTTCTTGAGTATCTTTGGTCTCTTGCACTTCTATGATTTCAAGGTTTTCCCCATAGGTTGATCCTTCTTTCAGTGTAACAGGCTTGGCCTGGGGTTTCTCTAGAGGAACCATTCTTTTCTTCTCTAATGGTTTTTTGGTTGCTTTTCCTTTTTTGACCTTCTACCAGCCTTCTCCTTCCTCTTTGTCTTCTGGTTGGGCCTTTGGGTAGTTTCTTTGGAAATGACCATGTTTGTGACAGTTTCTTCTTTTGAATGGGAGCTACTTGTAGTCCATTTTTTGAAAATGGTTCCAGGTACCCACCGCGAGTTTTACAGCTTCAGGTAGCCTAGCCTCTAGACCGAATTCTACACATTTCCTTGCATAAGTCTATTGACCTTTATTATCAGCTATATCTATGAATCAACCTAGTTTGTTTCTAATTTTTGGAGAGAATGAAAGTTCCGGCAGTGGACCAGTAAGTTGGGGAGCCAAACCTAGACTGGAACCTCTTTCGGGACATCTACTGTGGGATCAAAATTTGGTGTCCATATATTGAGGTATAGTCCTTGGGTGCCCATGAAGTATGGATCTCTTCTGAAGATTAGATCTCGATCTTCCTTGGAGATAAATTCGAAGATGAAGAAGCCCCTTCCCAATGCGTAGTAGGTCACGTTGTTTTTGAGCTACAACCTCTAGTTTCTTTGAATCCAATAATCTGTTGTTCTCGTCGAAGGCCAAATCCCCATAAAATTCCCAAGCAGACCTCTTTCATTGAAGGACATGGAAATTTTTATGGGTTGTTCTTCTGGTAGGACAATTTCCGGAATAGCATCCAGCTTCTTGATGAATTTCGGCATTGAAGGAGCCGCTGACTTCTTTTCGAATGGATAAATTAGATTCTTGAAGGCCTCAGAGGTAAGAATCGGTGGGGTGGGAGATGGATCCCCACCCCCTGGAGCACTCATGGTTGCTGGCTCAGCTGCAACCTCTCAAATGCACATGAGGAACCCAAACGGCTCGCTTAGCTCTGGTCCTAGTGCATGCATGTTAAGATGTGATTCTCTTTGTTTTATTATTATATAATATTTGTTTTAATGTTATTTTTTTTATAGTAGTATATATGATAAACTTGGATTGAGGATGTTGGCAAATATTTTTTCACACTGTGACTTAGGTGGGAGGTGACATCAGATCGAAAATTTACCTGGACACCAATGCAGAAAGGAAGTTTACCTTGATGGTGATAAGGTGATGCCATCACATTATACGTATCATATTCTGCAAGGTCAGGCCTGTAAGAGGAGGAATCAAAATATTTACTTGAAACTCCGAGATGGGGCCTCTACCTTTATTGCATATGGATCCATGACTGGTTCTGGGTCAGCACCCTAGTTTATAATTGATCCTTTGATTGGTTAAAATATTTTTTTGGGTGCATCCATTATTTCAATTAATTATGGATCAACTGCTACAACATTTAAAGGATCCGAGCCTAGTGAAGCTACGTCGACTGGTGCTAATTCAACAATCACATATCATGATAGCTATATTGAAGCTAGAAAAACACCTCAATATGGGACCAAGGAATCTCACATTGAAGGATCAAAAACTAGCTTTGCTGCTTCTGGGTATCGATATGGTACTGGTTCTACCTAATTTGTAATTGTAGGCACCTAATTTTCCTTTGGCACTTAACAATTTGCTTCAATGGTGCAGTAGGGATAGAGATGGTCAAGACCAATTTGGTGCATTTTCTTTGTTGGATATCTAAAGCTTCAGGTGCATGGCACCATTATAGAAAAAGGGTTTTCCAACATATATATCCTCTGATATTTTTTATCCCAATATTGTATCTCGCAAGAAATATGAACTAAAGCACACCATCTGCAATAATCTACAAAACCCTAACATTATCCCGACCTGGGAAAAACACTAGATATTCATAACCCCACAAATTCAATTTTAAATTGAAAATTGTTAACCTACACATGGCCGGAGATAGAAGGTAGACAATTTACAAAATTTAGTAAATTGTAACACTTCATTGTCACAATTGAAATTTTCCAATATTGTAGGTGTGACATAATTAAAAATGACTAACATAAATGACTAAATCATAGTATTGTAGCTATTCATTTTTTATTCCGGGACTAAATTGGTCATTTACGTTAGTATTTTTTAACTTTGTCACTTATTATCTAGTCATATTTGTTATCCCATGACTAAATTTGTCGTTAAATTTAGTCGTTTATAGTTGGGTCACTCAAAATTGCTCATATTTAGTAGTAAATCACTTGAAAAAATTGTGGGGACTAGATTTTTTAGTCTCATAGTCACTAATTCCTCATTTTTTACTAGTGCATCAAGCAATTTTGAATCTCAAATGAAGATATTTCAAGCCATAGATCGAATCCTCCTATTCTTCTTCTTCTTTCTTAATATTCTCAATTCTTCGGTGTAGAAGTCAAGCATATGATGTAATGACAAATAATTATGGAATCCCATATGATTTTATGTATTATTATGAACTATTTATTTCAGTTCTAAAGTTTCATCAATAAAGGAGTTGGTATTTCTGCAGTTGTTTCCAAGACCCTTCCTAAATTCACATAGAAATTGACTAGTATTCAATAAACTCTCAATAAATGAACTTTTGCAATATGAATTCGAATTATTTTTATTCCTGCAGTTACTTAAGACCCTAATTATCATCTTACGTGTCTCATATCATAAATTCTATATCCTTTGAGTTCATTTGGAATTTCTTGAATTTAGATTAGTTGAGTTGTCCCAGAGTGATTCGAGATAGAATTTTCCTTGTAAATAGTTCTAAACCATTCCTAAGCTTCTGGTTTCAACCCATTTCAATACCAAGGATCTAGTTTTCATATTATTTGGTTCCCGGGATCCTTGGAGTAGGCTTCAGCCTCACTGATACTAGAAACATAAAAGGTCCTAGTGCTTTGTGCAAAGGAAACTTGAGATTGTGCAACCTCCTTTTCAAATACTTTGAATGAATTATGATATGGTGCTCCAATAATATTGTTTTCAATAACTTTCATAACCGTTTCAGATCCATACCCTCATCCTCAATGCACTTGAGAAGAATCCAATACTATTTTGAGCAAAACTAGTCAATCTCGGTTTATTCATTGCACCTAGTCTTGAGTCTTTTTGATCGATTATTTGTATTAGAGTTAATGATTTAGTGAATTTGATTCATACCATTAAAAGTGGTATCAAATCACTTTTCTCTACTCTTGTATAAATTATTTTATGAAGTTCAAAGTTGTAGCCATGAAATGTACATGTCACAGTTGGAGAAGGTAATTATGAACTATATGAAGAATATTACAATTCCATAGGTGAAGAACCGACATGCCTTACTTCATCTCATTTCAAATACAAGGATTATTATGACTTTTATGTTTCAACATATGATGAATTCATGAGTTCAATATCTATTCATTATGGGTTCTCTTTTAGATGGATGCCAAGGGAACCATTTATTTACCTTGTAGATTATTGGGGACTAAGTGATGGAATTTTGAAGCACCTTTATTTTCGAGAGTACTGATCTCTTGAGATACAGAATTTGTTTAAAGATCCATAATGTAGGACACACATGGAAATGATTGCACATATGGTGAAGGAAGTGTGCAAGAAACTGGGAACTAGATGGTTTCCACCTGGATCCAAAAGAGACAAAGAGGATATGGTTGTGCACCTTCAGCCATCCAGAGTCACTAAAAGGATCCATGACCAAAGTAAGCCTATATTGGATGAAAAATAATATCCACCTTTGGAGGATCATGAAGAGGGGAGAAATCATGTTTTTTGTGGAAGCCATGAAGCAAAGATATATGAAGGGGAGTGAAATTCATTGCAAGATGTTGGCAGTGAAGGAGACGAGTGTGTAAAGGAATATATAAACATTAGAGACATGGATATTAGAGAATCTACTGATGGATGTTGTGATGAGATACCTACTGATGGGGATCATGGTGAGGTTCCCATTGATGTATTCCTATGGGTTGATTTGCCTACTTATGGGTACAAATATAGCATGGAGACATCTAGTGATGGATGTTTATCTCTCTATGTGGATGACATAGAGATTCCTATTGAGGATATTTCTGCAAGTACACTCATTTGAGCATAGAGACCTTGAAGCTAAAGGGAAATACCTAGGATATACTTTCACTTTACCTATTGAGCTTCATGAGGTTGATTCTGCAGATGATGAGGAGGAGGTTCACTCTTATGATCTGTCCTACTTAGCAGGGCTATTGTCGTTGGATGAAAATAAGATCAAGAAATACTTCCACATTCTCCATGATATTCATGCTTCAGTATTAGATCTATGTTGGAGAGATACTTCATTGGAATATTCATATTTCCTTGAATCCATGGAGAATATCCAGAGAGAAATGTATGCAATCTAAGGTAATTGTTCATACATGCTTTAATATAGACATCACTTGTATGATATTTTTCATATGTTGCATGTATAGTGATACATGCAACATATGAGATTTTTCATATGTTGCATGTATAGTGATACATGCAACATATGAGATTGGATAGTGATTTGCAAGCTCAGTGTTGAGTTAGTGGCCACCCAATATCATTTAAGAATCACTCAAAGTGACCTCTTGGAGTCTAAGATGGAGATAGAGAAACTTCACCAAGAATTACAGAGATCCCATATTCTCTCCTACACTTTTGTCAACCCATCCCATATGGCTTATTGAATTCTTGGATCAAAGTAGGAACCTCATGTGATGGTGTAACTTCAGGAACATGATGATTTGCAAATTTTTGAAGAGGATCAAGAATTTGAGTTTTCATTTGGAGCAAGTCACACATTCATGGAGGAGGTTGAGAAGCACACCACTACCAAACAAACCAGTAAAGGAGTACAAGTATATACTTTCTTGGTGGATGAAAGTTGCACGAGATTGGTTCATAGTTATTCACCCCAAATTTTATTTTAGACACATCATTTTGGAATGAATATTGGGTGAAAGGATATTTTATCTTGGTGTCACATGAGGAGCATGAGGCCCCCACCTTCTTTGTTGATGGTTGTAGAGACATACCATGTGATGTGACAAGCATACATGTCTTGATTCAAAAGGACATTGAAGAGTCCTTAGCTATGGGAGATATAGATCAGAACATGCCATTTGAATCAACAAAAAAAGGTGGTTATCTATTCAAGGAATTGGTACACAAATATATCCCTAAAATGGAGGATCAAGGATGCACTAAACTTGCTTGTATCGGTAGAGAAATGTTTGACATGCATGCCTTGAAAGAAGGATCTCATGAGATTCCTATATGGAATGAATGCTTAGCTTTGAATAAGGTAGCTGATTACATCTCATATATATCAGCAACACAAATTTTTTATTTATCCGTGGTTTGGATGGATGGATGCATAGCTAAGGTGCATCAAGGTAAAATTTGTTTTTGCTTCTATGTCACTTCTTTTGGTTTTACTGATATTGTCTTACCATGTGAGAAGAAACAAAGATATATTTTGTAACCATTAGATACCTCTCATACACATGTAAATGGATATTGGAGGTGCAATCTCATGGAATATTTCAAATCAACATGCAAGATAAATTCAACTTGCACTCATGGCATATTGAGAAAAGTAGTGCATGCATGAAGAAAATTGGCCCAAGGTGAGATCCAAACATTGTTGGATCTAATGAAAATGATGTTTGATGAAAATATGAATAAAACATGGGATCTATGCATTACATGGAGTTACATAGCTATATTGATGTTATGTGTGTTTGGGAAAATGCAACATATCCAGTAGGACCAAGGGGGGTAAAATAGCCTTCATTTACACAAGTTCATCCATGAGGAGAAATGGTTTGATTCCTCCATGGAAAATAATATGGTGTATGGACTCAATAATATCCTTCTTGGTGGGCTAGAAGTTTCCATGTCTTTTGAAGGAGACAGTAAGAAGTGTAGAGGGGGGAGAAGGAGACACTTCCTCAATCTGAAATTTATTTGGGACCCTGGGATCATCTTTGATCTCAGCTATTTCAACTGGAAGATTCATGTAACAGTATGTGGGATATATACACCTCTAAAAAGGAAATATATTCATAAGGTTGATTCTTCTCCCAAAATTTATCTTTACTTTGGCTATCATCATCAAATTCTCTTGAAAGAAATTTTTTTTGCAAAAAACATCTCCTTGTTGCCATTATGACCATTCTAGATTTTTATGCAAGAGAGTTGGTTTGGTTAGTGCACTTGTGAATTAACCATATTATATGAGAATAGCATATGTCAAGAAATTTGGTAAGCTTTTGTTTATTCTCTAAATTATTACATTCTAGTTCATGGTAGGATGTTGAGAGAATTGCACCCTTCATTTGAAAGATATCTCATGAGTTTGGGTAGAGCAATCTTTGCATATCAATTTGTTGAACATGAAGTTGGAAGGATAGTGATATGGAATTTTGGTCCTATGATTGAACATGGTAAGGATGATTCACCATGTATAAATTCAATTCAACTCGTAAAATATATGGATTCCCAAGGAAGTAAAATATTTTTTCCATGGGATGAAAAATTTGGGATATTTCATAGGAATGAGGGGAGTAATGGGAACTTGTTTAATGTCAGCCACACTTGGATTTGCTCCATAATTGTGATTATATATCTATGGGGATACCTCAACGATGATGGATTTAATTATGAAAATGGTTGCATCCCATATAAACAATGTGAAGAGGAACATATTTGTCTTATACACTCTCTATCACTTCAGAAGTAGAAATGGGTAAAGCACAATTGTCCAAGTCTTAATTTGATGATTTCACTAATATTTTGGTGCATCATAGTTGTGTTTTAGGAAATATCATTGTAGCATATATTTTTTACAATGCATATCATTATGAAAAGCATGATTATCCCCATCCTAATTGCTTTAAGAAGAGGTTGTCCATTCTACATGTTTTGCTCCAAGTTCAATCCAAACCTTGCAACACAATTAGCCATGGGTTATTTCGAAAGCAAGGTCATTCATGAGTTTATGGTGAAGGATGAAAAATTAAATATTTTCAAATCATTAATTTATGAAGGATATGAATTTCAAGTGGTGCATGTAGCAACTTAAAGAAGTTTGTGGAATAGAGTCCAAATGTTTTATCATTCATATTTTCCCTTGCTTGAGGACAAGAAAGTTTTGGGAGGGGAGGAATGTCATGTCCCTAGTTTGGTGACATATGGATCATTCCATTAGATAATTATTCCCTATGGTTTTAATAATAAATTCCATCAATTTCTTGGGATTAGATTTTGAAACAAGGCAATTAATTAATAGTAGCAGTTATTATGTCCTAAAGTTGAAGATGCACTATTAGATAAATTATTTTCCATGACTAAATTTTCTCTTAATTAAAATAATAAGGAGAATGGGCCAAGTGGGGTGCATTAGGAGATAATTTTTTACTACAAGGAAGTTGGAAAAGAGGAAATGAAAAAAAAAATAATCCAAATAAGAAAAGAAAAAGGAAACAGAATAAAACAAGAAAAGCTAGCACAAAGCAAGAACGCGGAAAAGAAGGATAAAGTAGGGAAAGAAGGATAAAGCAGGTGAAAAATATAAAAATAGAATTGATCATAAAATATAGGATAAATCAATATATAAGGATAAATAAGTAAAGGAAGAAAGCAAAAAGAAAAGTTTGAAAAGCCAGGCAAGTTTCTATCCACTCATAGGGTGCATTGGTTGAGGAAATTTGACCACATGAAGACTAAATTAGACCTCAAATCCAAATAGGTATACAATATAAGCATAGTGCATCACTATCACATATTTTTTCAGTTTTTGAATTGATCTGAGAGCATTGTGCTACTCTAGACTTGGGAGATGTGACCCTAGTCCAAGTTGGGAGATGTGACTCTAGTCCAAGCTGGGAGATGTGCCCCATGATTCTACTATGAGAATGATGGAATTCATTAATTTTCACCGAGTTTTATTTCACATTTTGAATAATTCATAAAGCAATTTTGAATCTCAGAATAAGATAGTTCAATCCATTGATTGAATCTTGTTATTCTTCTTCTTCTTTCTTAATATTCTTAGTTCTTTAGTGTAGAATTCAAGCATATTATATAATAAGAATCCTTATGGAATAAAATATGAGTTTATGTATTATTATGAAATATTTATTTGTGTTATCAAGTTTCATAAATAAAGGATTTGGTCTTTCTGTAGTTGTTTCCAAGACCGTTATTAGATTCACATAGAAATTGACTAGTCTTCAATAAACTCTCAATAAATGAAATTCTGCATAATGAATTTGAATGATTTATGTTCTTGGAGTTATTTAATACCATAATTATCATCTCACATTTCTCATATCACAAATTCAATATCCTTTGAGGTCATTTGGAAGGTATTGAATTTAGACTAGTTGAGTTGTCCCCAAGTGATCCTAGCTTGAATTTTCCTCCTAAACTGTTCTAAGCCATTCATAAAATTCTTATTTCGACCCATTTCAATATCATGGATATATTTTTCATATTTTTGGGTTCCATGGATCCTTGGAGTAGACTTCATCCTCGCTAATGCTAGAAACATAAAATTTCCCAGTGCTTTGTGCAAAGGAAAATTGACATTGTGCAACCTCCTTGTCAAATGCTTTGAATGAATTATGATATGATCTGCCCCTGATATTATTTTTTATACCTTTCATAACCATTTCATATCCATAACTTGAGCCTAAATGCACTTGAGAATAATCCAATATTGTTTTGAGCAAAAGTAGTCAATCTCGGTATATTTCATTCACCTAGTCTTGAGTCTTTGTGTTTGATTCTTTGTATTAGATTTAATGATCTATTGAATCTGATTTGGATAATTAAAAAAAACTATAATATAGGGTAAATTATTAATCTAAGTATATTCCTTGATAAAGTTAATTTACTATTCTTATCCTAGAGATAAAACCCCGATTTCATTAAGCATAGACTTCCAATTGAGAATTTGGACTTACAACATGTTTCAAAAAGTGTGACTATTGCTTTTGCATAGTGTGATTATCGGTTTTCAAAAGTGGTATTATTGATTTCCATAAATGTGATCGTCGATTTCCATAAGTGTGAAAATCGGTTTCTAAAAGTGTTATTAATGGTTTTTGAAAGTGTCATTATCGGTTTCTAGTGGTGTGAATACTGGTTTCCAATGTTGCGATTATCAGTTTCTGAAAATTTTATTATAATTTTAATAAGTGTAAATATTGGAATTACATGTCTTTTTTTAATATTCACATAATTAATTCATATGAAATATTGACTTGTATCTTGTATAGTAATAAAGGACATGTGGTCTTTATTCTCCTAATTGAGGTTCCTATATTTTAATCCTAATCACATGAATTACTAACTTGTGATAAGGGCTTGTGATCTTTCTCCTCATCATCCTAGTTACCACATTTTGATATGAATGGATAAATTAGTTATTCTCTTTCTTGTCATTATCTTAGTGCCCACATTTTGACATATGGTAGATTCTATGGCTCCTCGTATGGGGATCGATTGTCGATCCCAAATCCACATGATTGATCACTCAACAGGTGTGCAATATAGTCACATCAAAGAACCATAAAAATATCACTTGTAGGTATTGAGAAAATATTTAGTGGATTTGAAAGTCTATGTGAAATTCTGATTTACAACAGGATCTACAAGCTAAGTGAATGAATCTTCACAATGAAAGAATTTGACAATGAATGAACAAAACAGTGAAAGGAGGAAAAAATTACACCATCGAATTATTCCAATAACTGAAGTTTTTATTATATTCCAACATGTAAACATGTCTATATCATGATAATATTACATTAGGAGAAAATGGTTATCCTTTAAAGGCACATTGGTGGCATACACATGGCAGGCTTACATTAAACCTCAAAACCACCCTAGGTGGAGAATAGGCTCCCAAATGACCTAAAACGGTCACGAATAGCCATGTGAACATTTGAGAGGCATGGTTGGTCATAAATTAGTCTATATTAGTCGTGGTGGAGTGCATGGTGGAGTGGGAGTGGCTCTAGGAAGACATAAATGGATGAAAGAGAAAAAAACACCCAGATACAGTGCATAAGCACCCCTAGTCAACCCATATCCATGATTTAAGGAGTGGGAATGCCCCAATGGACCAAAATGTAATTAACGAGACAAAATTATCTCTTCGTTTACAAAACTTAGGGAGATGGGTGCAATTAATGGTCCAAAACCCCACAACAACCTTAGGGAGACACCATAAACCAAGTTTGAACTATCTAGCATAAGTGAAAATGAATGAGATAATGGTCCTAGGTGGTATGATGTCTTTGGTACTAGGTGGTATGATGTCATAACACCTCCCATTAAGCATGAATTAGTGTAACCACATAAATTATTGAGGACTTGGAAACTAAGGCTCAAGCCACCTCTTACAAAAAAAAATTAGTCCATATAACCAAGGTAAGGAGGAAAACCTCCCCTCTAAAATGGACATGGAGAAAAATATGAAATTGAATATCATTCATGACCATGTGTCACCCACCCCAAGCAGTGAACTAATATAGGTGAAGGTATTCTCAGTGAATCTCTTGGTGAAGATGTCTACAGTTTGCTCCGCAGATGTGGAATACTGCAATCATATCACCTGGTCATGCACCAAGCTACTGATGTAGTGCATGTGAATCTCAACGTGCTTGGTCCTCAGTATGTATTATAGATATGTGGATATATTGATTTCACTTTTATTATCACACCAAATGGTAGTGGGTGAATCAAATGCAAACCCAAGTTCTCCAAGATTGCTTTGCAACCACACATTTTGTAGTTGCATTCACTACTCCTTTGTACTCGGACTCAGTCGAAGATAAGGAAATATTGTGATTTTTCTTACTTGAAAATAAAATAGGACCACGTGAAAGCATGAATACATAACCTGAAGTGCACTTTCTATTAGTGGAATCTACTTCCCAATCAGAATCAATAAATCCAACTAGTTTTAGTGGAGAACTAGTTGCATAGTGTATCCTGAAGTATTTGGTTCCTTGCACATAATGCAAGATCCTTTTAACATAATTCCAATGGATCTGATGAGGCTCCTTCATATATCTAGAAACAACACCCACTGCATAATCCAAATCAGGTCGAGAGTGTGAGATACAACAAGCTCCCAACTAGTTTTCTATACAACAAGTTGTCCACCAATGGAGATGAAACAAAATCACCTAGTTTTACTCCTGAGAGAAAGGGACACTTAGGAACTTTACATTAATCCATTTGGAACTCTATTAATAGGTCTGAATCATACTTTTATTGGATTAACTTGATACCTTCATCATATTGCTCAATCTCCAAGCCAAGAAATTGTTTCAACAATCCTTGGTCAGTCATAGAAAATGCATTGTGTAATGAAGACTTAACTGAACCTATATCAGAATGCAAATTCTAGTGATCATAATATCTAAACATACAGTAAAATTATATTAAAAGAGTCATATAAATTCTGCAAATACAAATTAGGATCATATTTGCATCTTTCAAAACCTTGTGAGAGTAGAAAGTTGTCCATATTGGAATACCAAGCTATGGGAGCTTGCTTGAGGCCATAGAGAGACTTATTTAACCTGAAAACAAGTGAAGGATCAGGAATGAAACATTCCTATTGCTGCATATAAATCCCCTCATGAATTTCAATATGAATAAAATCACTCTTCACATCCATATGGTGCACCTCCCATCGTTTGGATGCAACAATGGCCAAAGCTAGCCTGATTGAGTCCATCTTTGCCACCAGTGAAAATGTCTTTGTATAGTACACTCCATGGACTTGAGATAATCCTTTGGAAACTAATATGGAATTATACTTCACATATGAACTATCATCAACCATATTGGTCCTATAAACCCACTTACATTGCACTAGTTTCCTCTTGGAAGGTAGAGGAACCAACTCCTAAGTTTCATTGTCTTGCAAAGACTTGAACTCTTCTTGCATGGATGTTTTCCATATTAGGTCATGTGATGATTATTAATATGAATGTGGATCAGACCCAACCATCAGAAAAATCTCTCTGGAATATTTGAATCACAAGTGGAGAAAGCATTGTGAAACTAAGATCTAGTCTTCCTAGTGTCTAGTGGATATCCTTCAAGATCTCTAGATGCTTGTATGGTTTTCTCATACCATTTTGTCCATGTGGTAGATTAATTATCTACATGCATTTCATCATCATAATATTGCATATCAGAATCATAAAAATAATAAATGGAAACATCACTTACATCATCATTGACTAGAGAGTGTGAGCAATCCCCCTCTACTAGTTCAACTTCTTGTATAGGCGCTTCTTCGAACTGAACACTTCTCTCAATGAATTATTTATAAGATGAGGGATAAAAGATATTGTATCCCTTTTAATATTAAGCACATCCAACCATTATGGAATCCTTTCTTTTAGGATTCAATGCTTTTCTCTTATCGGGAGGAATTCTAGCCCATGCCTTTGAGCCAAAAACCATGAGATGAGACACAACAAGTTTGTGTCCTCTCCAAGACTCAAATGAAGTTTTTTATTCCAAAAATTTGTGTGGAACTCTGTTCTGAACATATGCAGCACAATTTATGGCCTCATCCCATATCTTAGGAGACAAATACTTAGACTCCAACATGCAAGTGGCCACCTCCCTTAATGCTCTATTCTTGTGCTCTGCCACACCATTTTGTTGTGGTGTGTAAGGAAATTAATGTTGCATTTAAATGCCATTATATTCACATAGATGTTTTAGGTTCTTATTGAAATATTCCTTGCCATTATCATTCCTTAATATCTTTATCTTATTCCCATTTAATTTGTCAACATAAGCTTTGAAAGCTTTGAAGATCTTATACACTTTAGATTTCAACTTGAGGAAGAACACTCAACAATATCTTGAAAAATCATCTATGAATGTTAAGACATACCTTGCATTCCCATAGGAGGATGTGGGAATAGGTCCTATCAGATATGAATGGATCAATTCAAGCAATTGGATAGCCCTTATTTCCTTCCCCTTGTCATACTTGCGCTTTGCATGCTTTCCAACAATGCATCCCTTGCATGTTCCTTTGGAAAATTTGATGCTTGGAAATCCTTCAACCATCTTTTATTTGCTCAAATATTGAATATATATGTAGTTTAGGTGTCCAAACCTATGATTCCATATATTTGTGATCTCATTGGCATGTGAAAGGAGAACATTTGTTGAGGAGTACGGAAGAAAGTGTGAAAACTTGTACATTCTTGACCCATGATCTGCAATACCCACTGCAACCACTTTGCCTATAGAAATTTATGAAATTTCCACATAATCTATATTGAATGTCACTCTCTTGGACAAACCTATGTGATTCATTTGATATATATATATTAGGTTTTCTAAAAAATCAGGCACACACAATCCCTACTCTGAAAAGATCCAAACACACCCAAATACAGTGCATAGGCGCCCCTAGTCAACCCAGATCCATGATTTAAGGAGTGGGAGCATCCCAAGGGACAAAAAGGTCATTAATGAGGGAACCTTATATCTTTGTTGACCAAAATGAGTATATTGGGTGCAATTAATGGTCCAAAACCCCCTAAAACCTTACGGAGACACCATAAACCAATTTTGGACTATCTAGCATAAGTGAAAATCAAGGCGATAATGGACGTAGGTGGTATGATGTTCTAAAATTATAACTACTTATCATTCATCAATGCGCAAATCCATAACCAGAGTGTGGTGTGCCAATTAAGTAGAGATAATTCCATGTTTAGAGGGCAGAATCTACCATCGACATGGGATTTATTGCTTTCCCTTTTAGGGACGATATTTCCACCACGTAAAAGGAACTAGGCTAGAACGTTCATATCATCCTGCAATAATAAAAATCGACATCCAGTAGTAAAGTGCATTATGAAGTAGCATAGAAGATAGAGCATGATTGAAGTGTTGTTGGCCCAAAATTGCCAGGGCACGTGGAAAATTACAATTGAAAATGGATCCCAAAGTAGAGTTGTCAAACCACTTTGGGGTGGATCCATTACCACCTAGCCTACCAAAAGGAGGAATTCCACCTGTTTCCATGCAAGCATACTGGAAGTATTCAAATTTATTTTGACTAAACTTGTGACAATACTCAGAAGAAAACCTCATGATTATTTGTATAAAGGAGAAAGAAACTATACAAATCTTTGTAGCCAACACATGGACATCGTTTATAGAGGTCCATGAGGGAGAACTTGCTACAACGTGATATAACTCTTTCCACCAGCATGCCAAATTTAAATTACAAAATCCAACATCTCTCCTTAATATTGTTGTCCTCGAGCACATTTGAGATAAAACCCAAGGCTGGTGCAAAACATTCTCCTGAGGTTGTTTCATCATCTGAAGGATTGTGATGATTTTCATCACTAACATTCTTGTAATATTTATCCATATAATAATCCATCGAACCATGATCTATTTTAGGTACCAAGCATTCACCATGATTAAACATTTGCACACTTGACTAATCAATAAAGGACATTCAACAACGAGTGTCTTCCAATGCCTTTAGTTATTTGTTAGGACTAGCTAATGGAACCTATCCATTTAGAACTTTTTCAAAATTTAAAACAAAGTAGTTAGATTTGACTTTTTTATAATGTATTGCCTTCCTACTTAGCTATACTTTAGTACCTTTTGCAACCTTTGAATTTCTCCTGAATAAGTCTATGTGTTTTTCATCCATGAATGTTGGAGACGTCATTGTTGAAAATCTTCAATTCAAGCAATTCATTATTTGAATTACATATTTAAAAATTAAAAATATTTTGTATCGATACATATTTTTGGTAACAAAATTATATAAGTCAACTTTGAACCCATCCAAGCCAGGGATAAAAATTGAAGTCGCCAGTTTCAATCAAGAGCCTTCTAACTGATGTCAAGTAAACACTTTGAAGAAAATGCAAAAAACAAATATTGTTGATATTGGCTATGATGTTCTACATGACATCATTGAGTATCAGATAAAGAAGTGTTATTGTGGCACTTAGATAGTTGTAACACAAGACAATTGTATGCCAAATCATTGCCTTCGATTTTTGGATAAAGGAATTTTCTCTCAAGTACTTGGTGGGGTCGATTTTAAGGAGTTGGGATGTTTGTATAAGAAACATACTAAATTTTGTAAATTATACAAAATTTAAAGTCATATTGACAAGTAAAATGTTTCTATATAGTATTCCCTTCTTAACTAGAACTGTAAAAATAGAATTTAATTTTTGTTGGAATGTAAAAATAACCCTTGAAGCTTTGCATATCCTTGAAACACTTGTCATCAACTAATAAGCTTGTATTTCAAGTAGAGGACAATACAATTATTGCATCGATACAATACAATTTAATGTAATATATCCCAAAGATTATATGTGATCACACATTTATTTCATATACAACTATTAATAACAAACTTGTGGAAGAGTCTTGAAGGCCCCTTCCAGGAAGTCCCTTTACACCATTTTTACATCACCACCCCATGCCCCATCTGCATGCACCATGCACCATCATGTTGGATATCCAACAAGTTGAAAATGCCTCCCCTAACTACCGGCAGCACCCCTTCTCTGTTCCGTCAGTTGATGACAGTTGTTTCAAGGATAGGGCATGGGATGGGGATGGTTAGTGATATCATGAATATATTGTCATGATATCATTTGTGCCAATGAATCCAATATATTGTCAAAATATTGCATGTGCAAACAAATCCAATATACTATCACAATGTCAATCAAACAGTTCAATTAGGCGTGTAATAAGAATCCCATAGTGCAACAATAAATGTTTTGGCTATGGGGATGCCAATTGTCGCAGCATTTATTTTTTCACCACGGGGTTCTTATTGAAATAAGAACAATGTTGGGCCTCAAAATTGTATTTTATAATGGCTTTATTTACATTTATTTCTTGGCCTATTTACCGAAATCTAATACATTTATCTTTAATTTGTCTATCTTTTACTGTGTTTTCATCAATTATAACTTATAAATGTAAAAGAAGCTTAATTCATCATTTTTGATGTGTTATTGCATTTAATGCACATTTTGACATCCATTCAGCCCCTTCTTTCGGTCCTAAGTTCCGCACTAGGTTTGATGACATGTTTTCTTTTATTAAGTTCTTGGTTTGATTTATCATCATTTTCTGATCCTGTAAATACCTGCATATTACATGAGTTAATGGTAAAAATTTTGTTTTAAAATTTAGTAAATAAACAAATGTTAAAATATTATTAAAGAGTTTGTTTAAATAATATAAACAAAAAGTAAATCCATTTGAAATTAAATATTAAATGAAAATTTATATGAATTAAATATTAAGGAAAACTCTTTTTTGGAATGAAGTGATGTAGGGAATGGTAATTGTTTTATATTAAAGGCCACTTCATATTAACACACGTTCCTTTATAATTGATATAAACATTTAAAACCACTGCATATTAACTTACGTTCCATTTTTTAATTACTATGAGTTAATTTAATGAAACAATTGTTATGTACATGTTGTGAAATGGACTCACGCACATCAAGAAGGAAGAGGGTGCACATCATGGGAGGCCAGCTTCAGGAATCCAGCATTCAGTTGAACAATCTAGAATCCAACCATCAATTTGGCCAACAAAATAGCAAGAAATCTGCTCAAAATATGGATTTATGAACTACAGCTCATTCAGACGTTCATCCACATGCCCATGCAGACCATGTGTTTTTAACAGACAGTTGATTTTCGGGATTGATTTGTGAGAAAACAGAAGCGAAATTGAAAATTATGGAACATGGGTTTTGTGAAGAATATGCCCATTTCAATTAATGTGAGGAAGTTTCACCAAATTTATAGCCAATTGGGAGAATATCGTGGTTCTTTGAAACCAACTTTTCCAGAAATTGTGGTTGGCTGTTTTCTGAATTCGTGGATAGTTGTTATAGCATTGATGAACCTCTATTTTTAGCTAAAGGTGGTCGACTTGCTCATCGTTTGAAAAATACACTATATATACCAACCTCTTCTTGAGAACTGAGTTAGTTAGTTAGTAGTCTTTCAGCTTAGCAGTCCACATACAATTATCAGTTAAGAGAACTCTGTAATACCTTTCTTATTTTAATGGAAGTTTTATCATACTATGCATGATCATGTTCTAAGTACCATTTGTAAAGCATTCACTCTGTTGCTAGGAGGCCCCCCGACAATCAGAGTTCTACATTCTCGTATTTTTCGTTATCTTCTTTCTCTATAATTAGTATCGGTTTATTTGTAAATGGCTTGTGTAATTTCATTCCTGTAATCATTTCATTTACTATATGCAGTTTAGATTTCATTTTTGTATGATTACGATTATGTAGTTTGTGATTATGAATTAGCAACTGGTTGCGCCATCATAGACTAGATCACGATTTTCCCTTGTTATATGCTTTCAGTTTGTCACTTGATTTCATGTTAATAGAGTAGGTTGTTTTGATTTAATTACAGATAGTGTTAATTCTTTCGATTTTGATTTCGTCATGAGTTTCTTTAATTACACTTCAGTTTATTTAACATTGCAGTGAGCAATAATGTTTTAAATTTGAATCTTTTTGCAAGTGAATTTAGTTGTCAAGTAAGCTTAGAATTCTGTATTTATATTCCATCCATTGCATTCATGAGTCAGTTGACCTTAGAGTACTCAAATTAAGCATTTTTTAGGAGTTTAAGCATTTTCTGTATCCATACTGTCATACATACATCCTGTTCGACCTGTCATACAGACCTTCGTTCCAACCTACGATACAGTCTTTCATTCAGCCTCTAGTGTTTTCAATCTATTTTAATCCTATTTCTTTAGTGTTCTGATTGTGTTTCGACTGTGGTAGTTAAGTAACGATTATGTTTGTCTTTAGGATCATAGGTTAGATTGTTTAAATCATTTATTAAAGTTTTATTCCTATTTTTCTCCTTTCACCCTATGTATTGTGTTTTGGTTTATTGTGGTTTCTGATTTCTTTCTTCAATATCATTGTAATGTTTTGTAATTATATCTTTGGTTTAGATTGTTTTCATTGTTGGATGCATGAGTTTTCAGTAATTTATAGTTTGATGATAAAAATTTCACATAACCTAGTTTAGTGTAAGTTTACTTTTCAAATTGTAAATCAGTTGCATGATTTGTTTATGATTGGTTAAGATTCTTTAGTTTATGGTATAGTTTGCTGAAGAGGTAGAGTAGAAGTATTTTGTTTTTTTGTTGTAGGTTTGCTTACAGATTGAATATATTTCCAGTTATTGTTTTAGATTTGATTATACAACTCCAAATTTAGTTTACTTTGATTAGTTTACTATTTCGTAATGCATTTATTTACGCTTGGTATTTAGAATAATATTTTCTTTGCTTTCTACGAATCCGCAGTTACTTGCTTTTGTTTCGACGAATTTGCAATTAAATAGTTCATTGCTTTCCATAAATCATTTGCACTTGCATTCTTAGATAGGCATTTACTTATGCATACATGGAATAGTCTCCAAGTTATAATATAGATGAGATAATTTGTTGCAAGTAATTAGTTTTGCTCTCATTAGTTAAATCATTTTCGGACCAGGCATCTGCTTTCTAGATTAGTATCTACAATTTCCTTCCATAGAATAGATTAACATAGCATTAGACTAGTTTGATCTCAGTTATAGATTAGTTTATTGTCTTTGTAGAATAGATTAATATAATATTAGATTATATTTGAATTTATAGTTACTTTCCAAATTCTTAGTTAAATTCCTGTTTTTATAGATAGATTAAATTCTTGCATCTAACTCATGATAGTCATGCATATAAACTAAAATCATATAGTTGCATGTTAGCGCATATGCATATTTAGTTAGCTTAGGTTAGTTCAAGCCTTCAATTCTGCACATATAGTGTTTACATCTCACAAGCTCCCTTCTCGGGTTGACAAATTAAGTGTTGAATTAAATAGTGCATATTTTTCCCAACATTTTGGCGCTGTTATCGGGGAGGTGCTAAAGAGATTGGAGTCTAGGTAGATAAGGGTAGATGGGTTTCCTTTACATTACACGGCAAGGGGGAGGGGAAATGATAAGAATCAAAGACGACTTCACTACGGAATTTCCATAGTGTGACAGCCTGATGCATCCACTTTAGTGGGTTGCCCCAAAGCCTTGTTGTTCCTTTTTCACACATGTGTGTTTACTTTTTGCAACTTAATTTCATATAGGTGTTTTAGTGTGTTGTATTTAAATCACAAATTTGTTTTATTAGTAGATAGTTTCTCAAAAACACATAATTTTTTTTGGGGTACTGTAAGAACCCCAGGGACTAATCCTTATGTGAAGCAGGATCTATCAACCGAAAAAATGGATTCAAAGTTGACCATCAGTTTAAGAGAACTCTCTCAAATCCTAGTAGTAGTTGGGATCTTGATCTATCAAGAAGAAAAGATATTGACAGCAGTTGAACGTTTATCAACTACTCCTGTAATAACAGACGAACTAAAATCCCAAGAACTACAAAAAGATGTTATTTGCGAGACTACAAAACAAGATGATACATCAGGGATTGCGTCCGAAGAAGAGCAACCATAATTTAAATATTTCTTTACATGCATGCTAACAGATCCATCATATGCTCAAACAACTACTCAACTAGAAGAAGGGGATCTGTACGACATAGCGAAGGAAGGTGAGTACCAAGACTACATCAAAATATGGTTTCAAGAGGTAACTCGACTGCAATATCATTCCTTCATTCGACAGCTGTTGATGCAAAGAAAAGTAAGTTGGTTGAACTTCCACATTCAGGTAATCACTGCAATAACCATCGCATATGTGGATAAAGGTATATTTTCTATGTTTCTTTGCACTTGGTTTCATTGGAAAAGTTCATATACTTGAATAAACATGTTTTCTTTCTTCTTAGGGTGGGGAAATATATATATAAAGAAAATGTTGCATTCTTAGTTTAGGAAATAATGCAACTTTGTTTTTGTTTTCTTTTTCAAATAAAAGAACTAAGAGAAAATCATGTTAATGACTAAACCAAAACAATCTTACATCATTATTCATTTTCATACATGCATATTTGTAATTATATTAGTTACTCAAGACCAACTTTAAACCTCATGGGGATTTGTCATAAATTAAGGTCCATCTAAAACCTAGAGGTCACTCATACATCCTACCTTCTTTATCAAGGCATGTTATTTAAGCATCTCTACTACAAGGTAGCATACGGGTGAATGAAATTCCTAGTTTGTGGGGAACAATACTATAATTCTATATGAAAAAGACAAATTTTGGGACTAGAGACACCTTTCATTCATTATGTTATGGCTTCATCCACTTTACACTAAATCCATCAATCGTGTGTATCTTTGATTCAGTAGATTCCTCTTGTAGCCTTTATTTTTCCATGATAGTAAAAAAAGAGAAGACTAGCTATCCTCCAATCCATATACCATCCCACCATGTAGCATGGTTTTCAGAGCTACTCCCCCACCACTCCTTCATAGGAAAAATCATTTGTCAAATATCTATAGGGACTTGAAACATTGGGACAAAAGCCTCTAATAGAAAATGGGTTTAAGAGGTTAACCCGCCGAGGTACTGAACAGGCTCACTAGCAGCGGGTACCAGCCTGTGGTATGACCAGGTAAACCCAACGGGGTACTAAACAGGCCCGAATGAAAGAGGGTAATCTTCCTGGGGAGGACATCTTGTTAAAAAGAGAGAGAGAGAAAAAAAATTGAAAAAGAGTCTAAGAAAATATGAAAATGACTTTGCCATAATAAAGGTTGTTGTGGGTCTACTAGAGGAAGGTATGCATGGTTGATCTAAAATGAACTCCATCAATCTGCCATTTGAGAATGTTTGTAAGTTGCACTTAAGACCCTATTGTCCAACTCATACTATACCTAGGATATCATTATCCTAGAAGTGGGACCCATAAACTTAGGAGTCTAATGATTTTGAAATGCAAACTTTATCCATAATTACTTGAATGACGATAAACCTTTGAGAAGTAGTAGGGATGACTGGTTTCCTATAGGATTTACAAACTATCTACACCCTCATGTTTTCTACTTTAACCCAGTCTTAATTCATTCATGGCACGAGGACATGCCATTCCTTCGGTCTGGGGGAAGGAGTCTCAACTTATATAGTCTTCATAAGCATGAATTAATACTAGTGGTGAAATTGTATGTATTAAGAAATCTTAAATAATACGAAGTTTTTTTGGTCATCTCATAACATAATTTTTTTTTCTAAGTTCTAGTTTTCATGTAGTAATAAAGATGGCTTCGTTTTACTGAATGATTTCCTATAAACTATTAATGATCAAGTAGAGTTTTTGAATAAATGAAATACCACTTCCGATTCATTCATGACATGAGGACGTGCCATACCTTTGGTCTAGGGGTATGTTGGGCCTCGAAATTGTCTTTTATAATGGCTTTATTTACATTTATTTCTTGGCCTATTTACCGAAATCTAATACATTTATCTTTAATTTGTTTATCTTTTACTATGTTTTCATCAATTATAACTTATAAATGTAAAAGAAGCTTAATTCATCATTTTTGATGTGTTATTGCATTTAATGCGCATTTTGTCACTCCATTCAGCCCCTTCTTTCAGTCCTAAGTTCTGCACTAGGTTTGATGACATGTTTTCTTTTATTAAGTTCTTGGTTTGATTTATCATCGTCTTCTGATCCTATAAATACCTGCATATTAAATGAAAAGCATGAGTTAATGGTAAACTTTTTGTTTTAAAATTTAGTAAATAAACAAATGCTAAAAGATTATTAAAGAGTTTGTTTAAATAATAAAAAACAAAAAGTAAATCCATTTGAACTTAAATATTAAATGAAAATTTATATGAATTAAATATTAAGGAAAACTCTTTTTTGGAATGAAGTGATGTAGGGAATGGTAATTGTTTTATATTAAAGGCCACTTCATATTAACACATGTTCCTTTATAATTGATATAAATGTTTAAAACCACTGCATATTAACTTACGTTTCATTTTTTAATTACTATGAGTTAATTTAATGAAACGGTTGTTATGTACAGGTTGTGAAATGGACTCACGGACATCAAGAAGGAAGAGGGCGCACATCATGGGAGGCAATATCCAAGAATCCAGCATTCAGTTGAACAATCTAGAACCCAACCATCAATTGGCCAACAAAATAGGAAGAAATCCACTCAGAATCCGGATTTATGAACTACAGCTCATCCAGACGCCCATGCAGACCACGTGTTTTTAACAGACAGTTGATTTTTGGTCTTGATTTGTGGGCAAACAAAAGTGAAATTGAAAATTCTGGAACATGTATTTTGTGCAGAATATTCCCATTTCAATCACCATGAGGAATTTTCGCCAAATTCATAGCCATTTGGGAGAAAATCGTGGTTCTTTGAAACCAACTTTTCCAGAAATGATGGTTGGTCATTTTCTGAATTCGTGGATAGTTTTTGCAGCATTGAAGAACCTCTATTTTTAGCTAGAGGTGGCCAACTTGCTCATCTTTTGAAAAAAACACTATATATACCAGCCTCTTCTTGAGAGCTGAGTTAGTTAGTTAGTAGTCTTTCAGCAAAGCAGTCCACATATAATTATCAGTTAAGAGAACTCTGTAATACCTTTCTTATTTTAATGGAAGTTTTATCATACTGTGCATGATCATGTTCTAAGTACTATTTGAAAAAGCATTCACTCTGTTGCTGGGAGGGTCCCTTGACAATCAAAGTTCTACATTCTCGTATTTTTCGTTATCTTCTTTCTCTATAATTAGTATCGGTTTATTTGTAAATGGCTTGTGTAATTTCATTCCTGTAATCATTTCATTTACTGTCTGTAGTTTAGATTTCATTTCAGTATGATTACAATTATGTAGTTTGTGATTATGAATTAGCAACCAGTTGCGCCATCATAGACTAGATCACGATTTTCCCTTGTTATATGCTTTCAGTTTGTCATTTGATTTCATGTTAATAGAGTAGGTTGTCTTGATTTAATTATAGATAGTGTTAATTATGTCAATTTCGATTTCGTCACGAGTTTCTTTAATTACACTTCAGTTTATTTAACATTGCAGTGAGTAATAATGTTTTAAATTTGAATCTTTTTGCAAGTGAATTTAGTTTTCAAGTAAGCTTAGAATTCTGCATTTATATTTCATCCATTGAATTCATGAGTCAGCTAACCTTAGAGTACTCAAATTAATCATTTTTAGGAGTTTTAGTATTTTCTGTATCCAGACTATCATACAGACAACCTTTTCATCCTGTCATACAGACCTTCGCTCCAGCCTGCGATACAGTCTTTCATTCAGCCTTTAGTGTTTTCAATCTATTTTAAGCCTATTTCTTTAGTTTTTTTTATTATGTTTCGACTATGGTAGTTAAGTAATGATTATGTTTGTCTTTAGGATCATAGGTTAGATTCAATTAAAGCATTTATTAAAGTTTTATTCCTATTTTTCTCCTTTCACCCTATGTATTATGTTTTGGTTTATTGTGGTTTCTGATTTCTTTCTTCAATATCATTGTAATGTTTTGTAATTATATCTTTGGTTAGATTGTTTTTAGTATTAGATGCATGAGTTTTCATTATTTTACAGTTTAATGATAAAAAGTTCACATAACCTAGTTTAGTGCAAGTTTACTTTTCAAATTGTAAATCATTTGCATGATCTGTTTATGATTAGTTAAGATTCTTTAGTTTATGGTATAGTTTGCAGAATAGGTAGAGTAGAAGTATTTTGTTTTTCTGTTGTAGGTTTTTCTTACAGATTGAATATATTTCCAGTTATTGTTTTAGATTTGATTATACATCTCCAAGTTTAGTTTGCTTTGATTGGTTTACTATTTCGCAATGCATTTATTTACACTTGGTCTTTAGAATAATATTTTCTTTGCTTTCTACGAATCTGCAGTTACTTGCTTTTCTTTCTACAAATCTCCAATTAAATAGTTCATTACTTTCCATAAATCATTTGCACTTGCATTCTTAGATAGGCATTTACTTATGCAAACATGGAATAGTCTCTAATTTATAATATAGATCAAATAATTTATTGCAAGTAATTAGTTTTTCTCTCATTAGTTAAATTTCTTTCGGACCAAGCATCTGCTTTCTAGATTAGTATCTACAATTTCCTTCCATAGAATAGATTAACATAGCATTAGACTAGTTTGATCTCAGTTATTGATTAGTTTCCTATATTTGTAGAATAGATTAATATAATATTAGATTATATTTGAATTTATAGTTACTTTCTAAATTCTTAGTTAAATTCTTGTTTTTATAGATAGATTAAATTCTTGCATCTAACTCATGATAGCCATGCATATAGACTAAAATCATATAGTTGCATGTTAGTGCATCTGCATATTTAGGTAGCTTAGGTTAGTTCAAGCCTTCAATTTTGCACATATAGTGTTTGCATCTCACAAGCTCCCTTCTTGGGTTGACAAATTAAGTGTTGAATTAAATAGTGCATATTTTGCCCAACAAACACCGCAATGCAACAATAAATGTTACGACAATGAGGATTCTAGTTGTTGTCAAATGTATTGTTTCACTGTAGGATTCTTATTGCATGACATTCAATCATTAGTCCCTTAAATGTACTTGAAAGAATAGTCAAATAAAATACTGCTCATCTACTTATGACAAATTTTACCATTTAAGGTGGCATTTAGTGTACCGGCGGGGTGCATATACATCAATATATGGTGCATCCAATGATGCAAATGCACCCCACTAGATCATTAAATGTCTCCCTGGGGGAATATTCATTTCATTTAGTGATTAAATTTAAAATCTAGAGAATGATTTCTTTCGATGGTATTTTTTCCTTTTTTTCATTGTCGATAGCTTAGTTTATAAAGAACCTGTGAGGAACCTCATTTTTTTTTGTTTTTATGAGATGTCGAAGGCACAACCACAGAGAGGTCCTCCCCATAAGGATGTAGAGGAAATCCCAAAGCCATCCTTGGTAGAAGGATTGAGATTATTGTCGTACGCCACTGCAATAAGGGGATTTGAAGGTGACCACGAACTGGGAACAAATCTATCAGATATTATTCAAGGGATATTTTCCCCAGAATGATGACGACGAGACTGCATATCAGAACATCTAGAAGAATTATGTGTATGGCATTGCAGCAAGGTCGATCTTGATGCCATGCCATTTGAATTATGCAATCATGTGGTTATTTGACCATGTTGATATGCAGAATGAAGTGATGATGGACGCAGATGGAGAGGTTATGGGATTGCTCAGGAATGACTCATTCAAGCATATGTATATGATAAATTAATCCAAGGTATTCATGGACCATGTTTTCATGGAAAATTTTTCTAATAAACAACGAAATCCTGGTGAACTCATCAATGAGTGGTGGGCCGAGGACCGTCCCTTCACAAAGAAGGCCAATAAGAACTATATGGTACTATATTTTTCAAGTCCATATAGGCTAGTCATGTAAATTCTATGCTACTTGTATGACCTTCAAAATTCTACACACTTCCTATTGGAATGGGAACCCTTGGTGCATCATGTGACAAAAACCAGAGAAGTTTTCAACTCGGCAAACATCATGTCCGACAACCTCTTCAAATCCCTAAAATATAAAAAACAAGTACCTGGAAGTGGAAAGTTCCATATCATTTCTTTTCTATTTGATTATTTTTTTCTATAAATGCATTTCCATTCATGAGCAGAACATAAAAGGAAGATTGCTTTCCTGTTCATGTTTACTGCAAAGAGTTGTGGTTGTGCTATTATAAACCCCATTTCTATGATATTAGCACCCAATTTTTGTCTCTGTTGTATATTTTATGTTTAGAACACCTATACCAAGGATAAATGATGAAGCCATGGCATCCCTATCGCAATTTGGTGACAGTTAAATCCTGGAGTTCTGTACCTACGTTTGAATCTTCAGCATGACAACATACCCCCATTTTCAACCTATCTATGTTACTCACGGATTTCTTACCCATGAAGTTTCTTACCAAATCATGATAAAAGGTGTCAGAGCACAATTGATCTAGAAGAGTAAGAAATCTTGGCCTAGTTTCCCCATTGAGGTTGGATCCTTCACCTTAGCTAATTATCAAAAAAAAACGTAAGGAAGCCAGTGTATTGGAAGATATGAAACTTGGATTTTCAAAGAAAAGGAATGACCCTAGGAAGGTGATTGAAGGACATTTCAGATAATTATTGTTACAGCCTACCTACATACATTAGGAAGACCCTTAAGAAACTTTGTTTCAAAGGGATACTTCCTTTAATGAATTTCTTGAAAAAATATCAGAAATGGAGCAAGGGATACTACACCAACATGCAATTATCCATTCATGATACTATTAGAATTGAGAGAAGAGTTTCCTCCATAGCTGAGACCGAGAAAGAAATAAAGAATAAGGAACAAGCTACAAGAAAGAAAGATGAAATGGTAAAATATTTTTACAATGAACAAATAAGGATGCAGTGGCTTCAAACAAAAATATTATCCTTGGGACAAAATTTCAAATATGAAGCCAAGAGAAAATCTTAGCATGAAGCTCTGTGCTCAGAAAAGGGTAGCAAGAAATACGCAGAGGAAGAATGTCACAGGGCCGTAGAAGAATAAGGTCATAGGTCCATGGAATAATAATAATAGAAGAGGCTAGAAAGGAATAAACAATTTCATGTTGAAAAAAAATCACAAGCAGTTGTACCTCAAGAAGAAGCAAAGGAAGAACGTCGCAAATCCATAGAGGAAGAACATACTAGAGCCCCATAAAAAAGGGAATGGAAAAGAAAATAAGAGATCCTCCAATTTATGGAAGAAGAAGAATAAAAGAGGCTAGAAAGGAAGAAATAAGTTGATACCGAAGCATCACGATAAGTGGTTGAAGCTCAAAAAGTAGCAGAGGAAGAATGCCACAAAGCCATGGAGGAAGGACATGACAAATCCACAGAGGAAGAAAGTAGTACAACTATAGAAGAATAAGAATGAAAAATAAAACAAGATATCTTCCAATTCATGGAGAGAGAACGTCGAAGATCCATAGAAGAAAAGATTTATTGAGACGCAAACAAAGAGAAGAAGCTGAAAATGAAGAATCAAGGCTTCGAGTCCTCCAGGAACAGTAGCAGAAAGAGGAAAACCACAAGGTTGAAGAGGGAATAAAAAGAGATGAATAAAAATTGAAAAAAATTAATAACAACAAAAGGACAAGCATGTTGCTTTTCAAAGTGCAATCTAACAAGTGTGAATAGATGTGTTGAGGTCTAACACTTGAAAGAATTCATCGATCAGGGGACATTGATGTATTCCAAAAAATATTGATGGCAATAGAACCTACCAGTGATTACTGCAAGTCTCAAGTCACTCAAATGGACTCTAGAATCCTATTCCAGAATAAATTATCCGAATTCGATGGAATGGAATTCTCTGGAAGGAGGGAATTAAGGAATCCCCCATCAACCAACATGAGGTACTCAGAAACGCTCGATAATTTGGAAGAACTTGAATAAACAAGATGTGCACGAACCAGTAACTGTATCGGGAATGACCAACATACAAAGACAAGATAACTAAGGAATGGCCGACTCAGGATAAAACTTCCTTCAAACAAGAGCATAAGGAAAACGATGACTAAACATAGGAAACATAGACTCGACATGCAAACTGGGACAACTCGGTGACATAGGAGGCATCAGTAAAGGCTCCATAGGGACTGGAAGTGTAACCATTTAGTGGAGAAAACTCAGAGTAATGATTATAGCTCCTAAAGTCATGCTAACATCCCAACCAATGGATTTGTTATACAGTGCTCTGTTCGAAGGAGATGTGACTCAACAGCTACCAAAAGTAATGTCATTTCCCATCTGGATTTTTATTTTTTTGGAATTTTTCAGATTAAAAATCTTGAAAAAGAATAAAAATTCTTATGTATACAGCTAGGAGGATACGAGTGTCGCAGGAAATCAAACTAGTTCCAAGTAGTGGAACATGCCTATGCTCAATGCATGGAATCATGTGCAGGATGAGGACACTCAGGGGAAGGTATCCTCCAGGTAAGGGATGATCAAGCTGAAAAGGATATATAAAAGGATATGCTTGGCTAGGATTGAGATGAGCTCGGGATACATGGCTTATAACTCTAAAGTGGGGAGCCGACATAAAGCTCAATAAGGCAAGAAAAATGCATGAAATGAAATTACAAC
This sequence comes from Pseudotsuga menziesii, assembly GCA_001517045.1. Classification (NCBI taxonomy): domain Eukaryota; kingdom Viridiplantae; phylum Streptophyta; class Pinopsida; order Pinales; family Pinaceae; genus Pseudotsuga; species Pseudotsuga menziesii. The sequence continues at coordinate 141,742 of LPNX010972566.1, forward strand.
TTGATATACAAGGGAGTCCCTATGGGATATGCACATCATAAAGTTCAAGAGGGATATGAAGCTCTTTCTCAAGGACATGGCAGGACTAGAAGGGACTCTCAAATCCAGTGGAGAAATTTCATAATGGGTACCAAACTACAAAGCAATATCTAACTAGGGAACCCATGAATAGGAAGGATCTACCACTTGCATAATGCCACTTCTAATAGAAGTATGGAGGTTCTATGACGTTACAAAGTGGGTTCGTACCTATACTCAAGGAGACATGGTCATAAGGAGATGCATAGTGCAAGCAGATGTGTGGTCCTAACCTATATGCCAGTTCAAAATTATACCTATGATGGGCACAAATGAGTCAAAGCCTCGGAGAGAGTGTACAAAAAATGGACCCTACATGACTACAATATTAGTCCAAAACAACTGGAAACAGTTATTAAATATTCCAAACTATAGGATATAGGGAGGATTAATCATGAAAACTGCATTCAATGGAAAAAATGTGGTGGACGATGGGACATAAGAAGGAACGTAAGGTGGAGACCCAACGTTCACGTATCCACTACCACCCCTGTGAGAATGAATACTGGTGTTAATATGACCGAGGGAGTGAAACTCCTCCAAAAATGGAGTAGATGGTGGAATATGACCACTCCGGAATCTATGAACAAGGTAAGGGGAAATGGTTCCCCCCAGTACAACACCAGGGTCCGCACTAGGACTTGGAGCGAGTGACAGGATACTAGTAGTGATATTAGGCATGTCGAACATAAAATGACCTGAACTCAAGAGAACATAAATATACTCAAGTAATTGTGATCCATAAAGCCAACTAACACACAAAGAGCACACCCCTAAGAGAATCTAAGACAAAATGCAAGCAAGCCAAGGGGAGGATAAGTGAGCTCCCAAATGCAATAGGTATGTCTCTCCTAGGATATGCTTGAGAATACCATACACTAAAATAGGAGGTGTGTAACCAATTATAGTTGCCCTCAGCTTCAATGCGTAAAGCAACTGTGTTGTCCAACCCCTACCTGGCCAGGACACTCACAGAATAACCTCTGTAAGTACCCCCTGCGATACCTAGGTAAGGAAACTAAGGTCACCCCAATATAACTAATGCTCCTATGGACAGTCACAGGAGGGATATACCGTATGGGAAGGGTATCGAATCTAGGGATATACCAAAAGATACCTCAAAATCCCCAGAAACGAATAAGATCATGTAAATATATCTGGTGCTCACAGAAAGTGGGAAGGGGATATCCCCATCACAAATGTGTACGCTGCCTAGTGCTTAATTCCTATGTAAGAGGACCCTCTTGAGAACACTAATTATGCCAAATATTTCACTCTCTCACCTGGATAGACACCCACTTGTTTTGTTTAGTAGTCTTGGAGAAATTTACGCACAAAAACCTATTCCAAGACTCTAAAACCTAAGCTTGTTGATGTACCATATCAAAGAAAAATGTGTCATCCATTTTAAATTAAGCATTGATTTTAGGGGTTGTCATTACTCGGAGGAAATGACTATGCAACCAATGATGTTATGACTCAACAGTGAAAGTAAATATGCACACCTAACAAATAATGCCAAGTGCAATTTTTTCTTTAAATGTGAAAATGGGGTATGTTGCTGCACGAGATGCATAAAAATTCATTCCTTTCCAAATGCCAATGCAATACTTCCTATATGAAATCCTAAACACAACTCTCATCCAAGCAATCCAATGCAATTACGTCAAATCCATATGTGATATGCAAGTAAGAATGAAACTATATAATTATTTTGCATTTTCAATATAAAAGAATGAAAATGCAATAAAAGTCATTAAAATTCTTAGTCTCTGCAGCAAGCATAAAACACAAGTCATGCAAGGCACCGAGACAAAAATACTAATGCACTAATGGAAAAAAAAAAGGAGATAAATGACTAGAACTACTTTTAAATAAAAATCAATGAAAAAACGATCTCTAGTCATAAAAGAAGCATTCAACAGACAACATCAGTACCCAAGAAGATCCAGCCACACTCACAACCCACCCAACAACTTACCACATCAAAAGCTCAGCAAAAAGGAAGGATGTAAGCGATTGTTCAAAAAAAAGTGGCGTATGTACGTATCTTTTAGGAAAAAACCTATGTATGTACACGAATTTTATGCAAAAACCTACGTATACAAAGAATAAAGTGGTAAACAGTAGGCCAAGGGTCAAACCACTCTAGGGAAGTGTCAATGGATGAACATACTACTAAATGTGACATAGAAACGGGGAGAAATAGAGAGCAATTCAAGCACATTGTTCCCCCAATCCCTAAAGAAAAACAAGGAGTTTCCCTAGTGGAGTCACCAATTCTGTTACAGAGAGAAAACTCCTATGGATTGGGGTAGACTACAATAGACCAAATGACACCAAAAATCAATCCATTCCAATATGAAAGATAAATAAATACATCTAACACTAAGGGATATGAAGCGTACCTTATTCTGAACGGTTGATGTAGATCCCCGTTGAGCTTTTATAACACGCTTGCATTTACAATTCACTCTCAACAACAACAAACAAGACACACATGCTATATATCAAAGTGTTAGGCCTACTCTAGCATATATGAACCATCATGTATAATAAAATATAACTACGCCCATGGATAAAATATTCATAGTTATACACATGTAATGGATGATAAATGGATATTTCTATTAATAATAAACATAGATAGAACATTGAAAAACTATGTCGGCGCCTCGTCGATATAGAGAAACTGAGTCCTCCACTTGGGCGTCCACCACTTCAATCCTCCATCTCAATGGAAAGCTTACAAAGCAAAGGAAATATTGGGAAGAGCATCAATGTGTGCTCCAAAGGGAAAAAAGGATGCAGACTCAAGCATAAACAAGTGAGGCAACAATGAACTATAGTTTCCTTGCTCTCCAAAATTCTCCTCCTTCAATGCATCCAAGAGGCTCAATAAATAGCCCTCCAATATGAAATGGAGAGTTGAATCTGATAGTTTTCTAGGCATATGGTGTTAGACTAATCAGACTCACAGTTACCCATATTTGACATTAATTAATCATTTTTGTCTTATTCCTAGATTCCTAGACTCCTTACTATGCTAGTTAGCATCCACTTGCACCTAGAAGTCAACAAATGATAAAAATGGTTTAAGGAGAACTTTAGAAACATCATTGAATCATTTTTGGAAACTTGTTTAAATACATGATTTCACATCATTCAAGCATACTTTACATGCTCATACACAGCCATCAAACACGGGTATTGGGAAGGGACGTCCAATCCACTGTTGTATTATCTTTGGTAATTATTTATACATTATGAGATAGGTTGGAGCGGTTGTACCCACTCCAACTACTCATTTGTTAATATCTATTTATCTTTTAAACTATATAATTACATGATGACATTTAGGAGGTAAGTGGCCCCCTTTACATCTCCCCCACAAACAAAACGTTTCTTCATCCCGAAGAGAAAAAAGAAATATGCATCAACATCCTGGGTCTCTGCTACTGCTAAGTAGTCCTCACTGTGCGTCAACCATGCATACCGGTCTACATAGGTAACTCAGCCACAAGAACCGGTAGCTTGATAGGAAAACACACGTGTACAAGGTTCTACTGTGACTGGTTACTCTTCAGCCTCCATCTTCAATCTGGCAGTAGTCCATCGAAGTCTCATCCTCTCATAATGGCAGGAAACCATATTCTTCCACAACGAGGTATTTTGGTTTAAAGCCTCACCATGGCTCATCTGACCAACATCTCCATCGGGTCAAGCATGCAATGCCTTTTGGCTCTTCAACTTTCTATGTCATTTCTCTGTCTTCTGGGTTTCCAAGGTCACAACCCAGGAAGAGTTTAAGCATTTTGATAATGAGGGGTACATTGTCATCATGTCTCATTGGAGCGCTTTGCTGTGTAGGTGAATGATATCTACTTGAATGTGTTTGTCATGTTTTAAAATACCTATAAGATTGTGTGATGCATGCTCGTGTGTATGATGGTCAACTACTTTGGACTGACTTAGACTTATCTTACAATAATTGACTAGATACTGACTTCATTACATGGTGAGGAGATTGCCTTCCTTTAAGAAAGACCCACGTTTAACCTCCTTAACTCGGTCAACACAAAACATTTAATGAACGAACATTCAACTTATAGTGGTTTGCAAGAGACCAACTTTACATAAAGTGAAGGGGATCTCTTGCCTCTATTGAGACTCACGTTTAACCCCCTCAAAATTCATCAATTACTTTTACACAATTAAATTGACCACCTGAAACCTTATCAACTCAATTTAATATTTTTCGACTATGTAATAACTGACCAAGATGAAGAAACCAACAAATGATTTCGAATATGATCATGGACACAAGTCACATCATCGACTGATGACCTCGACTACCATCAACCAAACCTATGAATTGTGTCGACCAAAAACCATTACAACCCGACTATATCATAATGAATATATAATTTGGAAACAAAAGTAAAAATAAGGAAACCTTCATACTGTAGGTCGTCAAAGTGTTAGGAGCAACCATTCCAATTCGACTGCTAATTGTCTCGAACGTAGCTTAGACGAACTTTAAATATGGCGTTTGAAGAACAGATCGACTAATTAGGCAGACTATATCAATTAATTAGTGTACTTCGGTAAAGACGTTGATTCGAAGAGTTTACTGGTTGATGGGACTGATCTTCATACTGATGGAAACTTCAACGAGCAGGTAAGAATTCAATATATCATAATTTTCATATCAATCTTTATACTCACTCCATTTAGTGGATGACATTTGTTGTAACCGGGGAGTAAGGTCGTTGCTAAGGACGTTGTGTCGATTAGAACAGTCAATATATATTGAAGCTTGAAGCAGTCAGGCTTTGACTAAAGGAGTCATATGTCATCTTGCATAATGATCCGACTATATTTTACCATTCCATGTTGCGTTCGACGAACTCCATCGATTGGATTTTACTTCTCTTCAAATAGTCCATTCTGTCGACTACAGCAATTATACTAGTGGATGTACAGTAGGTTGCATGCTTGGTCAATATAATAGCGATATGATTTAGTACACCACGTCATCGACTAACATCACAAAACATGAAGATCTATAGCTTTGCCCATAACATGAACAACCTCACGACGAATCTAGTTGGTAGTTTTTTTTTTTTATTCGACCGATTTGAGTGGTTGCTTGGCCGACAATAGTTCTGATTGATAGGTATGATTGACTGATACACCACTCCATTAGTCGATGTATCTGCGCTGGTTGACAGAGAAGTGCTGGTCGTCGGTGGTCGTTTGTCTTCAATTGGTGTCTCAACAAAATCCTACACTCGGGAAGACTACTCCGGTATTTTATTATTTATCGTGACGGTGGCTTGAAGGACTTGATTACAGACAGTGATCAATGTGTATTATATTTGATCAATTATCTTCCATTAACTAAATGGTTAATCCAAGGAACAACACCAACTAATTTCCAATCAGTTATATACAATATCCATCCAAAATATTTTCAACACTTTATGCAAAATAACATACCAACATTTCAATTAGCATAGAATAATAGTACACCAATATATATATATATATATATATATGGTCACTGCAACGCGATGGTCATTTTAGTGAATAGTCAACTGGTTGGAACGTCGATGAGTCAACAATTTTGACAACAATTGGGAGGACGATGGGCCAAGGAATGGGAAATGAACAAACTTGCTCCACTTTGAATGGTGAACTAGGTTTGACTGCACACTTTAGTTGGCAGAATTGAGTTTTGAACAGATTGGTCGATGACTTCATGTCAAAGCTAACAATTATAGATATATATCATTCGGTCATGAGTAATCAGAAGTCTCTGTCAGCAATAGTTAGTCTCCATCATTCGGTTGTCCTTCAATGCATACAACATACATCGCCTTTCATTCACAAACGGTCTCTGATATATTGTAGGTATTTTGATGTGAGCATCTCACATTCTTTTCTGGATCCGAACCACCACCCTCTCAGTATTCTTTATGATGATTAGCAAGCATTTCGATATCTTCATAAATAGCAACACGCAAGTGATATTTCATATTTTCTTGTAGGTAATGTATCGGCACTTCTTTTTCAATAGCAATATATTTCTCAGATTCACATGAGCACACGAGAAGTATTTAAGCTTCTCCTTGCAGGTTTCCTTCAATTTTGAGCCAACTCGACTCGCTGCTGCTATCACCCAGCCGAGTGAAGGAGGCAACGACACCAGATGTTGAAAGCCAGGATTTCACATCATTCAAGCATACTTTACATGCTCATACACAACCATCAAACACAGGTATTGGGAAGGGATGTCCAATCCGTTATTGTATTATCTTTGGTAATTATTTATACATTATGAGATAGGCTGGAGTGGTTGTACCCGCTCCAACTACTCATTTGCTAATATTTATTTATCCTTTAAACTATATAATTACGTGATGACATTTAGCAGGTAAGTAGCCCCTTCTACACAACTCCACTATAATTACAGAATAGAAAAAGCACGGTTCTACTTTTTCTGAAAGCTTCCTTTCTTTTAGCAGTTTTAAGGTAAAAAGGAAAAGCTAGTCTTGGAGTAACTCCCTTTATTTTTTTCCTTAACCATCCTCCTTATTTTTCTCCATCCAAAAGCATGGATCTGATCTATTTCCTTGACTTATCAGCTGGTATAGCTCATTCATCCAATTTGTGAGCATCTTTACATATTAGGAAAGTGTTTAATGCATCTATGGGGGATTTTGCCTAGTTTAGTAAGACTATTTTTTGTCCAATTCGAATAGCATCCTTATGCTTTCAAATATATGATGTAATTATATATTTGGACAACCTATTACTTTATGAGGTTGGATGATGTACACTTATTCAATACAGGATTTTTGTTTCAAGGAATTCTACAACTGGTGTGGACACCACTTGTTCCTCTACCCTGTATGATATAATCATGGAACAAAACACCACAACAACAGATCCTGTTGGTGCAAAAACATTAAACAATTTACAATAGAATTCCAACGATTTAATTGTCAACCCAGGGAGAGCGTAAAATTTTTAGGCACAAACAAAATATATGCAGGGGCAGAGTGTCACTGAACCTAATATATAATTAAAATTGAATCTAAGTTATGAAAACATGAAATCATATGGAAATAAATCTACTTGCAGAAAACATGAAATTACATAAATTAAATTGATAAATAAAGACTGAAATTACATGAAATAAACAGGTATAAAGCAATTGACATTAACTAGTGAGCTCACATAAAATCAATACTGAAAATGCATAAAAAGAAATAACTAGAATTCTACACTAAGAACTCATAAGAAAGAAATTAACTGAAATTCTACACTAAGAACTCATAAACAAGACATCAAAATATGAAGGAATCAAACTATCTATTCCAAAATATAAAATCTATTACAATAGGATCAAATCCATGACTATCTAAAAAGATGAACCGGTTCTCTACTACCAAACCACTAGAGAGGCCTCTAACCAAAATGAGGAGAGGGCCCTCCTATTTATACATGAATTCAAGATAAGTGATCATAATTACAGATCCACTATTCTCTCAACCTATCCCTTAAAATTCTCAACAAATAGACAGCTCATCCCCCCAAATCCTCAACAAATCTACAACTCATCCCTTTAAATCCTCAACCAAATATTGGATGAGATATTCTCTCCACATATTCATGATCTTCTCCTTGAAGTTAGCTCATGTCTAGAAGATGAAATTCGAATCTGAGGCTAGGTGGCCACTTTTGAGCTTGCTAAATTCTTCAAATACACCTATACACATCACCAAACTCACCCAACTTTAAAGTATAATGAAAATATGTTATTTTTCTCAATGATTAACCATAAATTCACTCAAAATACTAAAAAAAAATGATTTGGAAAATAGTAATATAAACCCATATTTATTATGAAAGTGGTGAATGTTAATGGTTTTATGGAAGGAAAAATAGGAATAAGGTGATAAATAGTATGTGAAATGATGAATAAAATGTGGTCTTTTTGTGGCTCAACATATCCTTTCCCTATATAGTTAATTTACTCAAATAATATCACTCTCATACCTCACATATGAATGTTTTATCCCTTGTTCTACTGTTCTTCTTTCAATCTCTAATACCTGTAAAGAAAGATCAAAAGACAAGACAACAAGATGAGAGTAACATGATAAATTAACAATCTATGCTAGCGATCGAGGAATCTAACAATAAATAGTTGATATTAACAAAAATCAAGTATGGAAAAGGGGAACAGTTTTGTATTAATGAAATAAAAAGGTAAATATATAACCAAAGCCTTGATGTTTCCAGCTTTGTCTTCCACAATGGACTTACAACAATCCAAACTCACACAAATCTCTCTTGCTTACAAAACTCACTCAAACTTGCCTCTATGCCAGAATTCAATCCAATAGCATACAGATGATCTCTTTGGCATCTCCCTCAATCCATCCATGAAGGATTCATCTATAGTCCAAATGAGATGAGACTCTTTAAGGAATGGATAGGAGATGATCCTTATAGGTGAGGAGGACGAATGCCGCCTCTCCCTAGCTAATAGGAACCACTTCCACGAGGGATTTCGCTGGAAGCTTATTGAATGTTATTTTTTATTATTTTAAGTCTATCAGCGCTTTTTTCTCAAAGGAGAAAGGTGCCGATGGTTTTTTTTATCAAAGGGAAAGATCACCGATGGCACCTAATTTCAATGGACAAAAGGCGTTGGTGCTCTATCATAAGGGGGTAAGTGTACCGGTCTTCCAAAAGGTGGAAAAAAGTCTCTACAAGAATATATGACCAAGTTCTCTGAAGGTGCTCAAGAATCAGTGGATGTTTTAGGTGCAACAGAATGCCCCCCAAAGTATGAATCTAGAAGGATGTGATAGGTAAATTAATTTTCTAGATATCGATATGGTAATAGAGGTAGTAAGAGATGAGCTCACAACCTACATAAGACCAGTAAGTGACCTATCTGACTCAATCAGGGATCTAGACCAATACACTGCAGATCCACGAAGATGACCATGTCATAGATACCAAAAATACATTGTAGATAAATGATCAATTATGTAGAAAGTGGAACATGGCTACGGAACATACAAAGTAGATCCATGTTATCCGAACTCAAAACTAAACACAGCCACCAGACATACAATGTGGATTCTTGTCATGACTCCAAATAATATTCCATCGCAACCTGGTGATAGGAAATTATGCAGGAAAAGCCTAACCACTCAAGGTATTCATTCCTTTTCCCAAAATGATATGATTCTAACCATGTGAATAGATGTCTTATTGTCAAACATGGAATAAACCACTTGATTACCAGTCATTAACGTAAACTATTAACAAGTGCGAGGGAAATCACAATTGATGTCAATGATCCTTAAGGTATATCAATACATTCTCCTAAGTGTGAATAAAGGTTTTGAAGTCTAACACTTGATAGAATCTTTCAATTAGAGGTCATTGATGAAAACCTACTGTTGAAAGCAAGGAAACCTGCCATTGAGGCATGCAAGATTCAAGGTACTTGACTTGGTTTCTAAACCTATCCCCTGGATGATGTGCTGAAGTCGACAGGAGTAGATTTGTCGAAGGAGGGCCATGATGTTTCCCCCATCATCGACATGAAACATGAATGAAATTTGATTGAAACGGCAGACTTTATAGGAAGGCAAAGTTACTGACGATTTGGATTGTGAAAGAGACATCATTTGAAGAAATTGCGACACGACAAATGACTTGGAAGCATTGAATTGACGAGACAAGAACCATATGTAATGCAAGGAATACGACGATGCATTCTTTGAATTCGCTCAAAGGATTCAGGTTACTCATGAAAGTGGATCGACTCGGAGACAATCTGAATACCAAACTGTTCAGAAATGCAAATGCAGACAAGTTCCATGTTCAAAGGTGGACTGTGAGCTGCCATCGATACAAATGCAAAAAGTATCCCATTTTCCCTTGATTTACCCATCACGAAGGATGAATGCCTCTTTTTCATTTTTTTGAGTTCAAAGAGGGTAAGAAACACTCGTTGTAGCTCATTAGAAGATGATTCCGTTCCATATGTTTTACAAACCTAAGAAAGGAGAGGTTCGTTCCCAGTGAGGGTCTTTCACCATTTGATTTTATGAGTTCGATAAAAGTGAACTCAGTATCGATGATGTTTAGAGAGTTTGAATGAAGACAGAAGGAGACTCGAAGAGGTCCTTTTTCGTAAAATTTAGTCCCTAAGGCCCAAAAAAGTATAAAGTAATGTCCCAGATAACTCGTTTGGCTGATATCAACCAAAGAGTTACTTTTTCGTACGTAGGCCTAATCAGTCCGAAAAAAGAGATAATCCACCACTGACTACTTGATCTTTCAAATACTTTTACAAGTGTGAACGTATCAAGTTCACTTGGTAATATTTTGTGTTTTTAAGGAGACTTAAAAGAGCTTAAATATAACTCCGTAAGGGGTTCTCTTTTCCATAAGCCAATTCTAATGAGTCTGAAAAAATAGGAAAAGTATACTCGATACTCTTTTACTAGGTTTTTAACGAGCATGTGAAAAGTATGAAAGACGCTCGATACTTTTTCATTTTTATCCAAAGTATGAAAAAGACAAAAGAAACTTTAGACATAGTCATAAACTTCGCAAATATGACCTGGAAGCATTGAAAATCAAGTTCGAATTAATTTTCATCATAAAACTATATAAAACAAATAATAAAAACCCACAATATTAAAATATTTTGATTTAATATTAAAAATTAAAAAATTAAAATTACTATAAATAGAGGTAAATAATAAAAAGTTTACCATTGTTTGTTTTTACCATAAGGAGAGAGAAAATTGATGAAAAGAGGCTAGTCTTCAAGTGTGGATTGCAGGAGCTATAGACCATCATTCTTCAAGCCGTTTGGAGTAGGTAAGATTCAAACCATTCCTCTTCACATTCGTGGTGCTATTTTTTCAATTTTTGGCTGATTTTTTAGCATTTTTGAAGGGAACCCACTCGCTTAGGCCGACACTTTTTCCTCTGTAGGGATGTGCACCGACACATTGTTGAACCAGGACATAGGCATTGAAGGCGTTATGTCCAAATCTAGCAAAAGCACCAGCTCTCTGTGTTCATGGAAGAAAGGCACCGACATCAAGGGAAAACAAAAAACCCTATTTTTGACCATCGAATTTCAATTTTTCTTGCTTCCGAAGATCATGATGTGTGCCTAATGCATATTTAAATGTCTTTTGCAGGGGAAAAACCACCCACACTATGGTGATATGGAAAGAAATTAAACATGAAATAGATGATTTCCAAGTGGTTAGTGACCCACCAACTGTGATAGCTCTTCAAGGCTGTTGGATGCTTAAGTACTCCGGAGTTCCCGGAATGAAGGAATATGTACGCCTTCTAGAACACCTAGTTCAAATGTGGGACCCTGACTAAAAACACTTATTGGTTGGGACCCACGCGTTGAGCATAGACACAGATGACATATAATTCTTGACTGGGTTGTCTTGTAGAGGGAGACCAATGCTTCTGTCTGGACCACGAGACAATGATTCTTCACCGGATGACCTCATTGACACTTACTATTCATTGGGGACACATTCCCAAGGGGTAAAACTCCCTATCAAATAGATTGTAGATCGACCTTTGAGGACAATTATTTACACTATTGAGAAGGTCACAGGGACCATATCATCCCATTTGACCACCAGGGAATATATGCTATACGCCATAGAATGTATGGCTCCCACAATATTTTTGTTGGTCAACTTAAAGGACCAATTAAACAAATGCAAATGCGGACAACTAAAGCAGTTTGGCTATGGGGTAGTAGTAATATCTTTCTTCCTATTGAGGGTACCACTGATGAGGCCTCAGGTAGCCTTGAGCAGGCTAGATGCTGAAGACCCCAGGATGGTCAGTTGGGTACTTATTATGGCTTGTCACAATGGTGGAGGTTCAAAGGTTTCCTACGGATTGGTGTTCTTTCATTGGCTACAAAGACAACTAATGATGATAGAAGAATATGCTTATGAGGGAGCATATCTTTGCCATGACCCTGAAATTTCATTACCAGAGGGAGACGAGTGGGACGATCGAGGTAAGAAATATGCTATTGTTCATGTTTTATTTTTTAATTTTATATTCGATTTTTATGGTGTAATGCTGAGATGTGTAAAAATGACATGTGCAGACATTGGGCCTTCTTGCCCAATTGGAGCATCGCCTATTGAGAGGCGAGTAGTGGTCAAAGAGATGGAGATCCGCTGCATAGAGGGAGATGAGGAGCTCGGGGAGATCGAGGAGAACCTGCAACGATTGACTGTAGGGATACCAGATATCTCTACTGATGATTTACCTAGACGATACCAGCATCATACCATGAGAGTTTCAAGCCGCTTTGCTAGGATATTCTGTAGAGTGGCTCAAGCCATGGTGTTCTATCATGAGCATCACCACGAGGATTAGTATATAGAGGATTCCTCATTTTTGTATATGTATTTACACTGAAATATTTGAAGCTTTAGTTTTTTCCCCATATATATGTGTTTTAAACTATGACAGTTCTAAAATTTGGGTGAGTTGAAAGCTTGATGCTTCAGTACATTTTGTATATCAACTTTAACTTATATGTGTGTGTGTGTGTGTGAAAAAACTTTTATTTACACACATGTGTGAAAATGTGATGTGTGAATGTATGCCTACTCTGAATTCAAATGCATGCTTTTATGTTATAATGAACTTAAATATAAGCAATATACCAATCTAGGACAAAGTTTGCCAGGGAATCTGCCACAACATTTAAATGTCTCGGAAGGTGTTGATATGAAACTTGCTCAAAATACCTTTCTAGAAGCATAACCCTTTGGAATGTACAAAGTAGTAGGGGGTTCTGGATGGTGTAGACTCGGTTTAACTGATGAAAAACTAATCCTGAGTCTAGATAAACCCTAATATATCTTACATAATTAGCTAGAGCTTCCGTCAACAAGCCAATCATCGCATGATACTCTGCAATATTGTTCGTCGAGGGACCCAAACACGCATACCCTGAACTCACTAGATCACATGTAGGAGAGTACAGTATCCAAGCCACCGATGCAAGATTCAAGGTGTAATGATTAGCACTATCAGTGAAACCAATAAAAGTTGTCATTATCCATTAAACATAGGACTTACATAAGTAGGTTGTGCAAAACACATATTATATCACAAAAAAACACACATTTTAAAAGAAACACACAACACTCTATAAATAATATCTATAAAGAACCTATGTTAGATGACCTAGGAATAGTATCTTTTGAGGTAGAGCCCATTGTGGGGATCTCCCAAGGGTATCCCTTTATAATCCATTAATTCATATCCACCTTTCTCCAAAACATGGGTGATAACATAAGGCCCATGCCACAGACTCTAGCTTCCTCGACCCCAACTTATCGTGCTTCTGGTCATAGGTCAAGACCATATCTCTTTCATTAAAAGAGTGGGGCTGAATAGATCTATTGTATTGAGCTTTGATTCATCATTTTTGTGCCTCATTTTCTAAGGCGGCATCATGATGAGTTTTGTCAAGCTTGTTTAAGTATAGGAACCATTCCTGTTCTAGGGTGGTGTTGGGAAGAAGTTCTACAATGAGCTTCAAAGAAGGAATCTCACACTCTATTAGAAGAGTATCCTCTAGTCCATACATCAATTGGAATGGTGTAAAACCAATGGAATTTTTTATGGTAGTCCTATAGGGCCATAGCGCATAAAAAAGTTGGAAATGCCAACTAGACTTAGCCTTCCCTACCATCTGCTGAAGCATATTTTTTAGGAATTTGTTGATTACTTCAACCTGGCCATTGTCCTATGGATAGTAGGGTGTAGAGTTATCATGAAGAAACCCTAATTTTCCACTTAATTCTTCCATCATATTGTTTTGGAAATGTGACCCATGGTCAGTCACAATGGCCCTAGGAATCCTGAATCTAGCAATGATATGGTTAAAGAGAAAAAGAGTAGTTGTTTTTCCGTATTCGACGTATGTGGGCATAGCCTCAACCCATTTAGTGAAGTAATCCACAACCACAATAATGTAGCCATTCCCCCCAGCTAAGGTAGGTCTACAATGCATGAAGTTTATGCCCCATTTTGCAAAAGGGCCAACTGTTATGACAGAATGGAGCAGAGCTTGGTGGGTGCACTTTTTGTATGTAAATAGATGACAAGGTGAGATTTTTTTGACAGTTTCTATACAATCTTTGAAGATCGAAGGAAAAAAATACCCTACACACAAAATATTCTGAGCGGTAGCCAACCCAAAGAAGTGACCGCCACAGGCTCCAGAGTGGCAATCATTTAAAAGGATATTAGCTTCATCATGAGTGAGACATCATTGTAATATAGAGTCAATGTTGTGGTGGTATAATGTATCATTAATAATGACGATGTTGATTGTGAGTGGCATCAGGCTAATATCGTTGAGTCTAGAGATAGAGAATGAGATCTTCATACCAGGGATTAGTCGTATTAATGAGGAACAATAATTCAACAGGAAATGAGTCAATGGGTTCCATTTCCTCAGTAATACGGGGAAAATAACACATCAGCTAAGCAAAGACAATGGATCTCTTAGAACTATTTTTTGCGAATTCCAACTCAAACTCCTGGAGAATGACAATCCAACATGAGTATTTTCCCCCAAGTAGTTCACGAGTTAAGATATAATTTAGAGTCTGCATAAACAGTAGTTGTACGGAGAAATATGTAATGATGAAACTTATAGACCGCGATGACCATGGCTAGAGCAAGTTTCTCCACATGCGAATACCGAGTTTCAGAATCTAAAACACTCTTAATAGCATAGTAAATCACATGTTCCTGGTCATGTTCGTTAGTCTGGACTAGGACCATACCAATAGTTGAAAGAGGTGTAGCCACATACAGAGTGTAATCCTTTGTATAATCCGGTGGTTGCAGCATAGGGCTGTGTGTAAGCACGTGTTTGAGGTTATTGAATGCATGCTGTGTCAAGTTATCACAAACAAATAGGGTATCCTTTTTTAACAATCGCATGAAATGATGTGTCTTTTCAACATAGTTGTAGATGAAACGACGTAAAAAAATTTCCTTCCCTTGCAAACTTTGGAGTTCTGTGATGTTGGTAGGGGCAAGTAGAGCCAGTATAGCTTCAATTTTTAGAGGGTCAATATGGATGCCATCCTTGGACACAATGAATCCAAGCAGTCGACCAATTTCAACACAGAAAACACATTTGTGTGGATTCAATCGAATATTAAAATGAAGACACATGAGAAAAATGCCTGAGTGGGAATTACATCATACAAAGCGTCTAACTAGGAATAAACCAAGTCTAGGTACTAAGCACAACTAAGAGCCTGCTACTTAGTAACAACACCTCCCATGGTAACATCTCTAGAAATGGGGGGAATTAAATTTTTCGTATACCAATCAGCAAGTAACTAATCAAGAATGTGATCCTTAATCAACCTATGTCTTCATCTCCATTCATCTATATGATTGAAGATATGGGTGGAGGTAGTTTGGAGAAGTGAGGTTAACAGGTTTGTACCTGTCTCATACTAAATTGGTAACTAAAATTTAGTTAAAAATGACATTTCTAAAGAATTGAAGTCCCAAAAGGAATGATGAGGTAGCTCAATGTACCATTTTGCAGCTACTTCGGTGAGGGTTCTCTGAAAAAAATGTAGACAGATCGAACCATCCATCAGATAATTTGATGAGCACCATAGATGAAAAGTCATCACATGGTTTTTTGGATTCTCACTAGGTTTACCGTCAAATTTAAGTATTTCTAAAGGTAACTTAACTGGAATGGCTGGCCATGAGGGATCATGGTGTATCAGGTCGTTGATCAATATGGATAAGTATGGCAGATCTAACATAGCCAGAAATGGAAACTGTTGATTATGTTGAGGATATTGGTAATATTGGTATGGAATATGTAGACCAGTAGGACCATAAGCATATTGATAAATGGGTGTGTATGATTTCCCCATGATTGGTTGGTTAGGTTGTTGATTTCCAAAATATATGCTAGAAGTTCCGCTAGGTGGCAGGCCACCCAAGGGAGGTGGTCCTCCGGGGGGTGGGAATCCAATGGGAGGGCCTCTAGGAGGAGGTGGTGGTTCTCCATAAGGTGGTCCTCTAGGCGGTGTTCTACTAGATGGTGTCCTCCTAATGGTGGTCCTCCAGGTGGTGGTCCTCCAGGTGGTGGTCCGCTAGATGGTGGTCCTCTAGGTGGTGTTCCTCTAGGTGGTGGTCCTCCATATGGTCCACTAGGTCCTCCAGATCCTCTAGGTCCTCGGGGTTCTACAGGTCCTCTAGGGGGTCCTCCATAAGGAGGGACTCCGAGGGGACGCCAAAACCCTCCAGTAGTATTTACAAAAGCTCCTCCATAGGTTGGAACATTAGACCAATTAGGTTTCCCCCAAGGGACATAAGCATTTATAGGGTAAGGAATTCCAAGGTAAACATCCCTTGATGGTGTTGGTTGATAATATTTGTGAAACGTAGGTGGTTGATTCCCAGGATAAGTATATCCCCAAGAAAGCGGACTAATGGTGGGTTGGACCTATGAAGGTCTTCCCTAGCTGGAATATGGTACAAGTCTGTTGGTATTACGAGGAGGGGTGTTAACTATTGGTAATCCCATTGGTATATTTTTCCCCATACTAGAAATGGTTCCCTCGGTAGGTAAAGAAAATTGAGTTGGGGAATTCCCCCCAACTATAGAGACTATCGAGGAAGTGTGAATTAATGGAGAGTTTTGAATAGGCAGGGTGGGGTTGGAGGTTTGACCTGCACTTTGAGAAACCAAGTTTTGGACAGGTGACTCTGAGACAAGAGCTACTTGAGGTGACGAAAGGGTATGATATCTAGTTGGGGTTTTTCTTAAAATACTGGGAAGAGGAGAAACACTTCTCTTCCTTAAATTTTCTCCCATATTGCACAAACGATCAATAGATCTCTGGAAAAAATCTTCATTTGGTGGAGCATTTGCAAGGACTTTCCTTACAAAGTTAAGTACAGATGGCTCCACTTTAGTTGTAGTAGTTTCATAATAAAAAATGGACTGGCCTAGGGAGGTTCTCCAAAAAGGATCATTTGGGCCAAATTATGCCCCTACAGTGTTATCATATGAGGGATTCAACACCCAATCTGATGAACCAGGTCGACCTTCCATTGGAAAATGAAAGGTTGAATCAGTTGTAGGAGGCTGTTGGACCAAAGGATTATCATAAGTTGAGAATCCTTCCCTAGTTCTAGTAATTGAAGTATTTTCTATACAAGCATCAGTAGAAGCTATTCGTTCCATGGTTTCAACTTCGTTTCCTTCGATGGAAAGAGGAGAGTCAGGTGATAAACCCTGCAACGTATGAGAAAGTCTCGCAAGTTGGTCAGCCAAGGTGATGGCTAAGACCTTCTACTCTAGTTTTCAAAAAGAATAAAACACACACAAATAAACCTACACAAGCTAAGGCTACAAGAAAAATTAAATGATAGGATGGGATGATGATAGTCAGTTTCTCATTAGGATTTTCAAGTTTTCGTAACTCGCGATATATCGCAGAACTCGCGATATATCGCAGGGTCCAACAGTGAAACACGACAAGGAGGATTAGGACCGTACCCTTGTTTGAACACCCGACTACTTGGATGACACGTGTGTAGTAGCTCCTCGAGTGTTGTTCTTGGTGTATGTCTCCAACAAGATATCCAAAAGGATTTTGTCACTTGGTTAAGGTACCCTAGAGGGGTCTCCCGATATACAAAAGGTACGTGGGATCTCAAATTTGTATTAGTGTTGTCTAATGCATGACCATTCGAAAGGGGACCTCCGATATACAATTGAGTACATGAAGTACCTTTATATATACCTCAATGGTACGTGAAAGGCCATTCTATATACCAATGGTATGTGGAGGAACCACACAGTCCCCGGGATGTAGTGCAGGAATGAAACGACAACTCCTATTTTCTAGGATGCCAGAACATGTCTCTACCCTATCACTCAAATTAATATAAAATTTTAACCTAAGTTAGCATTTATTTTATCTTTATGGTTAGTGAATGTTTGTGAGGTGTATATCAAGATGCAAATTTAAAATCTATATGTGATATAACTAATTTTTCTTCAATAAAAGATAACTAGAGTAGGGAAGAGACCTTTCTTTCTTTTAAAAAAAAAAGTAATTCCATGCTACTTTCAAAAACTCAATTTCCAAGATCTAAAAGCAATTCTTCAAACAAATTTTGTTTTTCACCAAAAAGAATTTTCACAAATCTCTGAAAGGAGGAAGGGGAGAGAACTTCTAATTCCTAACAAAAATCGCACTTTCTCAATTAGATCTATAAAGATTCACTTTCCTAAGCATTCATACTAATCATGAGTAATATTTCCCTAAGCACTCATGCAAACAAAATCAAGCTATCTAACTTATTTTTGTATTTTGTTTTTAATATAACACCTTAAAGAGAAAGAAAATTTAAAGAAATCAGATTAAATGCAAGGAAGACACAGATTTTCTTGTCTCATCATCCTATGATCACTTTCAGAGAATCAATCACACATCCAAAACTGTAATTTCACACCCAACTTTTCACTACAAATCCTTTACTAAAAGGGAATTTTTTTTAATATGAACTCAATGGATGAGAATCATATTGTCAAACCATTAGACTCAGTAATTAAACACTAAGTAGATTCAACAGCAAAATCAGAGAAACAAAAAATAATCACAAAAATAAATTCCAGGAAGTATTTGAATCTACCTCGACGCACTGAAGGAGGCTGCACTAGAGCGCTGGAAAAAGGTTGACGCTTTATGTCCATGATGCTCTATGTATGCTGAGAAAAGGCACCGAAGGTGCTCACTGTTAGGAGGTGAAAGGAACCTATAGCAAGGTGGCGCTCTGTCATATTGGGATAAGCGTGTCAACATATGTATAAGTGCAAAAATACAGATATCTAGACAAGGAACCAAAAATTGGATTGAGCTCGACTATTCAAGAAGAAAAATAAACTTCAAAATAGGAAATTGAAAGAATAACAAGATGGATCACTCACCTTAATAATACAAATGAGTGGAGAAGGAGAATGCAAATTTTACCAGTGAGAATGTTACCAACAGTTGTAGATCTAATTGGATCTACTCCAGATCCGGCTGGATCTACCCTAGATCTGAATGGATCAAGCTATCCCCAGTATGGTCACCAATTTTGTTTCAAGGAATTCTGCAACCGATGTAGACACTGCTTGTTCCTCTACCTTGTATGATACAAGCATAGAACAAAACACCACAACAGCATATCATTTTCCTAGATGGTTAATTTACTTAAATAAGATCACGCTCATACCTCATATCTGAATGTTTTATCCCTTGTTCTAATATTCTTCTTGACATCTCTAATACCTATAACTTAAGATCAAAATAAAAGACAACAAGATGAGAGTAACATGATAAATTAACAATCTATGCTAGTGATCAAGGAATCTAACAATAATTAATTGATATTAACACAAATCAAGTATGAGAAAGAGGGACACTTTTGTATTAATGAAATAAGAAGGTAAAGCTACAACCAAATCCTTGATGTTTCCATATTTGTCTTCCACAATGGACTTACAACACTCCAAACTCACACAAATATCTCTTGCATAAAAAACTCACTCAAACTTGCCTCTATACCAGACTTCAATCCAACAACATAACGATGCTCTCTTTGGTCTCTCCCTTACTCCCTCCATGAAGGCTTCATTTATAAGCCAAATGAGATGAGATTCTTTAGGGAATGGATATGAGATAATCCCTATAGGTGAGGAGGGTGAATGCCACCTCTCCCTAGCTAATAGGAACCACTTCCATGAGGGATTTCATTGGAATCTTCCTGAATGTTCTTTTTTCTTCTTTGAATCCTATTGACGTTTTTTGCTCAAAGGGGAAAGGCATCGACACTTTTTTTTCTCAAAGGGAAAGAGCACCGTTGACGCCTAATGCCAATGGACAAAAGGCGTTGGTGCTTTTCCATAAGGGGGTAAGTTCATTGGTCTTCCAAAAGGTGGAAAAAATTCACTACAAGAATATATGACCAAGTTCTCTGAAGGGTGCTCAGGCATCAGTGGATATTTTAGGTGCAACAATTGTGTTATGCTTCAATTTTGGTCTCCTTTTTGTGGAATTTTGCATGTTTGATTAGAAATTTTATGAGTGTAATTGTTCTACTGCTTGGGTTCAATTTCCACATGGTATCAGAGGCTTTGTAGATTGATTTCTCTCCTTCTATATTGCTATTGTAGGTTTGACATTACTGACTAAGAGTGCATTCTGCTGGTTGAAGGGCATAGTTGCTGAGATATGGACCAGTATCAAAGGATCATCTTGACTCCATTCAATTTCCTTGAATGGAAAGATGAGATGGAGATATTGTTAAGAGAGAAATGCCTCTACAGGGTTACCATGGAAACTGAGGCAGAGCCCAATGGAGCTATAGAGAAAATTAAATGGCACAACAGGAGGGATGAGGCCTGTGGTATTTTGTTTTTAAGCATTTTAGGATACCTCCGCGTCCATCTTGATGCATTTACATCACCAAATGAGGTTTGGGAGAAGCTTGAAGAGATTTTTGGAAATACATATGAGATGAGAGGACATCAACTTGAGAATGAGTTGATATCAATGAGTCGCAACAGCTTTGAATCATTGCAACTCTACTTTTCCAAGTTTAAGGCCCTAGTTCTATAGTTAAAACAGTGTGGAATAAAAAAGAAGGATGAGAAAATAGTATTGACCATACTCTCAAAGCATGGTCATAACGATTCAGTGTTTTTTTCGACCCTCCATGCCACCAAGTTGACAACATGATCCTGGAAGATGACTAAGCTTGTTGATTTCATGGAATCCCTCACCCATGAGCAAGATAAATTGGTAATGATGGGCACCATCAAACCTTCCAATGACCAAGCTTTGGATGCTAGAGATTAGAGGGTGTATTCAAAAGGTAAGAAAATTTCTAAAATGCACTTGAGCAAAAGAGAGACAAGGCAAAGTCTCAAGAGGATCCCTTAGGATCTAAGAAGAACTTCCAAAAGAATAAGAACAAAGGAGAAATGAGAAAGTGTGCATACTGCAGTATGGGATATCATCCTGATAGGTCTTGTATGAAAAAGCAAATTGACATGTTGATTGAACTCTTGGAGAAGAATAACATCTCCCCTCTTGAATGGGAAAGAAAGAGGTAAGGAGGATCAAATTAATATGACAAGGAGAGAGTACATGCCTTGGTTTATATCACTTCAAGATCATCCACCTTCATCATTGATTTTGGAGCTTCTACACACATGGTTTCGACAAGAGATACTTTCTCCTGTCTTGATGATTCGAAAGGTCTAATTTTTTTTTTGGGAGATGACTCTGCTACTGATAGTTTGGGGAAGGGTAGGATTGATGTTGACCATGGTTCCTACAATGATGTGTTGTATTCCCCAGGTCTTGCTGCTAACCTCTTGTCAGTGTATCAGATGACCCACACTAGGTATCCTAAGAGAGTCACCTTCTCCCCCAATGAAGTTGAAATCACATATATTTCGAATGGTAAATTCATAGCAAAAGGTGTTGCGGATCACAATTCGAAGGTATACAAGTTTTCCCATTTCCTACCTTTCTCAAACCCCTCAGCTATTCTCACTCATGCTAATGAAGCAAGAAATATTTGGCATGAGATATTTGGCCATCTTAACTACAAGTATATTTCATATTTGAGAGTCAAATACATTTTCATAGGGTTACCAAATATCAATTTTTCTAAGGGGGTCTACCAAGGTTGCATCCTAGGAAAACACCCAAAGCACAAGTATGAGAGAGCTAGTCATGAGACAACCTCTTCTCCCCTTGAGTTAATCCATA
The DNA here is from genome assembly GCA_001517045.1 of Pseudotsuga menziesii. Classification (NCBI taxonomy): domain Eukaryota; kingdom Viridiplantae; phylum Streptophyta; class Pinopsida; order Pinales; family Pinaceae; genus Pseudotsuga; species Pseudotsuga menziesii. Next base: position 163,761 of record LPNX010972566.1, read on the forward strand.
GTGACATTGCTGGTCCATTCCCTCATATGTCCATGAGTCAATTCAAATATTCACTGACTTTCATAGATGAGTTTTTCAGGTATTGTTGGGTCTACTTCCTAAAACATAAGTATGAATTTTTTTACCTCTTCAAGGTCTTTCGATCCTTGGTTGAGAACCAGTCTAGGAGGAAACTCAAGATCCTAAAATATGAAAATGGTGGTGAGTATGTCAAGTATGAGTTCATCCATTATTTTTAATATGAAGGTATCTAGATGTAGCATTCTATTCCTTACACGTATCAGCAAAATGGTGTTGCTGAGAGGAAGAATAGAGCACTCAAGGACATGGAAACTTGTATGATGGAGTCTAAAGCTTTGCCACCAAATTTTTGGGAGAAATAAATAAAACATGTATCCTATATCCAGAATAGGGTTCATCACAAGCATATTTATGGTATTACTCCTTTCAAATCTTTGAGTGGGCACAAGCTAGATGTGACCCATTTCAGGATTTTTGGCTCAAAGTCTTGGGCTAGAATTCCAACTGAAAAGAAGAAGGATTTGCAACCCCTAATCCAAGAGGACCTTTTTTTGGGTATTCTGAATATTCAAAAGGGTAGAAGCTGATCAACTTTAGCACTAAAAACTCCTTAGTTTGAAGAAGAGCCTTTAGCAACAGTTGAACTTGGAGAGTCCTCTTCATCACTGCAACCACTGATTGTAAGTGAAGAGACTAATGAGTTTTTTGATGCTGATATGTCTGATAATGATGATTTAATTTGAGATCCTAACAGTCCTACAAGACCAAAATGGGCATCAAGGACCATTCATGCAGCTACGGAACTAGCTGGGGATCCTAGTGACACTAGGAGGATGATATCTCAATTTGAGAGTATCCTTTATGTGAAAGATCCACTCTTCATTGAGAAGTGTTTTTTGATGGTTGAATCTGATCCTTAGACATATGAATATGAATTAGATGATCCAATATGGAAAAAAACCATGAAGGAATAGTACAAATCGCTCCAGAAGAACAACACATGGGAACTAGTTGATCATCCCCCAGGGAGAAAGCTAGTAAAGTGTAAGCGGGTTTATAAAACACAATTTTCAGCTGATGGTTCACCTTTGAAATATAAGGAAATATTGGTAGCTAAGGGATACTCACAAGTTCAAGGTATTTATTACAATGAGACCTTTTCACGAGTGGAAAATATGGACTCCATAAGGATAGCTTTGATCATTGCAGCTTCAAGGCAATGGGAGGTGCATCACATGGATGTGAAGTGTGCCTTTCTACATGGAGATATGAATGAAGAAATTTATCGAAAGCAACCAGAAGGTTTTGCATCTAATCCATATTTAGTTTGCAGGTTAAATAAATAATTGTATGGGATAAAGCAAGCCCCTAGGGCTTGGTATGCCAAGATTGATGGCTTTTTGCTGTCACAGAATTTTGTTCGATGAAAATATTATCTGAATGTCTATTTGAAGCTGATAAATGGTTCTTTAATGATTATTGTTTTTTATTTGGATGAACTATTGATAAAAGGAAGTTCAAAGAAAGAGATTTCCTCCTTGAAGGATGCAATGAACCATGCCTTTTTTATGACAGATTTGGGATTGTTGAGCCAATTCTTGGGTCTTAAAATTTCTCAATCCCAACATGGAATAAAATTTAATCAGTCCAAGTATGCTTCATATCTTCTTGACAATTTCAGTATGAAGGATCACAAACCAAGAAAGACTCCATTCCTATGTGGAATTAAGCTTGAGGAAGCAGGTTCTTCTCCTTTGGTAAATAACACACTGTATGATTGAGTGTTTTCTTTATCTTACACATAATCGACCTGAAATTCATTATGTCGTTAGTGTGTCTTATAGATACATGTATCGGCCTAATCATATCCATTGGAGGGCAACCAAGAGAATCCTAAACTTTGTTCAAGGAACAAAAAATCATGGGATTTTCTATGCAACAAAATCTAACTTAGAGCTAGTTGGAATTACGGATAGTGATTAGGTAGGTGACAACAAAGATCGAAAGTCTACTTTAGGATGTACCAATAAGCTAGTCAAGTAAGAAGCAGAGTGCCATAGCACTCTCATCTACAGAGGCAGAGTATAGAGGAGTTGTGAATGCAACTACTCAATGTTTGTGGTTACAGGGGATACTTCGAGAATGTGGGATCGAATTAGAGACTTCCACTATAATCTATTGTGACAATAAAAGAACCATTCGAATATCCATGAATCCAGTTCAAATAAAATGAACCAAGCACATTGAGATCCATATGCACTATATAAGGGAGCTTGTCCATGACGGTACAATTTCTCTATTCTACTGCACATATTCAGAGCAAGTAGTAGACATATTCACCAAGGTGGTTTGATAGAACACCTTCAATAATCTCAAGTCACTGCTGAGGATTTTTTATTATGTGGTGAAGAATGATTGATAAAAATATTTCCAAAATTTTGCTTTGTGTCCATGCTTAAGGGAGGATTTTCCCACTGGGTTTTTGCCTCTTTCCTTGGTTGTATGGACAAGAAGTATGAAAAGGGTGACTAAGCCTTATTTCTAGGCCATATATTTTATGATATTTTCACATGAAGTCAGGATTAAGGGGGGTTGTTAGAATAATCAAACACATAGTTACCCATATTTGACATTAATTAATCATTTTTGTCTTATTCCTAGATTCCTTACTATGCTAGTTGGCATCCACTTGCACCTAGAAGTCAAAAAATGATAAAACTGGATTAAGGAGTTCTTTAGAAACATCTTGGAATCATTTTTGGAAACTTTTCTATAATTCTAGAATATAAAAAGTGTAGTTCTGCTTTTTTTGAAAGTTGCCTTGCTTTTAGCAGTTTTAAGGCAAAAAGGGAAAGCTAGTGTAGGAGTAACTGTATTTTTTTTCCTTAAAAATCCTCCTTATTTTTATCCATACAAAAGCATGGATATGATCTCTTTGATTCATTTATCATCTAGTACAACTCATTAATCCAATTCGTGAGCATCTTTACATATTAGGAAAGTGTTTTATGCACCTATTTGGGGTTTTGACTAGTTTAGTAAGCCTGCTTTTTGTCCAATTTGAATATCATCCTTATGCTTTCAAATATCTAATGTGATTATATATTTGGATAGCCTATTTATTTATGAGGTTGGATGATGTACATGTTGATGTATTTGTAACTTTGGAATGTATTCATCTATGTATCTTATGTATTGTAACCCGATGTTTATTCCGGGATGTATCTATTATGTATTTGAGTCATGTTGTCATGCCCCGATGTTCCGATTGGGAGGATCAATAATGTAAACAAGTCATGTCAAGTCATAGTGGGTAAATCTCCGATTGTGTAAGAGTTAAAGTCCCCATAGTTCTGGGGCACTAGGGTTATTAGACACTCCTAGAGATGTCGGCTCTAGTAAGTAATTGTTAAGTGAGGCCGACATGTTGGAGTGCACTTCAAGTGAATGAAAGAATATAAATAGAGAGTGAGCCTCTCTATTTATCACACACTCAAGTGTAGCTCATAGCGAGGAAGGAGAAGACACTGGGACTAGACAAGAAGAAGATTACTACTGTTGGGAGATCACTTACTGTTTTGGGGCTTTTACTGTTTTGGTGTTGATTCTATCTCTGAGGAAGTTGCGGGGTTTTATCCATTTATAATTTCCTCGATCAAAAACATTGTGTTCGTTGTCTCTTGTGTTTGATTTCTATACTTGTTATTCTCTCAGTAAAGATCCTAACATAATGCTAGCTTAATGTTGAAAAACTAACATGGTATCATAGCTAACCTGAGAAGAAGACACTGTGTAGCTACGGGAACCAGGGATTCCTAGTTTTTGGATCTTCCTCCATATATTTTCAGCAAAATTAAGGTGGAACAACTCTCCTCCTTAGGGTGCATCTTTCTGTCGAAGCAGAACCCAATTATGAGGTTTTTCAGTTTTGGACCTATCACTACTGTTGGAAATTAGGGATTTTAACAGAAGAGGAATTTTTCAGTGATCCCAAGCCTGGATTTATCTCCTCCCCAAAATCGAAGTTAGGGACAAATTTCAAGGCATTTGGGTGGACAGAAATTTGGAAAAGAAAAACCCTAATTTTCTCCTGAACCAGCTCTACAGGATTTCAACTCAAGTTTCGGATTCGACATCTTGAACCTGGTAAGATATAAAATATTTTGTATTTCCATTTGAGGTTCTCATTTAAGATGTCTCATCATACCAAGCTTGATGAAAAGCTTGAGGGAGCTAATAACTTCCGAGCCTGGAAGTATAGGATCTCCCTGGTCCTGGAAGAGAATGAATTAGACTCCTACATCCATGAGGAGGTTCCAGTTCCAGAGGGAGATGAGGAAAAATCATTACATAAGAAGAAGATGGTTATGGCAAAGAGGATCATTGCTGATTCTATCAAGGATCACCTTATCCCACAGGTGTCCTCTCTCAAGACACCTAAAGCTATGTTTGATGCCCTAACCAAATTGTTTGAAGGGAAGAACATCAATCGGAAGATGACCCTGAGAAACCAACTGAAGAATGTGAAGATTCAGAATGCAGAAACTATCCAGTCTTACTTCACAAGGGTTTCTCAGATCAAGGAACAATTAGAAGCTGTTGATGAAGAAGTGGAAAATGCAGAGATTGTGATGACCACTTTGAATGGCCTTCCTAGGTCATGGGATGCTTTCATTCAAGGAATCTTTGCTAGAAAGAAGTTAGTCAAATTTAGCAGACTATGGGAAGAATGTTCTCAAGAAGAAGCACGGATAATAGCTCAAGAAGAGAATATGGAAAGTGAAGACCAAGGTCTGACAGTTCACTCCAAGAGAAGCACTAGAAGACCTCATTACTCCAAAGGTAAGAACTCTCATTCTAAGGATAACAATAGAAAGGATTTATCTAAAGTGAGATGTTATACATGTGATGAAAGAGGACACTTTGCAAAAGACTGTCCTAAGAATAAGGTCCACTCTCATAAGAAGAAGGGGAACAAAAGAATACATCATGCTCATGTTGCAAAGGATGATGAACCATCCAAGAAGAGATCCAGATATGAAAGTGAAGATTCTTCAAGCGAGGATGAATATGTTCTGATCTCCGCTCTCACAGGTAACATTACTCATGGGAGTAATGATTGGCTTATAGACAGTGGGGGTTCCAAACATATGACGGGATTCAAGGAATCCTTTGCAAGACTATCAGAACATGAATCACCTCACAAGGTGAAGCTAGGAGATGACTACCAATATCCAATAAAAGGTATTGGGGAATCTTCATATAAACTAGACTCTGGTAAGTCTCTAACAATGAAAGAAGTATTGTTTGTTCCGGGACTCAAGAAGAACCTTCTCTCCATATCAGCATTGGATGCAAAAGGAATGAGGGTTTCATTCATAGATGGTCAAGTCATTATGTGGCCTAGAGGAAAGACTATCGATGATGTGGTAGTGATTGGAGAACAAGAAGGAGGTCTATACAAATTGAAGGGTCATCCAGAACAAGCCTTGGTTCATGACACAGTAGAGCCAAATGAGCTTTGGCATAGAAGGCTTGCACATGTGCATTATAGAGCACTACCTGTTGCAAGCAAAGCTATTGAAGGTCTTCCAGAATTTCAAGCCAAACATGATGGTGTCTGCAAAGGATGTGTGAAATGAAAGAATACAAAGAAGAAATTTCCCAGCAACGAAAGCAAAGCCAAAAGCATACTAGAAATCATCCACTCCAATGTATGAGGTCCTATGTCATCAAACTCACTAAGTGGGCATGCATACTATGTTTCTTTTATTGATGATTTTTCTAGAAAGACATGGGTTTACTTTATGAAGAACAAAGATGAAGTATTCAGTAATTTCAAGGAATTCAAAGCCTTGATAGAGAACCATACTGAAAAGAAGATCAAAACCATTCGATCAGATAATGGTGGAGAATTCACTTTGAATGAATTCAAAGAGCTATGCAAAGAATCAGGGATCAAGAGGGAGTTGTCTACTCCTTATAATCCACAATAGAATGGGATTACGGAATGGAAGAACAGAACTATCATGGAAGCTGCACGAGCTATGCTTCATGATCAAGATCTACCTATGCATCTTTGGGCGGAATCTGCCAGAACAGCGGTGTATGTACAGAACCGTACTCCACATAGAGTACTCAAGAACAAGACTCCTGAAGAAGTCTTCTTCGGTAAGAAACCAGAGGTCAGCCATCTCAAAATATTCAGCTGTCTAGTGTACATACACATTCCAAAAGAGAAGAGAACAAAATTATATCCTTCAGGAAAGAAGGGTATATTTGTGGGATACTCTGAAAGCTCGAAGGATTACAGAATATATTTCCCAGGATACAAGAAGATTGACATCAGTAGGGATGTAACATTTGATGAAGACATAGCTTACAACAAATTCAGAAAGAGACTTGCTGAAGAACTTGAAGAAGTAGAAGCACCCAGAATTCATGATACAACCATGAACGAAGAAACTCAAGAAGAAGATCGAGAATTTGAAGAACCACAAAGACCTATAGATCCAACTCTGGAGAAGAATCCTCATAAGAGGAAACTTGCTTGGGTACGAGAACTTATCCAAGGTGTGGAAAGATATGGGGCTCCAGAAGAGAATCATAGAGAAAGAAAGAGGACCAGATCCTGCTCTGGGTATGTAGCATTACTATGTGATTTCATTCATAAAGAACCTTCCAGTTATGAAGAAGCAGCAGAATGAAAAGAATGGAAGGATTCTATGATCGAAGAATACCAATCGATCATTAAGAATGATGTTTGGGATGTTTTCCCAAGACCATATGGGAAGTCAGTTGTAACTTCCAAATGGATCTATAAGATCAAACATGCTGCAGATGGTAGCATTGAAAAATATAAGGCAAGATTTGTGGCTCGGGGTTTCTCTCAGAAAGAAGGAATAGATTATGAAGAAACCTTTGCACCTGTAGCTAGATACACTTCCATCATATCAGTACTTGCTCTGGCTGCAGTGATGAAATGGAAGATACACCAGATGGATGTCAAGACTGCTTTCTTGAATGGTGTAGTGGAAGAGGAAGTGTATGTAGAAAAGCCACTCGGTTTTGAGACACATGACAAGGAGTCTCATGTATGCAGATTGAAGAAAGATTTGTACGATTTGAAATAGGCACCCAGGACATGGTACGGTAGAATCGATAGCTTTCTATCCAGTTTGGGCTTTACCAAGAGTAAAGCAGATTCCAACCTTTACTACAAGGTTGAAGATGGCAACCCAGTGATACTTCTACTATATATGATCTATTTGTGATAGGTATGGATGGGTTGATTCCTGAAGAAGTCTTCTCCGGCAAGAAACCAGAAGTCAACCATCTCAGAATATTCGGTTTTCCTGTGTACATACACATTCCAAAAGAGAAGAGAACAAAATTAGATCCTTCAGGAAGGAAGTGCATATTTGTGGGATACTCTGAAAGCTCAAAGGCTTACAGAATCTATTTCCTAGGATACAAGAATATTGACATCAGCAAGGATGTGACATTTGATGAAGACACAGCTTACAACAAATCCAGAGAGAGACCTGATGAAGAACCTGAAGAAGTAGACGCAGAAGTACCCAGAATTCATGATACAATCATGAATGAAGAAGGTCAAGAAGAAGATCGAGATTTTGAGGAACCACAAAGACCTATAGATCCACCTTTGGAGAAGAACCCTCATAAGAGGAAACCTTCTTGGGTACGAGAACTCATCCAAGGTGCGGAAATATATGGGGCTCCAGAAGAGAATCACAGAGAAAGAAAGAGGACCAAATCCTGCTCTGGGTATGTAGCTTTACTATGTGATTTCATTGATAAAGAACCTTCCAGTTATGAAGAAGTGGTAGAACAGAAATAATGGAAGGATGCTATGATCAAAGAATATCAATCGATCATGAAGAATGATGTTTGGGATGTTGTCCCAAGACTAGAAGGGAAGTCAGTTGTAACTTCCAAATGGATCTACAAGATCAAGCATGCTGCAGACGGTAGCATTGAAAAGTATAAGGCAATATTTGTAGCTCGGGGTTTCTCTCAGAAAGAAGGAATAGACTATGAAGAAACCTTTGCACCTGTATCCAGATACACTTCCATCAGATCAGTACTTGCTCTAGCTGCAGTAATGAAATGGAAGATACAATAGATGGATGTCAAGTCTGCCTTCTTGAATGGTGTAGTAGAAGAGGAAGTGTGTGTAGAAAAACCACTCAGTTTTGAGACACATGACAAAGAGTCTCATGTATGTAGATTGAAGAAATCCCTGTACGGTTTGAAACAGGCACCCAGGACCTGGTACGACAGAATTGACAGATTTCTATCCAGTTTGGGCTTTACCAAGAGTAAAGCAGATTCCAACCTTTACTACAAGGTTGAAGATGGCAACCCAGTGACGCTTCTACTAAATGTAGATGATCTATTTGTGAAAGGTACATATGGGTTGATTGCTAATACAAAGAGAAAGCTTGCTGCTGAGTTTGAAATGAAGGACTTGGGGATGATGCTTTACTTTCTAGGTATGGAGGTGTGGCAGAGTATAGATGGAATCTTCCTTGGACAAGGGAAGTATGTAGTAGAGATCCTAAAGAGGTTTAGGATGATGGACTGCAAGGCTATGGCCACACCTATGGCATCAAACCTGAAGCTATTGAGTGATGCTTCATCAGAGTCGGTTAATGCTACGATGTATCGTCAGATGATTGGGTCATTGATGTACTTGACAAACACGAGACCAAACATTTGCTTTGCTGTGAACACCTTGAGCCAGTTCTTGACAGATCCGAGACATGTTCACTTGACTGCTGCAAAGCATATTCTGAGGTACCTAAAGGGTATAGTTGATTATGGACTCAAGTACGATGCGAATCAAAATATTAACCTGGAAGATTATGTTGATTCAGATTGGGCAGGAAGTGCCATCGACAAAAAGAGTACTTCAGGGTGTTTCTTCAGTATGGGATCAGGTGTGATCTCTTGGTTTAGCAGGAAGCAATCTTGTGTGGCACTGAGTACAGCTGAAGCAGAGTATGTCACAGCTTGTTCAGCTAGTTGTGAGGTAGTATGGCTACGGAAGCTACTGTCTGATATATTTGATCTCTAGTTGGATGCTACTTGTATACATTGTGACAACCAGAGTTGTGTGAAGTTGTTAGAGAATCCAGTGTTCCATGACAAGTCGAAGCATATCGAGATCAAGTACCACTATATCAGGGATATGGTGCAGAGAGGAGCAGTGAAGCTCTAATATGTTGCGATGGAGGAACATATAGCTGATGTATTGACAAAGCCAATGGCTAGGCTGAAGTTTGAGTACTTCAGGGAGAAGCTTGGTGTTCTCCAGATCGAGTTTTCCTCCAAGGGAAAGTGATGAGTCCCATAGCCATTCTGACGAGTAGGTTAGATATAAGGGCTGAGCCATTCTGTCATGGTGAGAGGATTGCTTCCTTCCATGTCAGATATGAGTGCTGGCCATTCTGTCGAGTAGGATAGATGTAAGGGCAACTACCATTCTAGGAATGGAGGCACCTGGTAAATTACCAGGACAACTCAATCTAGGACTGAGAAGCCATTCTGATGTGATAGAGGGATGTGTTCCCACTTGATCAGATGTAAGGGCTGAACCATTCTTTCATGGCTAAAGGATTAGGTTCCTTCGATGTCAGATGTGAGTGTTGGCCATTCCGACGAGCAAGTCAGATGTAAGGGAAACTTCCAATCTCTAGGAGAATGGAGGCACCTGGTCAGTTACCAAGTAGCTCAGTCGAGGACTGGGGGCCATTCTGATATGACTGTAGGATTGGTTCCTACAAGATCAGATACGAGTGCAAGCCCTTCCACCATTGTGAGCAGGATGTGTTCCCTCCTGGTTGGATGTAAGTGCAGAGCCTTTTCACAAATGGTAGTAGGTGTGTCCTACCATGCTGGTCATTGTAAGTGCTGAGCCTTTCCACAGATGGTAGTAGGTGTGTCCTACCATGCTGGTGGATGTGAGTGCTGTGCATTTTCACAGATGATAGTAGGTGTGTCCTATCATGATGGTTACTGTAAGTGCGGTGCCTTTTCACAGATGGTAGTAGGTGTGTCCTACCATGCTGGTGATTGTAAGTGCTGAGCCTTTCCACAGATGGTAGTAGGTGTTTCCTACCATGCCGGTGGATGTGAGTGATGTGCCTTTCCACAGATGATAGTAGGTGTGTCCTATCATGCTGGTGGTTGTAAGTGCTGAGCCTTTTCACAGATGATAGTAGCTGTGTCCTATCATGCTGGTGAATGTGAGTGCTGGGCCATTCTGATATGATTATAGGATTAGTTCCTACATGATCAGATGTGAGTGTTGGGCGTGCCTTTCTGACAAGTAGGTCAGATGTAAGTACTAGGAGAAGACCTACATGATGGCTAGGCCTACAACTAGCATGAAAAAGGGATGGCTCCGTAGAACTTCCTATGACAAGAAGAATCATGATCAAATGATGATAGCCAGTGATGATCTAGATTGAGTGATGATCCAGATCAAGTGATGATGATCCAGCAGTGATGATCCAAATTGAGTGATTATCGAGATCCAATGATGATAGCTAGTGATGATCTAGATCGAGTGGTGATCGAGATCCAGTGATGATAGCCAGTGATGATCCAGATCGAGTGATGATCCAGATCCAGTGACGATGATCCAGCGGTGATGATCCAGATCGAGTGATGATCGAGATCTAGTGATGATAGCCAGTGATGATCCAGATCCAGTGATGATCGAGATCCAGTGATGATGTCCCATGATGATCCAGATCAAGAGATGATCCATATTCAAAGATGAATATGAATTGAAGATGAAGATTAATTGAAGATGAAGATGACCTGAAGATGAAGATGACTTGAAGACGAAGATGACTCAGAAGACTTGAGGTACAGATGACTAGATGATCTAGTTGATACAGAGAAGAAGACCAGTGCTGAAAATTGTGTCGAAAGAATACCTTCCTAGTTAAGAGGGAGTGTTGATGTATTTGTAACTTCAGAATGTATTCATCTATGTATCTTATGTATTGTAACCCGATGTTTATTCCGAGATGTATCTATTATGTATTTGAGTCATGTTGTCATGCCCCGATGTTCCGATCGGGAGGATCAATAATGTAAACAAGTCATGTCAAGTCATAGTGGGTAACTCTCCGATTGTGTAAGAGTTAAAGTCCCCATAGTTCTGGGGCACTAGGGTTATTAGACACTCCTAGAGATATCGGCTCTAGTAAGTAATTGTTAAGTGAGGCCGACATGTCGGAGTGCACTTCAAGTGAACGAAAGAATATAAAGAGAGAGTGAGCCTCTCTATTTATCACACACATCACTCACACACTCAATTGTAGCACATAGCGAGGAAGGAGAAGACACTGGGACTAGACAAGAAGAAGATTACTGCTGTTGGGAGATCACTTACTGTTTTGGGGCTTTTACTGTTTTGGTGCTGATTCTATCTCTGAAGAAGTTGCGGGGTTTTATCCATTTATGGTTTCCCCAGTCAAAAACACTGTGGTCATTGTCTCTTGTGTTTGATTGTTGTACTTGTTATTCTCTCAGTAAAGATCCTAACATAATGCTAGCTTAATGTTGAAAAACTAACAGTACATTTATTAAATACAAGATTGTGTTATGCTTCAATTTTAGTCTCCTTTTTGTGGAATTTTTCATGTTTGATTAGAAATTTTGTGAGTGTAATTGTTCTACTGCTTGGGTTCAATTTCCATATATGGAAGGCTAAGAGTTAATTTATTCTGGAATCTATGAGTAAAACTCCAAACAAAAATTGTTTTTATGAACATTTCCTGATGTACACGGGTATTGGATCAAAAGTTGCATCTACACGCAGGTATTGGATTAAAATTCATGTATACACATAAATAGGTGTTTTTTAGGGACTTTCTTGGTTGATCAAAGTATAACTTGAGAAAGGGGAGTCCAAGGATTCTGTAGAGGGACATGGAAGGCCATAAAGGTGTGATCTACCAAGTGTGGTAAAATCAGATATACCACATTCCAAGGTGGTTTATGGATACTTCCATCAAAATTTATACCTTTTCAACCTTATTTGTGGCTGATAACAAAAAAGCCAAAAATTACTAGGAAATTATGATGAAATCCCCCATAGGGTGTAGGCCAACTGGGATTCCCAACTCATGTACGAACCTCCAAAATTTTTAATAGGATTATGGGGATTGATATAAGAAATCATGGGATGTCATTACACATGGTTATTATTTCTACAAACTATTTATATATTTCCACATTTGTTTGATAACTTTCAGTGAAATTGCTTATGGGGAAATTGCATAACTTGCTCGATTTTGACATATGAAAGGTAGAGTTAAAATATCATATCAGTATGTGACATATAGGAACTATATACAGATTACAAATGGATTCCCCAACAGTATTAAATGCCATATAAATCCCTTCATACAAGTCTGGTATACAACTCCTTCAGTATGGGAGTCAAATACATGAAACTAGTGAATTAGTAGCATGGAATTGCAAGAGTTTCGCATATGGATTTCTTGGATTTAGACCCACTTAGAATAGTTAAATGAAATTACAGAGTAACACATAATATATGTATTTCATAACACCATAAAACTCAGATAACATCCTTCATACAAATATGATACAAGACTCCTTCAAGATTGAAGCCAAAGTCATGGAAACTAGTGACCCAATGTCAGGGGAATGCAAGCTTTTCACACGTGAGTTTCTTGGATTTAGACTCAAATAGGATATGCACATGAAATTACAGATTAATACATCATGTATGGCTGTCACAACATCCTCAAAATCATAGAATATCTCTCATACAAATCCGGTATAAAACTACTTCAAGATTAAATCCAAAATCCATGAAGACTAGTGATACAAGGGCATGCGTATGCAATATTTTCATACATGTATTTCTGATATTTAGAATTCAAGAGAATGTGAAAATAATATTACATATCCATACATAATATATTTCTTCCCCATCATCATAAAATCATATAAATTTACTCATACAAATCTTATATAAAGCTACTTCAATATTGAATCCAAATCCATGAAAACTAGGTATTCAAGAGCATGGGGAATGTGAGCCTTTCATACATGTATTTATGATATTTCGACTTACAGAGAATTTGGATATGATATTAAGGAGTCATACATCATAAATACAAAATTTTCCATCAACTAACCTCAGCAAGGCACAAGAATCACTCCAACAAGTGCGCCATCAAATGAGAGTGTGGGGGAATGAACAAGAAGGAATGAAAGAATGGGGAGATAGATGCGAATTCGAATGTATGGAAATTAAAAATGAAAATAAAACTCCTAAACTTAAATAAACTTATTTTGGGTTCCATATCCCCTTATTACAAAATTTATGTCTCCATCTCAACCTAGGGAACTAGTAGGTTGGTGAAACATTATTTGCAAATAGTCTTATTTGGAAATTATTTAATTGGGGACATTATAGGGTAACAAATAGAAAAACGAATAGTTCTAGTATGAATTATCAAATAGTGAATTTTAGAACTAAGAAAAATCATCATAAAATCAATTTTGGTACTGTAGTAGGGATTTCTCCCTTGCTACAGGCAGGAACAGCTCCCTTTCGTCTATAGGACAAAAGGGTAGGGTTCCTGTGAGAATGGAAGAGCAAAAATAAATAAACAAAAAATGAAATGGAATCCTTGTACACAAGGTTAGGGCTAGACTCCACAACCGTGGATACAACTATTAGAAAACTGAAAGACCTGCAAGCAATCAATGGAAACCTGCAAGAAAATGTTAAGCAATAAACCTGCAAAAAAATACTGTTAGAAAACTACAATCTACCAAAGAAAAAACATGGAAAGACAAGTATACCTTCTAGTTGGAATGGGACACCATGCCCTAGCTTGGGAGAGCACCTCTCTTTAGAATGGAGATCTATGGCTCAATGGAGGAATGGAGGAGAGGGAGGGTGAATGGCTTGAGAGGAAAATGGTCTCAAGGCACTCACACGGGAAGCATAACGATAGGGAGTGAAGGAGAGATTTGAGAGTGACCCCCACCCCTCTATTTATACTTTTTGTCAAGAGTTTTACGGTTTTAAGCCCCTAGTTGGGGCTTTAGCCCCTTTTTTGGGATTTTAGGCTTTTTCACTCAATCTTTAGCTCTTTTGGGGGTTTTAAGCTCCTTTGAGGGGTTTTAGCCCCTTTTTGGAGGCTTTAGCTCCTATGAGAGGTATTTTGGCTCTTTTTAGGGGTTTTTAAGCCCTTTTTCATATTTTTAAGCCTTCTTGAGGGTGTGGGGGTCAAATGGGGTCAAATGAGGGTCATACGTAGATGTCTTTAGGTGGTGTAGGTCATGTAGAGATCATTGTGAGATTTTTTGGGTTAATAAATTGCCCCCTGATGTGTGAGGGAAGGATCTCATCGTATGGCCGATGAACATCATATGATTTTCTTGGGGAGAGGTGGTGCTTCCTGGGCTAGGGCATGGTGGCTTTTGGTTTTTGTATTAATATGGTTCCCATCAATGGGTGAGATACAAATCATGTTTGACATGTATATGGATGAGGCAGGCATCCCCATGCTCGTAACGATGTCAAAAGAATAATGTGATCTAAGCTCTATAATACAAGAGCCGATCATGTACAACTATTGTTACAATAATGGTTGCCTCAATGAGAGGATGAAAATAATACTGATCTAAAGGACTACTACATTGGACCCATGGCATTCTCATGGAATGCTATATCTTCACGATTGATGGCCTACTGGATCTGGAATGGTACATAGCTGTAGCGACTCGCTGATAGAGAGTCAGAGTCTCTATGGTACAAATATGTTGCATCAATCATAAATATATATAGAAGCATTGCAGGGGCTTTTGAACACTGTCTCCAATGCAACCTGGAAATTACAAGGGACATGAACCTATTGGGATCCCTCAAATAGACTCATCAATGTGCTAGAGTCAGGTGACATCCGGGGTCTTCGACCAAATACTGCACGGACCAATACCCTGTACGAATCTCAATGGTGCGATGATGTAGCTGGAGTCGAGCACGTGAGAAACAACCATCCCGAGAGGCACTAAGGACTCCTCTCAAGTGTTCCAAGGAGCTCATCAATGAGGTTAATGAAACCAGGATACAGGGACCTCTGGGTCTATCCTCTGGAATACATGTGTTGTCGTCGACAAAGGGAGACATGCCCCTAGTCAAGGCAATGATGTTTCCTTAACCAGAAGCACGAGGGTGATAACCAAAAGATGTGAGGCAATTTGAGCACTAACCCACTGAATGGGGGGGGGAAAGGGAAGGAGTTGAACAGGGGTAGAGGGAGTGTAGTGGACTCAAACTTCCTTTGTTTAGAGTATGACGGCAGGGCATACCAGGTAGCAAATGAAACTGACTCATGAGAAAGGGATCATAGCTGTAATACCGGGAATGTCACTGTAGATGGGAAATACTTGGAGGAGGTAGACACTTTTGATATTAATGGGATCCAAGGAAGACACATTGCAGAGTAATCTGAACAAATGCAACCCAAAGTGGGAATGCTGCCAAACTATTATCTGTGGGGTGGTGTCTAAAGACACCACTATGGTACGATCTCATGGATTTTTGGGGAGCCCGAGAAAGTAAATGCTCGATGGTGCTTTCAATTTTAGAGAGTCTGAAAGCATGAAGAAGACTCTAGTGGGGGCTCTTTTTCATTGGTAGTCTTCTGTGCCCAAAAAAGGATAAAATTATACATAGGAGAGCTCGCCCATCCTTTAGGGGATGAGAGACTTCTTTACCATTGGTAGTCCAGTTAGGCCAGAAAAGGTTAAACCAATACTAACTAGACAGTCATTCAGATACTTTTACGAGCATGAACGAAACCAAGTTTGCTCCGCAATCGTTTCTTGATGAGAAGGCTAGAAAAGAGCTTAATGACAACCCATGGTGAGATTTTTCATAAAGTTCAGCCCCTCTGCCTGAGAAAGCATAAAATGATGCATATGGGAATGGTCTTAGCTTGAATGTGCCAAGGTGGTCCTTTTCATATGGTATTTTACATGGTTCACAAAAGGAGATAAACGAGATGATGTAGACGCCCTTTCCTATACTTTAATAAGCGGGAAAGGAAGCACCTACGCTCGGAAATCTTTTCATTCTTTTAGGAGTCAAAAAAGATCTTAAAAGAAACTCTGGTATGGTCAACCGATTTTGGTGGCACAAGTGGTGCCCCATGTCGGGACGGTGGACAGTGGTCCAAAGGTCATTCATGCAATATGGATGGAGCAGGTGGCTCTTAAACATACCAATACATGCATGGGATAGATCATGGTAGAGGCATGCGAATCAGTGCGACAGAGGCATGCAAACCAAGGTGGATCTCAGATAGAGTTTAGGAGAGTTTTGTGTGAGTTGTGGTGGATGGACTTGACTACATGTGGTGTGAGTGCAAGTCAGGAGGAAGTTATATGCCAAATGCATGCAAAAGAAATGATCCATCCTCCGGGAAATGGCCTGGGGACCCGCATAAGGTGTGGTGGATGGATTAGACAACTATATGCTAAAATAAAGTGATGCACCTTACGGGCGATGGCCTGAGATTCCGCATAAGTGGCAGTAGGAAAGTGTGATGCAAGTACATGTCCGGAGACACTTGCATCACAATGTGGTTCACAAATCGAGGTAACTTCTAGGAAGTGGTCCTAAAAATTACTTGTTAAACATGAGAAAATAGTCTCATAAGGAGATAGAGAGAAAAATTCTGAAACCAGTGGTGCAAACGGCATCTCAAATGGACTCTGTATGGTCCTGTTGTGTCGAAAGGGAGAAAATAGGTCAAATGGGACCTATATATGGGTGGGGACCACGTTGTGAAGTGTCATTATCACTGTTTGCTGTAGAGTTGGAGAGGTGGGACCTAAATTTTATTTTTCTGATTTCTCCTGTTTCGACTGGCGGTTTCGAGTTCCGCGACTTGCAGGTAAGAGCTCTTGCAAAATCTATCAGTTTCAGTGGTTTACATTTTGAATTTGCCCACCCAGGGGTCCTCTATGAGTCTGTTAGGGTCTCTTTGAGCTAGGTCACACCTTTCAAGGGTAAAAGAGCAACTGGGTCACACCTGTGAGGAATTTTTGAGCAACCTAGTTGCTCTTTTTGTCCAAAGAGGTGCGACTTGGTCCCTGGGTGAAATTTTTTGTTTTTTTTGAGAGCTGTGGCTGACAGCTGAACTTTTCTTGTGCAGGATGGATGAGATTAAGTGGTGTGAGAGAGACAAAGACCTCCGAGAGGGGGCATTGTGGGATGGGAATATTGTTAGAATATAATCCGTTAGGGATTATAATATTGTAAATAAATAAATAGGAATAGTTGGAAGCCGAAAAGGCTGGACGGAAGGTTAAACAAACCGTCACATGAATGTATAAATGCATGCTTAGCCATGAATAGAATAATCAATCGGGAGTTATACCTAACAACTGGTATCAGAGCAGGATGTCTGCCATAACTCCTGCTGCATTTCTGCCCATTCCTGCCATTCCATTGCCAGACTGCTCCATCAGTCTGCCAGTCGAGTCGCATGAAAATTCCTTCATGATTGAGTTTTGTGTGCTGAGGAAACCCTAATGAGTTGAGCGTTTTGTATGTGGTTTATTCTGGTGATTATCCTGAGTCGCGACCTCTGCCATTCAAGCCCACATAATTCTTGCCATGATGCTGAACTTCTCGTTGTCTTTGCTGATAATCTACGTCTCCATTAAAATGGCACTCTGAGACAGAAACTGTAAAATTGCGATATCTCTGAGAGAAGTGACAGAAATTCCTCGAACACAGTCAATGCAAGCAACCTTGAGAGTCACGTCCTCACCTGTTTCCCACACTACGCCCTTGTAAATAGGAGCTTGAGTATATATGCGGTTGATTCAAATTCTGGATTGCGTTGTGTGCTGATGTCGAGAACCCTAAACTCCTGCTGCGTGAAAACTATATGCTGATGTCGAGAACCCTAAACTCCTGTTGCGTTGTGTGCTGATGTCGAGAACCCTAAACTATATGCTGATGTCGAGAACCCTAAAATCCTGTTGTGTTGTGTGCTGATGTGGAGTTTTGGGTGATAGTCCCTTTCTTCAGCGTTGGATTGCTGCGTGAAAACTATATGCTGCCTGCGTTGAAGAATGGTGCCTGCGTTGAGGCTAGGGTGGAAACCCTAATATCTGAAGATGCGTTGAGGTTCTAATGATTTGAAGTTATTACCAGCGTAAGGAAAGCTGCATCTTGTGAGACCTGCGTTGTAAAGCTGCGTGGAGAAGAGCCTGCGTGTAGACTGAATATGAAGCTTCCTGGAGAATTGTGAAGCTGACTGAAATTGCTGTCTGCCTGAAAGTTGTGTGCAGTATCTGGTGATATACAAATATCACGCTAACCTGAAAGTTGTGTGCAGTATCTGGTGAGTAGCCCATGCTTCTATGAGGACAGAAATATATGTGGGATGAGCGAGCATTTTATATGCTTCATCCAAAGAGATTGGAGGGTCAATCGTGGAATGGCAGTCTCGTATCAATGCAATGCATTGTAACTGTGTTTTTGGTAAAGATTCCTCCTGGAGACTGCTGCGTTTTGAAGATGGCGCCCGTGACTGATATTTGATGATAATACATTGCATGATTGCATACTGGTGATAATATACTGGTGATTGATAATATACTGCGTTGATGAGCCTGTGATTGATATCTAATGAGGCCTGTATACCCTGCCAG
>LPNX010972566.1:186895-374395 GCA_001517045.1 Pseudotsuga menziesii
ATATACGTGCTACACCGGCCCGTTATGGTTTACTGATGTTCATGTGGATACCCCTCATGAATATCTTGCGTTTTTTGCTGCAGACGTTGGTGAGCTTTTGGGATATTGGGGAGGAGGCCTTCCTCTTTCAGGGCCAGCATATAGAGATTACGCTATTGGATGTATACTTATTGACTGGGATCCCTATGTTGGGAGTTGTTGGTGACTTAGAGTCGGTGTTTTCTCAGGGGGAGACATTGGAGGAGTTATGTGATAGGAACTGTTACACTACTGCGTATGTGCGTGGCTCACACATCTTAACGTGTGACATTGAGGACCTGTCAACACGGGCAAGGGTGACACTACTGCTGCATATCTTGGGTTCCATGGGGAGCCATAAGATATCTGGAGGGCAGCTGCAGTTGGTAGAGCATGCTATAAGGGGCACTTACTATGGGTGGGCCCAAATGTATCTTCTGGATGTTCGGAGTCAACTGAACAATGCGAGGGCATCTGGGATAGGCTTTTGCTTTGGCTCCTTTTTATGTGTTTTCTTTTTTGATAAAGTACCTACTCTGCATCTGCATCGAGCAGTGCAAGATAGTCATCCGTGGGAGCTGCAGATGTGCAGGTGGTGCCAAATGATGGTACAAGAGGGCAGTGGCAGAGTGGGCCGTTTATTTATAGAGGAGCTGCTAGAACAGTGGCGGCAGCTTCCAGTGGTTATTGAGGAGTACCCATATGTGGGTATGAACTATCATGGGGACCCCGAGATGCCCCGACCTCCAAGATAGGCATGGGGACCAGCTGGTATGTATGTGTGATGTTTTCATGTTAATATTTATACATAGAGTAGTTTAGTTGGTTGATAGTTGTATGTATAGACTGATGGTGTCTTTGTTTATGTATGCAGATGTTGGCTCCCGCCCGCTGCCTGCGTATCAGAGGTGGGTGGTCACTATTGCAGAGGCGGCGGTTCCTACGGGGAGCCCTCGCAGGAAATGGTGGGAGGTGGATGATTTTTTGTTGTATTTGGAGTGGCTTGCTGATGGGATCTCTGATGACAGTTGGCAGCATTTGAACAATGAGCTGATTGCTGCCATTCACAGTTTTCCTCTAGAGTGGACCTCTGTGATGAGGAGGATGGCCGTGGCCTGCTATTATCTTCGTCAGCAAGCGAGAGGGGATCTTCCTGTAGAGGATGACTCTTCTGAGGAAGATGATGATACTAAGCCACATGATGAGTCTGAGTCAGATTAGTAGCCAGTGGGGCTGCCCCTAGTGCATTTGTGCACTTAGGATTTTTTGTATCGATATGTATATTCAGCTGAGAAAGCATATGTGGCTTCTCGTTTTGTATTGGAAATATTTTGGACATGTGATTTATATACCTATATATTTTTTACCCATGTGGATGCATTTTTTTATGGTTTTATATGTGAGTCTTTTTATGATGATATGAAATGCAATGCCTAGATGATGTATTTTTACACTTGTGTGTGTGTTTTATGTATGATTATGCATGATGTTGTGTTTGTATGTTTCCTATATGTGATTATGAATGTGCCAATTTAGAATATCATTAGCCATTTGATCTGCTACACTATTGAGGTTTCTGGGAACATGTGTGGATGTAATGGATTCAAATGTTCTAACCATCTGTTTAGTACACAGGAATTTTCTAAAGAGGCAAGAATCACGTACCTGGTAGTAGTTGTTGAACTGGGAGACAAGCAACTGGGAGTCTAAGAATAGATTGAGATGGAAAACACCTAACTAGAGAGCGGTAGACAAGAGGCCGTTGAAGCCATCATATTCATCCTGGTTGTTGGTTGCACTTCCCATGCATATTCCGTCAATATGGATCAACTCGTGTGACAAGGAGTATATGACCCATGTAGTCGAGGCGAGGTTTGGAGACCATCTTCTCGCTCCATCAGCAAATCCAATGTATCGACCCGAGGTAGGATCCATCTGGATAAATGAGGGGAAACAATACATAATACTCAGTTTTAAAAATGTGTAAAACAAAAAAGGGGCAAGACTATATTACAAGCTGAACTACCGTCACTTAAAGAGGTGACGTTAGAGGGAAAGTGGTTTGGACTTTCAGGGGATTAGTGGTCATTCCTTTGTCTGACTTGATAGGGTTCAAGTGGATTTTGTACTTGCGACATCATAGGAAGGCTTGCCACAAGTCGTTTATGTGTTGTGCATACTTCTGTGACCGCACAATGAGGTTGTCAAGATAGACCAACATGATGTGGATGAGGTCATGGAAACATTGTGTTATGGCATGCTGGAAGGTGGCTCCAGCATTCTTCAGACCAAAGGGCATTACTCAATAGGAGAATGTGCCCCACAGGGTTTTGAATGCAGTCTTGTAACGATCTTCTTTCCAGATCAGGATTTGGTTATATCCGGAAAATCTGTCCATGAAGGAAAAGACCTCATGTCTGGCGCATGCATCAATAATCTAATCGATGAAGGGTGTTGGGAAGTTGTATTTGGGGCACGCCCCATTTAGATTGTGGAAGTCTATGCAAACACGGATGGTACCCTATTTTTTATTCATAGGAATAGGATTAGAAACCCAAGTGGTGTACGCAATGGGGTAAATGAAGCCGACTGTGTGCAGCTTCTCAATTTCGGCTTTGACTGCGGTAGCTTTGGAAGGATGGATGGGCCATTGCTTTTGGTGCACGGGGGCCACATCGGGCCATGTGTCGATGTGTTGTTCCACGATGGATGGATCCGACCCAAAAATTTCAGTGTAAGACTAGGAAAAGATGTCACGGAAGTCTTGGAAGAGAGCTTTGTAGGCAGCGACTTATTCCGGGGAGCAGGATGCCCCCAGTATGATTTCTTCAGCAAGGCTCAGGATTGGTTGAGATGTTGATTTTGATGGTTGGCGAGATATTAGCCATGTTACCTTCTTCGAAGGCGTCTAGTGCCGGAATGGGATTTTTGAACCAGTCGACTTTCCCATAAATGAAATATTTGGTTTGCATGGAAAACTGATCAAACTACGACACAAGATTTTCGGGGAGGAATAACAAGCGATGGTGCATGTCATCCCCTGGGTATTCCAGGGTGGTTAAGTCTTCAAGTATCTCCTCATCATTGTGGAAGCAATGAAGAGACAAGTCTGATGGACCGTCGGTGATGGTGGAGACAAGAGGGTTTATAGAATTGGACATCATGTAAATGGACATGGTGTCCGAAGAAGGAGGTGGGGGTGAACTTCTTCGATCAGAATGATCTCAGATTCAAGGGAATGTTGTCAAAAGTTGGCTAGAGCCATTCAAAACTTGGACAAGTCTTGGAAGTGGTGAGAATAGTGTCCATACAATCCGCAGAGGGTGCAAGCATGGTTTATTCTCAATGACTTGTTTCTCACTATTGGTCCACTTGGGAGTTCAACCATAGGGAGGTTTTCTGTTGTATCCATGGCATCCAAATGCATGTGGATTATGGGGATATTAGGGTAGTTTTGGGTTGGATGGCCCTGTTCTTCACAAATGGTGCAAGGTGGGATCTGTTGGGGTTCAATGGTAGCTTTCGCATTTTTTCCCCTGGCCCTTTTTGGGTGGGGCAGTGTAGGTGCGGGTGTGATGGTTGGTTTTTGTGGGTCGGGTGGAGGATGAGATTCGACTGCAATGGGTTGCACAGGGGTTAAGACAACCTGAGGCATTGGGGGTTGGGCCAGTGGATCAAGGTACCACACAGGAATCCCCAATGTGAAATTGGGTAAGTTTAAGGTAGCCATTACTGGCTTACTCATGAAACCAAGTGGGGGAAAGAGGAAGGGAATTGTGTGGACTAGGGAGGAGCCCAGATAACTCCCTGGTGGTTGTATGTGGGGATGAGGTTTTGGTTGCATTTGTGTGTAATGCTGTGGCTATGGATGATGTTGCAATTGTTGTTGATGTTGTGGCTATTATTGATGTTGTGGCTGCGTATGGTGTTGTGGTTGCGGTTGGGGCTACGACTACGATTGTTGTTTGGGTGCAGCAGTGCTGGATGAGAGCATACACAAATCCGCAGTTTCATTTGGTGTTGGTGGTGGTGACACTAAGGGGAAAGAAGCCATCATGGTGGTATTGACAAACAACCCAGGGCCCACATTCAACAATGGGGAGGCTGGTATGTTGTTAACCATGGTGTTGACTGCAGGGATAACATTGGGAGGTGTGGTTAGTGCTTGCGGATTGATGGTGTTGATCATAGGGATAACATTAGCTGGTGCAGTTATCCCTTGTGGATCATGATAAGTCAGTTGGTCAACCATCATGATTTTCCCTTCGTGGGGGAACATCATGAGATGGAAAATAGTTGATGCTATGGCTCTCATGGCGTACATATAACTTCTTCCAAGGAGAAGGTTATAGTCCAATTGAGCATTGACAACCTCTATGTCAATCAGTACTATTTTCCTGGCTAATGTGATGGGGACGTGGGGGAGGATTCCTTGGGATTTAGTGAGGTGGCCATCATAATCCCGCAGAGTAGTAGAGGATGGTTGCAAAATTGAGGATCCAAGCTTCTGCCAGACTAGGGTAGACATAATGCACGTGGATGCCCCCTCATGCACTATGCACCGGTGCACGAACAAATTCCAGATAGACACCGAGATTTGGAAGGAAATGGTTGATGGAATCCGCGGTTCTCCATTCTCTGTGTCGAATGTGATCAACTTGGATTCAGAGGGGTCTACAACACTAAGGGCAGCTAGTAAGGATTTTTACTACGTTGGGCAAGTTTTGAGTACCTCAAGAGCAGACATGGTGGTAGGTGTTTGGGCCAAATCATCCACAATACTATAGCTTACAGCAGCTCTAGCCGTGATGTTGTTGGTGACCCGTCGTATGGGGGGGCACGGAGGGAAAGGGGGTAGCTGAAGAGGTGCATTGGCTATTTTAGACGTAGATGTCGCTGATGTGTTAGTGGGTTCAGTATTAGTACCGTACTGATTTCATCTAGTCTGTAAATTGACCTCTCCAGTTGTCATAGCTAGCAGGTGGTGAACACCTGTTTCTACTATCGGAGGTGCCCTCGAGGTGTTGGGATTGGGTTGGGGAGCGGGTGTAGTTGCTACCAGTCCTTGGACTGGAAATGGGTTTTGGAGGACTATGGATGGGGGCCCTATTGGTGCCGAGTTGGGTTGAGCTTGGGCTGTTGTATTGGTGGCATGTTGAACCTCGTTGTGAATGGCTTGCTTGGCATGACCCATGAAGGGGAATTTGTTTGTGTAGTTCCCATAGACCTCACACAACTTGCATGGATGGTTTGTGCGTAATGAAGTGTTGTGTTTGGGTGTGTTTTGTTGCTGAGGATTTTGGGCTGGCTGATTTGCCCCAGCATTGTTGGGATGGTTTGGTTGTTGACCACCTCCCTATGGTTGATTATTGCCTTGGTTCTAGGCTCGATTATTTCTGGCTTGCCCTTGTTGGTTATTGGGGGCTGGCTGGTTAGGACGGTTTTACTGTGCGAACACCTTTCCTAAAGGTGCTGGCGTAGTAGGGGCGGGGGCTTGAACAGCTTGCACTGGTGGTGCATAGTAGACTTGGGTGGGTGCAGGAACCATAAATGTGGGCATTTGTCCTGCGTATTGTTGTGTCGGCCAAGCTAATTCCTGGGCCTACTGCGGTGGTGCAGGTTGTGCATAAGAAGTTGTGGCTCTGGATTGGGACATCATTCTTGCATAGTTCATAGTTTGGTTTTGGTAGGAAACACTAGGGGTGTTGCTTGGTTGTGGTGGTATTGCAGGTGGTGTCGGACGGTGTTGTGGTTGGTGGGAGACAAAACCTATGATGCCATCTGTGGCATGGGATGCCCTCGGTGCATCCCGGTAGGAGGTGTCTGCATGGGGAGCGTCTGGAATGACAGTGTAAAGGTATCCAGACTATGCATATATCATATCAAGTTGTTGGACTTTCAAGATGGCCTCCTCTTTGGATTGGGGACGTTCAAATGCGACATCCTTTGCTATAGATGGTAGCAAAGTTTTTAGGAACTAATCTAGGAAGATCCTGTCATCAAGTTGAATCTTGCACAAACTATGGCATCGCTGCCACTCATGGATGTGGTTGGTTATGTGGGTTGTAGTATTCTGGTGGCAAGATAACAAGATCTCCACCCCTTCATCGTATCTAATGGGGAGTTGGAAATATTGCAGGAACATGAAAGCCACGGAGTTGAAATATGGGTATTTGGCTTGTGGTAGCTCAATATACCACTTGGTTGCAGCACCTGTAAGAGTACATTGGAATAATCTGAGCCTGATTGAATCATCTATAATGCTATTTGATGAGCACCATAGGTGAAACATCATGATGTGATTTTGGGGGCACTCCCCTTCCTTTCCTTCAAACTTGGGAATGTCTGAGGGAAGTTTGGTTGGCATGGGAGGCCAAAAAGTTTAATGGCGGATAGGGTCATTTGTTAACCGAGCCAAGTCAAGTAGGTTGAGGCATGCCATGAAAGGAATGTTTGACCCAAGGTTGATGTGAGATGGGGCAGCAATGCTGGTGGGGTTTGCAGGGACATGATGCACCTGCATAACTGGGGGAACTTGTGGCACCATTGTGGACATGCCGCTGTCCCCAAGTGTGGTAAATGGAACTATGTGAGTGGAAGGGCCACTACCCTTGTGTGTGATAGGAGGGGCAATGTAAGTGGAAGGTCCACTGCCCCCAGGCATGCAAAGTGGGATAATGTGGGTGGAAGGGACACTACCCCCATGTGTTGAGGGTGGGACAACTTGATTGGTCAATATGGGTGATGGTAGCTGGCTTATGATGGTTTCCATGATCGTGCTGGGACCACCAGCAGGGGTGTTGTTGGTGGTGTGGGGTGTGGACATGGGTCCAGTGCAAATCACTAAGCCAGAAAATGGATCCGAATTTGCACCAACCATGGGGCTAGATGGTGCAGTATGCAGGTCTGGCTCAGATTGGTATGATTCTAAGTCTGAATCAGAGGCTTTGTGGCATTCTAATGGTGTAGAGGGTCATTGAGAATGGTCTTGATGATGTTGGTTCAAGGACCCAAACTGTGGTGGATTGCCTCTCAGGCGTGAGGAAGAACGTGGGGGATCAATTGTGTTTGATTGTATGTCAAGTGGTGAAATATGGTAATGAGTTTTGGACCCTAGTTTTAATGGATTACTATTGGCTTCAGGTGGTCACCTGGCCACCAAGTCTGTCAGAAGATAGCGCTTGTCTTTTTCCTCATGGGAATGCTAGTAAATCAGTGGGGGTCGTTGCCTGTTTCGCTTGGAAATTCCTCTCAGCGACGAGCTACTTTGGGGTTCCCGTGGTACTCCTCACAATGAGTTTTTGTGCTGAGCCCAAGTACTTCCCATGGTTAAGGAAGTCAGGAACTTATGTTCTTAAAGACTACAGATGGTTGAATTAGTGTAAATTATAAGTTTTAATGGATATCTCAGTGTCATGAACTGAGTTTGGTTGTTTTATGTGGTATGGTTTGTGTGTATGTTTTTATCTTTATGTTATACTTAGTGGCTACTTGTATGGTTTATGAATAGCCCGCAGAGATTGTATTGCAGAACTTATAATATGAATAGATTGTTTTAACATAGCAGTAAATTGTAAATAGAAATTTGAATGCATGCCATACCTGAATCTAAATTTAAACCCGACTAGGTGACTGCCTTACACCTGTATTTCTCTTCAACCATGAAAGGGTGTTGGGATCTCAACACAATGGGACTAATCCTATCTGTAGATCCTCAGGTCACCCTCCGGATGCAAGTTTGGTCAACAGGGAAGACACGAACGCTGTGAGGCCCCCGGGGCCTACCACCCCCTCTACCTTCCAAGTCACCCATTTTTAGTGGTTTGGAAAAATAACATGTAAAGTTCCTATTACTATACGAGCTTCACCTTTCGTCTTATCCAAAAATACCCCGAAGGGTGATGACTGGGTAGAGGAGGAAGGGCTAGGAAAGATGTTAATTTCAACTTAAGAATTGAAACCTACTGTAATTTTTTTATTCAAGTTTTCAACATATTCATTTACCAATTAACCATTTAATTTGACAGTGATTTACACATGCTATAATAAAATAAACATATATTGAAAGGAAATAGAAACAAATTTGATGGACAGAGGTGGCTGAGCCCAACTAACAGACCCTAATATTTAAAAATCCGAATCTGAGAGACAGATCGCTCTTTTTGGGGCAAATGTGGCGAGGGGGTTGCCAAATTTTCCCCAAAACAGGTGAGGGGGTCGCTCAAAAACTGCAGACAAAAGTGATCTGGCTTTTGGGATGAAGTCACATCTTTTGAGTCTAAATGAGCAACCTGGTCGCACCTTTTAGCCCGATAAGAGCGACCTGCTCCGAAAGATGAAAATTTCTTGAACCTGAGCCAGATCCGGACGACAGTAACCTATACTGTGGCCAAATGGGCTTGTTTTTTCCTTGAGGAGGCTCAACAGTAACTAAAAATGTAGGAAAAGATAGATCTAATCTACATTTGAAAGAAAACTAAACTAGGGAAAATAAAACTAAAATGTAGAAATAAAACCTAGGTATCCTATGGGATCGACCTGGTATGGTCGCCAAATTTGTAGTAGCGCTTTTGCCCTTGCTACAGATAGGAACGGTTCCCTTCTATCTATAGGAAGAAAGGGTAGGGTTCCTATGAGAATGGAAGAATAGAAAGAAATAAACAGAAAACGAAATGGAATCCCTGCACACAATGTTAGGACTAGACTCCACAACCCTACATACAACTGTTAGAAAACCAAAAGACATGCAAGCAAACAATGGAAACCTACAAGAAAATGTTAAGCAATACACATGCAAACAAATACTATTAGAAAACTACAATCTACCAAATCAAAAACATGGAAAGACAAGTATACCTTCTGGTTGGAATGGGCCACCATGCCTTGGCTTGGGAGAGCACCTCTCTTAGGAATGGGGAGCTATGGCTCAACGGAGGAATGGAGGAGAGGGAGGGTGAATGGCTTGAGAGGAAAATGGTCTCAAGGAACTCACACAGACATCATAACAATAGTGAGTGAAGGAGTGATTTGAGAGTGACCCCCACCCCTCTATTTATACATTTTCTCAAGATTTGTAGGGTTTTAAGCCCTTGGTTGGGTCTTTAGCCCCTTTTTTTGGATTTTAGCCCCTTTTGCTCAATCTTTAGCTCTTTTGGGGGTTTTAAGCTCCTTTGAGGGGTTTTAGCCCCTTTTTGGAGGATTTAGCCCCTATGAGAGCTATTTTGGCTCTTTTTAGGGGTTTTTAAGCCCTTTTTCATATTTTTAAGCCTTCTTGAGGGTGTGGGGGTCAAATGGGGTCAAATGAGGGTCGTACATAGATGTATTTAGGTGGTATAGGTCATGTAGGGCTCATTGTGGGATTTTTTGGGTTGACAGGTACTACATGCACACCTATAGAAAGAGATTCTTTCCTCAAATTCTTTAAAGAATAAAAATATGTGTTTTCTTCGACATACAATGATTAAAACATTTGACACTAACATCATGCCACACAGTATACCTATGAAACTTGATATTAATCCTTATCAACAAAAACTTAGGAAAATGGATCCCATCCTAGAACCATCTATTAAAAAATAATTAGATAAAATTTTATCATCCAAAGTAATCTTTTTAGACAAACACGCTCAGTTGTTATACCTCAAAATGACACATCCTTACCTATGACCACTTTCCCATGATTCCGCCGCATGTCGACACTTCCATGATGACACTTCATGAAAGTCATTAAAAGTCACTAAAAAAACACCTAACTTGGAGGATCCATCTCTTGAGTTCTATAACTTTGTTTGACCTCATCTCTACACTGTTGGAAAGGTATTTCTGTTGGATAAAACTTTCTAGAAGACACCAAAGTCAGAAAATGCCAAGAAATACCCTAAAAATGAGTATTTTGATGTGTACGCAAGTTTCCTTAAGGAAAATCGTGTACATACGTGAGTTGCTACATATAATAGTTGTGTACGCCTTAAATACATGACTTTCTGCATTGCAACCTGTGTATACCTCCTCGTGTACGTGACTGTTGTTTCTGCAACCCATGTAAGCCTCCTGAAAATGTCCAAAAAATACGTATTTTGAAATTCGGGTAGTTTGGGTAGTTACACAACTGACTCCTTCAGTTGTAACTACTTTCTCTTCGACCCTAACTCTTCATTAAGCATATAAATAGAGGTAGGGAGGTCCATGAGAGGGGACTTGAATCTTTGCATCATTATGCTAGAGGAATTGGGACTCTCTTTTCCCACACCTTTTCCCTTGAAGCATTCTCCTTGTGTTGCAGAGCTTGGAGGCTGAGTTCCTTGGAGAAGAGAAGCAGCAGAACTAGATCAAGGTTTCGTGAGGTGCTGAACTTGAAGAGAAGGTATACTTGTACTTGTTTTCAAGATTAATAAAGATGTGATGTCTTTCTTCTTCCCAAATAATTGTTCAATGTGTGATTGAATTTCTGTTTATGATCATATGATGATGTTAATCAGATTATTATTTCATATTTCTTTGATTATCATTTCTTTATATGTGGTCATAATGGTTTGAGGAAGGTATAATTCATTTTGCAGGTCTCTTGGAGCAAGTGGAGCAAGAGGAGTAAGAAGAGGATTGAAGGGCTGCTTGGATCAACCTTCATTTGGCTAAGGTATGAACCATTCCAATCTCTAAAACTTGCTTATATATGCTTGCTGAACATTATACATCCCCCTTTCAACCCCAGTACGTTGATGGCCTCTTAAACTCTAGCCATAGGATACTTTCCTTTACAACAGAACTGGAGACTCCGCTGGGGAGAGCCTTGTCTATTTGGGGTTTCTCTATTTTTCTTTCAGTCTTTTGCAAGGTTTCAGGTCTTTCTTGCCACTTAGGAACACTTTATCAGTCTAATAGAACACCTCCCCTGCCTTCCTAAGGTATTTTTTTACCTTTTTTTGGATTTTTTCCACCCATACATGAGTCGCAGACTGAACAGTCGCATGTCTGGCTTGGTACACGTGGCTTTCTATACCGTCAACCCACATATGATACGTGACTTGTCAGTGGTACAACCCATGTGTGCTTGTACATACGGCTTGATGTACTGTCAACCCGCGTATGACACATGACCTGTCAGTAGTGAAACTCGCGTATGCCCCTTTAAACAGTGTTTTATCCTCTTTTGTGGTTTTTTCTTCTGCTTGAAGGTTGTTTGGTAGGTATTTTGGGGTCCTCTGCAGGTGCATGACTCCAGAGAGTTAGTGTCATCCCGTTTGGTTGTTCTTTACCTATGTAGTAATCCTTTTTATAGCATTAGGGTTTGTTCTTTACTCTTTCCCCCCACCTCCTTTGCTTGGTATGATTGTTGGCTTATGTTTCTAGTCAGCCTCTGTTAGTGATCTTTGCCTGAGTTCAAAAGCTTGTTGGTGTTGGTTTCCTTCTTGTTTTGTTGGTTAACTTCACCATGCCAAATTAGTCGACTTGTCTCTTATGAAATCTTTCCTTCCAAGTAGGGTTTATACTGACTTTAGTTCATTCTAGTGTTTGTTTGGTGGTTGTATAGCAGAGTTCCTTTTGCTTTGTTCTTGTCATCTGCATACTTTTGTTTGTAGGTAGTTTTTATTTTGCATTTATAAAAGAAAAATAAAAAGAACATATACTTTTTTAATATGCATGTATATTAGGGTTTTTTATTTAATACACTGCATATCATTATTTTTGAAAAAATAAAAAGAATTGTTCTTTTGTGGCTTTCAAGTTTTCTATTTTAAAAAAGAAAGAGAATAGTTTTTGCTTTTTGCATTTCATTTCTCTTTGCTTAGTCATTTTGTTTCAACTTTGAGTCAAAATACCACATAAGTTTCATGCCATTTACCCCCTGAATAAAAACAACCCTTAAGATAAACGATATAATTTAAAAATTATTAGTAAGTTTTATTTTATACGGTCATACACCAACTAGCTTAGGCTAGACTTGTGGATTAGGGAGTTTCAACTCTCCACAAGTGTTAAAATTCAGATGTAGTTTACCGATCACTAGGTAAACCCTTTTGTATGTTGATTGTATCTGGGAAGGTCCTCTCAAATGGGAGTTAAGCACAAGGCCACGTGGAGGCTTGGACTAAGGACATTACCCTCCTATTCCTTGTCAAAGCGTAGACCAGGGTTTTTGTGCATCTGGGGATTCTGTCTTAGACAGGGTTTTGGGCTTTGCTACCCTGCCCATGCATACGAACCAGGCTTACGACTGTCCCCCTAGACTGTCAACATAGTTAAGGTATCCTTTAGTCTCTTTGACATCTAGGTTTCATACATAGGTACACCGAAAGGCTAATTCTGGTTGACCTTGGATGGGCTTGGAAGGTAACCCTGGTAGAAGGTGTGGGAGGGCGGTGGGTGATTCCTCTGCTTGTGCCTAAGAAAATCTATAGGGATGCCAAGTAAATATCTATCAGATTTCTTTTGGAAAGCGTATCTTATACCTATTTTTTTGTTTGGCTTTAGGAATTTTTTAGTGAGTGATGTGTGGTTTGTCTATACCTAGTCTGCCTTCAAGTGTGTGCTTGGTACTTTTGGTTTCCTGTTGACCTCAAAATTTGTCTCCTTGTTTGAAACTATGTCTAACACCCCTTTGAACACCAACCAAGAGATCCACATGTTGGGAACTCCTTGTACTATTCCTCTCATGGGGAATGTTGGTGTTCCCTTGATGGCCACCCTGAATCTACCTAGATTCACCCTAGGGCTACCGGTGTGGTTGTTTTCCACTTCGACTGTCCTGAATGCTCTTGATGCTTCTCAAGTAAGCTCCTTATATTATGGGCATCAAAACACTGCTTCCCCTTCACCTGTAGTTGATTCTCCTACTCCTTCTACCTCATGTGGTGAAAGTACTGATGCTAGTAACCGACAGTCTAAAAGGAGTAAAAGAAGGAGGAATAGGAAGAAGAAACATAAGAAAGGGGGCACCCATTCAACCCCTACAAGTCAAGTTGAACCTCACCACCCAGCCTCTGTAGTTCATGCTGGGGGCACCTATCCAACCTCTGCAAGTCATGTTGGATCTAAGCTCTCAACCTCTGCAAGTCAAGTTGATCTTCACCATCCAGCCTCTGTTGATCATGCTGGTGGGATCCTTCCAAACTTTCTAGGTCACGTTGGATCCAGTCACTCAGCCTCTGTAGTGCATGCTGAGGGAACCTGTTCAACCTCTGATGTTCAAGTTGAACCTCCTCATCCAACCTCTGTAATTCATGTTGGATCCATCCACCCAGCCTCTGAATTTCATGCTAGGGGCACACACTCAACTACTACAAAGCATGTTGATCCTAACCATTTAGCCTCTGTGGTTCATGCTGGTGGTGCCCATCCAACCTTTGCAGGTCATGTTGGGACCCAGACTCTCAACCTCTGCAGTTCATGCTGGGGGCAGTCTCTTAGCCTCTGTGGTTCATGTTGAATATAATCTGTCAGCCACTATGAGTCATGTTGACACTATTGAAAAGACTACCCATTCAAAACATAAGCCCAAGTTTCCTTGTAAACTTTGTGAGGGAGACCAACTTACTTATAAATTCCCTTCTATCGTGGAGGTGCGAAGAGTTTGGTTTCATGGTCATCCCATTTTTGAACATCCTGAATTTTTTCAACAACCAACCTCTCTTAGTTAGGTTGGACCCAGTTACCCAGCCTCTGGTGGTCATGCTGGGGGAAAACTGTCACCCTTTGTAGCTCATGCTGAGAGCAAACAGTCATCCACTACTAGTCATGTTGACACCATTGAGAAAACTGGTTGTTTGAAGTGTAAACTTAAGTTCACTTGTAAGCTATGTGAGGGAGATCATCTTAGTCACCAGTGCCCTGCTGTCATAGAGGTGCGAAGAGTGTGGTCCAAGACTCAGGAATTTCATTCTCCTGAACAACCTATAGTTTCTCAACAACCTACTCAACCTTTGGTTGATCAAGTGGTCGAACCAATCTCATCTTTGGTCTATCCCACTCTTCTTTCAGAGAGTGATCCTGATGTGATTGAACCAATGTCATATTTGGTCAATCCCACTCTCCCTTTGGAGAGTGACTTTCATGAAGCGATTGAATCGATTCCATTGTCAATCAATCCCACTCTTCCTTTGGAGAGTGAAGTGTCTGCTAGTCACATTTTCTTCACTACTAGTTCAGAACTTACTAAACAAGGGGGCACTAAACTTGCTTCGGATCAACCCCCACCAAGCTCTCGGATTGCTTCCTTTGATTGGGATAGCCTAGTTGAGCTGCTCCTTCCTTCTGATGTACCTTTCCAGATAAAGGTCAAAGTTGAACCATACATTATTGCTCATTGTATTGTTGATGAAGGAGCCTCAATTAGTATTTTGTCTGCTCATGCTTGGCGAGGCATGGGATCTCCTAGCCTTGTGTCGACTGCTAGTCAGTTACTGACGTTTGATAGAAGAACTTGTATAGCCTTGGGAATTCTTTCTCAAACACCTGTTACTTTGGGTGGGAAGACCGTCTTAGTTGACTTCATGGTGATAGAAGACCCCTTAGACTTTAATATGCTCCTTGGATGTGATTATGTCTATGCCATGTAAGATGTGGTGTCAACATTATTTTGTGTGATGTACTTTAATCATGGCGAAGAAATTGTCACTATCGATCAGTTGGATTTTATTGATCCTTCTCCTAACCCAACTAGAGACCAGATCTTTCCTTTATTGATTCCAAGTGTTTCTATAGACACTACCCCACCACAGGTGAGCTATGTGGCCTCATGTCCTTTGCGTTCAATTGCTACTGAGAAGAAGCCTTTGTTTTCATGCTTACCTTCTCAGGACTTGGCCCCAGCAGTTGACCACATGAGTCATCCTATATAGACTGTGGGGCCTAATCTCCACTATGTCAATCCATTGAAAAATTTAGACATGTGTCCTATCTCGGATGATCTCCTTCCTTCGGATGAAGTCTTCCTAGATTCTTTGATACAGTCTAATCTTCTCTTGGATTTTGGTTCAATTGTGACTAAGTCTAAACCTGGTTTTCCTAGTAAGCTTGACCTTTCTTCTTATGTTGGTTTTGTTGAGTCTTTTGACTCTTCCTTTGAATGGCAAGTCAGTGATCCTAATGAGTTTGATTTTTCTTATGAACTTCTCAACTCCTATGATACTGAGTTTGTTCCCGCAGACTCTCTCTCCCTTGTTTATTTTTGCTCTCCTTCTGAGGTTGATCTTACTGATTATAAACCCTCGAGCCTTGGTGCTATAGAATATTCTTCAGTTGATTCTACCTTGAATTTACCTTTTATAGAAGATAGCAAAGTCACATGTGTTTTTTCCAAAGTGACCCACATCGGATATTTTCTTCTGAATATGATCCTGATGTTGTTGTTTCTTGGAGACAGGATTTTTAGTTGGACTCACAACTGTTTACTGGCATTTTCTTATTGTTCAAGCTGTAACTGTAATTTCATGTGCCTTTCTCATGCTTATGAGCCTGATGTTGGCTTCCATGCTTTTAGCTCATTGTATAAGCCCTCATCTTTGTTCTCATCGTTGCTAATCCTTGTATCATTTTTCCTTTGCAACTTGACACCTTTTACCTTGAGGAGATGTTCCCTGAGTGTCTTTACCTTGCTCATGTTCCTTGCATTATGCATAGGTTTGTTCCTCGCGCTTGGAACTAGTTTCACTTGCCCCTGACACTCATCTTTTCGCATTTAGAGCATTCTTTCTGCTCTCCTTTGAGCTCGTTAAAAACAGTAAGGAGGCTGCGAGTTGACTTTTCCAGACTCGTTAAAACTTTACGGGAAAGATATTGAGTTTTTTTAGGCCCAGGTCTGACTCCTCAAAATAGACTTGACTGTCGAGTAAACTTGTCCATTCAAGCTCGTTAAGAATATGTGAACGGGCATCCACATTGGTGGTAGGTTATCACTTTCTCGGACCATGTGGAATAATACGAGAAAAGAACACTCTCTTTTCTTCGGAATTGAGAAGAGGATTCTCAA
Organism: Pseudotsuga menziesii; assembly: GCA_001517045.1. NCBI lineage: Eukaryota > Viridiplantae > Streptophyta > Pinopsida > Pinales > Pinaceae > Pseudotsuga > Pseudotsuga menziesii. The sequence goes on from LPNX010972566.1 coordinate 202,881, forward strand.
GTATAGGTTTATCGCTTTTCCGGACCTGAGGGACTAAACTTACGGAAAAGGAACCCCCGATATGAGCTTAGTTTTCTCTCTTTCATGCTCTGGAACAAAACATGAAAAAGATTCCGAGTGTACTTTATGTCTTTTGTCATGCTTGTTAAACCCTAAAAAACAAAGCATCAAGTTTATTGTTGTAAGCCCCATTTCTCGTAATCAAATGGATCTTTTCGAGTGATCTTTCCTTCCTTCACACTCGTAAAACTCAGGCTATATGCTGCTTTTGAAGGAGCGTTGGGTAGGTGGTAATTTAACCTTTTTTGGACCTTCCTGACTAAATATGAAAAAGGTGTGCCTTACTTCTTCGGAAGCTAAGAGAGTTCTTCTGTGGTTTGTTTTATACTTTTTCGGCCTTAGGAGACTAAATTGTACAAAAAAGGACCCCCCTGGAGTATTATTTGGAGTTTTCAAACTCTCTAAACTATGAAAACATTGTCGAGCATGTACTAGTTCGAGCTCGTAAAATCCACAAATCAGTGCTTTATCAAGCATTTTTCTGTCTTTTCTTCGAGCTTGCCAAAAATGAAGATGGTCCTGAGTTTTCTTTCTTGGACTTGTTAAACCTTTACAAGAAAGAGGGGAAGGGAAGTTCATTCACATGTTTTTTACATCATGGTAGCAAGTCTTGTTTCCTTGAACAAAGCATCAGTTTTGAGTATATCAACAGTTGGGTCCTAGTTTTTTGACCTTATCCCAATTCATAGTTTCTTACTCCCCTGGTTTGTTTCTTTTCCAATTATATGGGGAATCTGTCAATGTCTCATACATTGCAGATTTGGGTCATTGGTCTTTTTCATGTCAAAAGCTGCCTAAGTCACTTTTGTGGCGTGCTCACTGTTCAAGGATTAAACCTTTGTCGACCATTCTGCAGTTGCCTTGACATTTTGTGTCGGCCATTACCTGGTATTAGTTCATTACATCATGTCTTCGGCATTTCTTGTCATGAAATTCAGTACCAATTTCAGATCCAATTAGTCTTTGACTTACCTCGTGTTGGATGATGAAGGATTCGTTAATTCCTTTCTTCCAACGGATCTCTTCCTATTGACTACAACACATCTTGCTCTGGGAATGAGATTTATATTTTTATGACAGTACCTTGGGGATTGTAGTCATCAGTGGAAATTTCCCTCGCTATTGGGTAGTGGGAATACCTTAATGTCTCCTACTCAATGGATTCTTCAAGTGTTCGACTTCAAGTCCTTGTACTCACACTTGTTAGAATGTACTAGGTACCTTGGGGACCATTTTAATTAATGGTGGTTTCCCTCATGTTTGTTAACGGTTTTCATCATTGACTAGTAATCAAACGGTTTCCTCCATGCTTGAACTCAACTCCTTTATTCACATGGTTAGGATTCATACCTTTTGGGTAGGTTTGGATTGAAGACCTTGGGTCGACAATAGCATCATCATATTTTTCTATTGCCCAAGTTGCACAAGGCCTTGTTACACTTTATATGACATTTTGCTGAGACATAGATCCACCTTGTATTCTTTTGGCTATGATTGTTTGTTGAGGATGGATCCACCTTGTTCATTTGTGGCCATGACTCCTTTAGATTTGGTATGACACATTTTTGCATATTGAGCGACCATGATAGTTTCATCAGTTATACATATGTTGGATCCACCTATATATTTATGGCGATGTTTCGTATATGGACTTGTATGTCCCAGAGATCAGTTTTGTTTGACATTTATCTCTCTTTCAGGTACCTTCATTCGAGCCTTTTGATCTTGGCTTCTCTTCTCTCTCCATACTCAGTTGTTTCCTTTATAATGTATTTCGGCTATCGTCTTCCCCTCTAACCTCATACATTAGGGGGCATTTGTTATAGCTCACAATGACACATCTCTTCCTGTGACCAATTTCCCATGATTCTGTTGCATGTCGACACTTCCATGATGACACTTCATAAAAGTCATTAAAAGTCACTGAAAAAACACCTAACTTGGAGGATCCATATATTGAGTTTTTTAACTCCATTTGACCTCATCTCTACACTGTTGGAAAGGTATTTTTGTTAGTTAAAACTTTATAGAAGACACCAAAGTCTCAAAATGCCCCAAAATACCCTAAAAATGAGTATTTTGATGTGTACTCGAGTTTCCTTAAGAAAACCCGTGTACGTACACGAGTTGCTATATATAATAGTCACGTACACCTTAAATACATGACTTTATGCATTGCAACCCCATGTATACCTCCTCATTTACGTGACTATTGTTTTTGCAACCCGCGTAAATCTCCTGAAAATGTCAAAAAAATACGTATTTTGAAATTCAAGTAGTTTGGGTAGTTATGCAACTGACTCCTTCAGTTGTAAATACTTTGTCTTCGACCCTAACTCTTCATTAAGCATATAAATAGAGGTAGGGAGTTCCATGAGAGGGGACTTGAATCTTTGCATCATTATGCTGGAGGAATTGGGACTCTCTTTGCCCACACCTTTTCCCTAGAAGCATTCTCCTTGTGTTGCAGAGCTTGGAGGATGAGTTCCTTGGAGAAGAGAAGCAGCAGAACCAGATGAAGGTTTCATGAGGTGCCAAACTTGAAGAGAAGGTATACTTGTACTTGTTTTCAAGATTAATAAAGATGTGATGTCTTTCTTCTTCCCAAATAATTGTTCAATGTATGATTGAATTTCTGTTTATGATCATATGATGATGTTAATCAGATTATTATTTCATATTTCTTTGATTATCATTTCATTATATGTGGTCATAATGGTTTGAGAAAGGTATAATTCGTTTTGCATGTCTCTTGGAGCGAGTGGAGCAAGAGGAGAAAGAAGAGGATTGAAGGGTTGCTTGGATCAACCTTCGTTTGGCTAAGGTATGAACCATTCCAATCTCTAAAACTTGCTTATATATGCTTAATGAACATTATACATCCACATTTCAACCCCAGTATGTTGATGGCCTCTTAAACCAAATCCATGGGATACTTTCCTTTACAACAGAACTGGCGACTCCGTTGGGGAGAGCCTTGTCTGTTTGGGGTTTCTCTGTTTTTCTTTCAGTCTTTCTCTGTTTTTCTTTCAGCCTTGATTAAAATCCTTAATGAACTGTATCAAGTAACCATAAAAACCAACACACATGATTGACCAATGATTTATGGGATGATAGAGTAAATCCTAAAATTGCCATTGGTAATTCACCTTATTTCCTTGTTTATGGAAAATAAGATATTCTACCTCCTAATATGCCTTTACCTTCCTTTCAACTAGCTCAGTCTATACAAGGTGATGATTTTTTTGCATTAGAGAATAAGATAAATGATCTACTTCAGTTAGAAGAAGAAAGATACAATGAAAAGAATAATTTTTATCAACATCAACAATTGGTTAAATGATGGTTTGATAAAAATTATTCTTCTCAAAGAAATTTTAAGGTAGGAAATCTTGTTTTGAAATGAGATAAACCCCACAAATATAAAGGTGAGAATAGTAAATTCCAACACTTATGGTTAGGTCCATTTACTATTGCTAAACAATTAGACCCAAACACTTTTCGATTAAAGACACTAGAGGGGTCTCTAGAGATTTATCCAGTGAATGATAGAAACATAAAAAATATATTTTGTCTAGTGTGTTTACATTAGTCCTCTACATAGTTTAGGATAGTTCTGTTTTGTTTTCAGTTTTGTTTGTTTGTTTTCAATAAAGTGGCTTAAATGGTACTATGCATCCCATTGTTCTTTGTAATATTGTGGAAGACCGTTAGCTCTATGACTACCTTTACATACCATTTATTCAATGACTTTTGGAAATATGTTTATCAGAAATTAATTTCCAGTATTACCTGATAATTCTTCATATGTCTAAAAGACACAATAGAAAGTTTAAAATAAACTTCCCTTAATGAGAATGCATTGTAATTTGGAATTAGTGATGAATCTTTAGTAGTGCGTTCTTATATCCTTTACATCATTCCTAACTCTTAAGGAGGTTTTGGAGTTGCTTCCCCATTCACTCCCTGGTTGTTTTTTAAAATAATAAAGATAAATTGCAATATAGGGGATCTCATCACGAGCCATCTTATCATGTTCTTAAATACTTATGGAATGACATCTCCGCTATTGGTCACTAATCCAAGGATATGGCTTATAGATTACAACTGGAAGATAGGGGATCTTATTACAAGTCATCCTATTCATGATTTACAAGTATTGGTGTATGACACTACTATCAATTAGTTACCAAGTCAAATTTGTAGCTTACAACAAGTAATTTTTTCAAGAAATGACCAAAGGTAAACTAAAGTACAGGAGGCCTTGTTTTCTATCCGACCAAATCATGGTCATAGATTACTACGGAATGATACTATCACCATCTAGCCACCAAACCAAGATAGTTCCTTTAGGTTATTAACTTATAGGATAGGGGATCTCATTATGAGCCAGCTTGGTCATTTTTTGTGAGTATTCATGAATGATGTTATCACCATCTTATCACCAGGTCAGGATAGTGGCCTTTATTTATCCTCAATAAATAAATAAAGAGAAAAGGAAAAGTAAAAAGGTATATGAAATTAATTCTATGCAGTGAATGGGATAAAAGCAACTTGAATGGATTAAAAGGAAACCATGTTGAGGCTATGGACGCTTGCTAGTAGTATATTCATTGCCTATTATATTGGGATTTTATCTTGATGCTACATAGTTTCATTTTACTTTTGTCTTAACTTCAATTCTTCCCAACTAAAGGAAATCATATATTGTGTGCTTATGTGTTCTTGTTTTTAATGCCAACTGGTAAATAAGAAGTATGAATCATTTTTAAAAACTTGAAAAAAAATTCGTTATAAAACTCATAGTTCTCTGTTTTGTAAATGAATTCATTTATGATCAGTACCACAAGTTTCAAAAGTCTAAAACTTATGAAACTGAATAGAGATAACTGATTCTTCCCAAAGAGCCTTCATTTGTTGTAGCCACTACGGTCCCATGTCATAAAATATGGGATACCCTTTATTTTAGATGATTTTTTATTCATTTTTGCTTTTGGTTTATTTGATTGTTTTTCTTACTTACTAAAAAATGCAAAGATTCCAATACAAAAAAAAATGCAAATCAAAACAAAGCATAAGTCAAAATGCTTCATACAATCCAAATCGAAAGTTGTAATTTGGAATGATCATATCTTTTTAATCAACCCCTGACTATTTGAATCTGACTACATTATAGGTAAAATTGGGAATTGGTGATTTTTATAGATATTGAACTTTAAATGTTATGAATCCCGGACTCTAACTTTTTGAAAGTTGGAAGGTGGAAGAAACATCATGTAATTATCAAAATACTCCCCTATTCTTGACTATAACTGTTCAAACTTTTTCAGAAGTTGGAAGTCGGGACCTCATTAAACTATTATCACATTTTGTCGCTGACTTTTGAAACCCAAATTTTGCAATTAAACTTGGTAGGAGAGGATCAAAGTATTATTCATTCACACATTATAAACTTCTTCGAATATTAAATATCGATCACACCACTCATACATGATATTTCTATCACTTAATAGTCGGAAAACTATTTAAATCTCAAAAATTGTCATTCCGAACTCGAACCCCTAGTTTTTGGGCCCCACTTCTAAAAAACATTGTGAAAATTGAAATTTTGGTGTATGTACATACATTAAATAGAATTTATGGTTTAAATCATGAAAACTTGAACACTTTAAACATCTCAAAAATACCTAAATATACATTTATTCTAAACTAGGTTTGAATCCATCACCACGGATGCACAAATCATTCATCCTGCAAGAATATTTGTGCATAGTCTCTACATTTACAATTTCGGTTTTTTTTCCAGGTATTATTCCATTCTCATTAGCTCTTTAAAACCTATAGAAAATTTTGTGAGCTTAGACTATTTAATTTCTTTGTAGAATTGCAAAGGGAAGACATGGAAAAAAGAACCAGGTCCAAAGCTCCAATTGAGGATTTAAAAGCAAGAGACCCTAACTTTGGTTTCTTCTCTCACACAGATGCTAGGGTATCAGATACCTTATTCCTTTATTAGGATAGTGTATACGCTATTTTCAATGGTGAGGACTTCTCTGAGTTCTAGGATAATGGGATTATTTAGAATAATATCATTCATTCCCAATTTCATGCTATTGTTGCTCAGTTTGCGGTCTTACTATATACAGACCTGGTTAAATGGGTTATTGATTTCTAAGATGTCATGAATAGCACTTTTATATATTCCAGCAAAATGTTTTCCACAAATATAAAACCCGATACTTTCACCAAGATATATGCACTCAAGGATCCACAACAATTACTTACCTAGGAAATTATAAAAGCATTCGAAAACAAGATTGAACTAGAAGTTATACTAAAGACCTATATGGTTGACCCTAGCACATTTATTCTCAAACCAAATCAACAATACCCAAGTGTTCTGCTCAGATAACCCTACAAACTACTAACAGTGATGCTCTATAGATTCTATGGAGTTGAAAAATTTCCAATATTTAAAACTGGAATGGATCTCGTTGGCTTATTACATGGAAAGTACAAGTGCGATTTTCCATTGGGAAAAAAAAAATTCCATCACTTTCAAAGGTGCCATTCTCCAAGTGCAAAAAACCCCAACCACTAAGAAACCCAATTTTTATTTTCCAATATATCTAATGGATGTAGTTGTGCCTCATTCACTTTTCTTTCCATAGAGTGGCATTGGACAAAAGAGAAACCTCTCATACATAATTATTGTTCAATTTTATGGGAAGAAAATTATAGAACGCACATATATGACATTTGTTACAATTTTATCAACACTTTTTACTTTGCCATTTTTAAGCAGAATAATCCCCAAATTTCTGAGAATTTCCTCTCTTTGATTACTACTATAGGAGATTGGTATAACTTGGGGAACTTCACTTATATTAGAATTTAGGGAAGTAAGACATCTCACCTACTACATAGGGTTGTGCCTAACAAGATGTCACTTGCAGAGGTTTCTTTTCAAATGTTCATAGATGAGGTTCATAGTCAAATTCATTCCAAGAAGAGGTGATCATGTCCCAAATTCCCATTGTACATTGTACATTTAATGATTCAAAATGCATCACATGGAAGTCTTATTAGCAAAGAGATAGTACATATAATATTAGGGCTAGCTGAAAAGATAATACATGACCCTAAAGGATTTGTACCAGGTTTATTTACTCCGTCCCATCTAAAGAACTCCTACATACATGAGAATGAACCAGATGATATTATTTTCTAAGGATCCCATGGTTTTGAAGAATTTATGAGAAAGGTAATTGATACGGTTCAGAGAGTTCTTATCCATGAAATCCACAAGAAGCTAAAACTCAGAGTGTTTGAAGAAAGAAATAGGTTTTTTCAATAGAAGGAGAATGAAAGAAAGGAACAAATGCATGAAGATAAATAAGCTAAAGGAACTACTCCTATTTCTATCAAAACTGAGGAGTAGTTACAACTAGAGAAGAAACAAGGAAAAAACCTGCTACTAGTTCTCCCCCTACTTCTCCCATTCAAAAGTTGAACACCTTGATATAGAAGACCCAGGATATCCAAGGTAAGTATTCCTTCACCAAATATGTTTTTAATGTTGATTATGTTCCTAAGGTTGTCCCAAATATCTTTGTTGAGATTGAGAAAGAATATAGGTCAAGTGATTCACCATCCAAAGCATATACAAAAGAAGTCATTGACTTAGAGAAAGAGCATCCAGTAGAAGTCATCAACCCCAATCCTATCACATTAGAATCTAAACAAATTTATTATCCACGGAATGTTCAAAATACAAATTCCAAGATTAATATTCAGCCATCATCAATAAATAAAGAACCAGATATGTTTTTAGAAAAAGATCCCCTTAACCAACCTGATACTCATTCATCTACTAGATCTCCATCTGTTCATTTCTCTTCACAATTTGGAAGTCATGCTAACAATAAATGTGATACTACTATTATTCCTCTTGCACAAATTCCACATCCCTTTCCTGTCCAAGATACCCAACCTCTTGTTGGTAACCTAATCACTAAGAATCAAACCATTTTTCCTGAGACTTTCCATATAGTCCCTTATTCTCATGAAGTATGACTAACCATAATAAGTACCATACATCTATTAAATTCTATAGTTGAAGAAACAACATACATTGGAGAGGATCTTGTAGTAGTTTTGGGGGATTATTGTTTCAACAAGAAACAAAAGGCCGTAGTGAAAGCGGTTCCAAAAGGAGCAGGGAAGGCCAAATTCTTTAAGATCATGTTTTAAGTATAATTATTTGGAAAGCCACCTCTGATGATCCTCAAAGTGGAGCCATGGAAGTAACAGCAACTATGGTTGATTTTGAAGGGGGAAACTATGATTCTGTATCTATTTTGAATAAGGAACTTGATGAAGAGAAATAAAAGAGTATAAATATAAATAATGAAAAGTAAAATCTACAAGAGAACCTAAACAAGCAAATACTAACAACTTAAGGTTCAATATGATGTAGTCATGCAGATTGAAAGACCGGGTTTAGCAATTGACCAAGAAAAAAAGGCATTGCCGAAGTAGAGGTAATCAAGAAATAAACAAAGCTTGTTGACCTTAAAACTCAAATGGAGGAAAACAAAGAGTATCATACTTCCTATGGATTTTTTAGGCTTACTATTCAGGAATTTGAAGACGAAGCAATCGCCTACAATAAAATTTTAAGGAAGACTCAAATCTTATTTTTGTGATTGCTTAATGATATACATTATGAATTTAAGGGTTCTGAACATCTATCAGACCTGTTGGTTGATCATGTAAGTAAGAGGAAGAATTTTGATTATGCTTATGATAAACTATGTCAATGGAAAAAAATATAAAGAATGCTCACTAGGATATTCCTTGCCTTGATCCTATTAAGAGTAAAAAGGTATGAATATCCATAAAATCCTAGGAATTTTCTTGTGATAGCGTTGATCAGATAATCATGAAGGAAAAAATACTTGCAAGGCAGTGGATATTAAGAGATGAACTCATGGATATTTTATGCACGCTGATCTTTGATGAGTTAGCAAACGCAAGCCCATCTAATCTAAAGATAACTGAAGTAGAAGAACTAAGGGATTAATCCATTGGTACAATTTAGAATATGTCGCAGGTAGATATCTCTTCATTCAAACAATTCATAACAACTCCATCCAAATTCCATGTTAGTTTACAAGGGTTTGTAGATAGTTAGTCGAAGATCCATTTCAATAAAGTCAGATCTCTTATATGTAAAGTTGAATTGCAGTTGGATCATGCCTATCACAGAGATGTGGAATGTTTACTCCAAGTGGAAGGACTTTGATACCAATTTTGGTTAATATAGGTGGTATTTATGTCTTAGATAATCCTAAAATTTCTCCTTAATTTAGGGATCTATGAATGTATATAAGATAAATTATCATATTGAAGAAAGAATGAGGTGTTAGGATTTGTAATCCTCCCTTGTCCAATACTTAGTCTATTATATTATATTTTCCTAACTTAGGAGTCATTAATTAATATTGGGTCCACTAGTACCATCGGGTCCACTTGGGCTATTGGTGCCACTAGTATCCAGTCACTAGATTGTGCGGAACACATATAGATGTTAACTGCAACTTACTGCACCTTCATGCATAAGTTTAAGTGCCTCTGATACCAATCCCTACAACTTAGGAGCCAATGGGAGTGTCGCCACCAACCTCCTTTGGTTGTTGGTAACTAGTTAAGCTAAGATATGCTTCAGTTACATTCAATTATATATCCTCCAGTTTAGTTAGCGCTAGTCTTGCATGGATGCATGTGGGTAGGCTCCTATTCTCACCTAATTCTCACCTACCACATCATTTTAACTGGTTAACTAATTATAACTGATCGAGAGATTGAATTATACATATGGAGTTAGTCTAGTGAGATCTGATAGTGATTTAGACACTTCTAGTTAGCCATACAGTCATATTCAGTTGGTAGATTTGAATCATATCCTTGTGGTTCGAATTATCCTTTATGTAACACTATTGTATACTGTTGGGAATAATTAAGTTTATATTGTAATTATACTTAGCAATTCTTATCCATTTCTTGTGAAATTTATCTTGTTGAAGTGTGTATGTTTCATTCCATTACACTAGATAATAATGCAATTCAATTACACTCATTACTTGAAAATCAATGGCACAATAATTCAAACATGGTATTAGAGTGTACTCATGCATACAACAAGTTTGTCCAATATCCATTGTACACCAGAATAAATTGGGTTTCCACATAAGTCCCATAAAGTGTGCATTGCTAACTCTGGATTCATTTAGAGAAGTCTCTGTAGGCATGACCAATCCCTAAGAAAGTGTACATATCAATATGGAAGTATTGATTCTGAAAGATTGCAATTATTTTTGGTTTTTTAGTGATATTCTACAGGTACAAATTCATATGGATTTGAGATTATCAGTTCCTATTCTTATTCCATTCACAAGATATTCAGAATGGAAATTGAAGATGATTTCATATCTAAAGAGACAAGGTCTCTATGAGGTATCTATTGGACTTGGTAAAGAGTCTTATGAAGATGAGAATTACTGGATAAATGACGGTGATAGATATTTTTGAACAATATGCCATTCCTTTTCTCCAATCTTGTGCTACCATATTGATTTTGCTTAATACCCAAAGGATCTCTAGACAGAATTGGATAAAACCTTTGGAAAGAACAATGAGGATAATTATAGAAATTTGGAGAGCACAACCAGCACCACAAGAGTTATTTATTCAAAATTATCATCCTCTATTCTCTTTGATGAAGTTTTTCAATATGAAGAAGAAGCAAAATCTTCTACACAATCAATTCGAATTGAAGAAAGTCTCCTTGGAGTGACTCCTTCTCCTGCTACTTTGGAAGTTTATGAGATATTTGATATCTCATATTCTCATATGGATGATCCACAAGAATACAATTGAATCTCTATTATTGAATAAAAACTCTCCTTCCATTCTATGCAAACATTATCCAGTGATTCTTCTATTTTAAATTATGTGCATAGTTTACCAGTGATTGCTTTAGAAAATGAAGAGGAATTCGATTTCTCTCTCTAATGTTGTTGCCAGTGTGCAGAAAAGTAATAATTTGTATTTTTTTGGAAATAATATCATATTTTAGGATTTCTTCATTCACTCTCATTTATCTATAGGTTCCATCAAATTACTACATGATTGCATGCACCAATACTCAGAGTTTTATTGAAGGAGGAAAATGTCAACCTACCATTTTGGTGGAGCACTTGGAACCATTGTTCCACACTATCGGATATGATATGAAATTATTTCGATCTGATATGATCTTAGTTGGTTCAAGTTTTAAGTTCCAAGAGCCTCTAGTAATACTTGTAGTTGTTCTCATCAATTTTGGTGTGAAAAATCAAGTACCAAAAATATCTTTCAAAATTGTTGTTGGGGATGTGATGTCAGTTTTCTCTCATGAGTTTTCTGATATTATATTTTGTGAATATTTGGATATTTTGGAAATATTATCATATTTTAGGAGTGATCCGTTCACTCTCATTGATCTTGAGCTTCCAAGAAATTCCTACATGATTGAATGCACCAATTCTCGGAGTTTTAAAGAAGGAGAAAATTGTGCATCTACCATCTCGGTGGAGCACTTGGATTTGTTACACACTATTGTATATGATAGAAAATTATTTGGATCTGATATTAACTTATTTGGTTCAATTTTTAATTTCCAAGAGCTTCTAGTAACGCTTGCATCTGTTCTCATCAATTTTGGTGTGAAAAATCAAGTACCGCAAGTCTCTTTCAAAATTGTTGTTGGGGATTTGGTGTTAGTTCCCTCTTATGAGTTTGATGATATTATATTTTATGTATAATTGGTTATTTTTGAATCTATATTGGATTATGGATCTCAATCATTCACTCTCCATAGTCCCATGTCTTCTCTACCTATCTATTTGATCACATGCTCATCTCCTCACAGAATTAGTAAAGATGGAGACATTCTGCATTCGCTTGGACACTTGCTCCTAACACTTGGAGCTGATTTTACCTCACATGGTTTGATGTTCAAGGCTTACATATATAATTTTCTTAGGTTTTCCTCACATGGTTCGAATTCTCAAGCACTTTTTCTCTCTCATCAGTTGATCTCAGTTGCTCTACATGGGTCTAGTTTTCATCTTGCAGTTGTCTATGTTCCTGACACAGTTGAGAATTTTCTTCTTCTTCCAAAGAGGAGAAATCCTTCTAGACATAATCATTTACTTTGGATAGGTTCCCATGCATAGTCTCGGGATGTTGTTGCACAAAAGAACCATGATACTGCGTTTTCTACTGCATAGTGCTGCAAATTGCAGCAAAATTTCACAAAGTTTTTATTCAAAACTTATTTTCCTGATTTTTTGCTTATATTGAGGGGGGTTTTCCCATGAGTTTTTCACCTATTTCCTCGGTTTATTAAGCAACATTTTTTAATTCTTTTAGATTTTAATGGGTGAATTTTGGCCTTTTATCCAGGCCCTACTGAAATCTAGGATTTCACATCATTCAAGCATATACTAAGCTCATACACAACCATAAAAAACAAGTATTAGGAAGGGACCTCCAATCCACCTTTTAATTCATCATTGATGCTTACTTATACATTATGAGAGAGGTTGGAGCAGTTGTACCTGCTCCAACTACTCATTTGTTAATATATCTTTAAACTATATAATTATATAATTATGATTACTTTTAAGAGGTAGTGGCCCCCTCTACATCTCCTCCACAAACAAAACATTTCTTCGTCCCGAAGAGAGCAAAGAAATATGCATCAAAATCCTAGGTCTCTACTGAAGTAGTACTCACTGTGCATCAACCATGCATAGGTAACTTAGCCGCAACATCTGCCATCTTTATAGGAAAATGCACATGTACAAGGCTCTACTGTGACTAGTTACTCTTCAGCCTCCATCTTCAATCTGGCAGCAGTCCATCGAAGTCTCATCCTCTTACAATGGTGGGCAACCATATTCTTCCGCAATGAGATATTTTGGTTTAAAGCCTCACCCTAGCTCATCTGACTGACATCTCCATCGGTTCAGGCATGTGGGGCCTTTTGGATCTTTGACTTTCTATGCCATTTCTCTGACTTCTGGATTTTCGAGGTCACAACCCAGGAATAGTTTCATCATTTTGATAATTAGGGGGACATAGTCATCATGTCTCATTTGTTTTGTTGTGTAGGTGAATGATATTTTCTTGAATGCCATCGTCGTTATCTTCTTCTATCGTGAGAGAAATTTCCTGTAAGTTTGTAAAGTTTTCATTGCTTGTAGTCAATGTCGATTACTATTGATCATGGATGACTGACTTGACTTGAATCGAGATGATCTACTAAGTCGACTAGAGATCGAATTGATTTACATTTGTAGAGGGGATCACCTGCCTCAAAAGACTCACGTTTAACCCCCTCTAACACAATAACTTACAAAATAAACTTTGACAACCTCGACCATAATACTCGACCACAATAATACTAATATATAGTATGATGACTCATCTACATTTAATTACCGACTAACTCAACCAATTTATCATCAAATATATTCGTTTACTTTAAAAACATGAATCTTTAGCCAAATCGACCAAACTGAAGACATGACCAACCCGACATGCTTGTAAAATCTCAACTGACATGCTTCCATCGACTTGACTCAACTGACATGTTTCCATCGACCTGACTCAACCGACATGCTTCCATCGACCTGACTCAACCAACATGTTTTCATCGACCTGACTCAACCGACATGTTTTTCACTTTACGCAATCGACAAGTATCCGATCTCAACTAGAATGGACATCGACCAAATTTTATAGACTCGACCAAATGACTACATTTGATGGCATATCCATTTGATAGCCTCGAAAATATATCATCAACCATATTAGACCATCGAAAATCAACCTGGTTTATATATGTTCAATTTTATAGAGAATATGACAATTGACCTTTCTTAGACACAATCGACCATTTGTTAAACACCATATATTATTTTAAACTCGAACGAAAATTTCCAAAAGAAACAAGTCGAGGGTATATAACCATATTTGACGTTGAGGCCACTCTGGTTGATGGTGACTGATAGCGTTTTCACATGGGTGAGTCTTTGTTGACAAGGGTGGTCGATTCGATTTCCAAGTGTGCTATTCGGTGGCTGGTCGATGACTACATATGACAAGCAGTCGATGGTCTGTTCAGTTGACAGTCTCTTTGGTTGGCACTCACAACATCATTATAATTATCACTAGTAAGGATCGATGCCTTCATAGCTCCATTTTCTTGTGTATTTAGCCTGTTTGTGAGTAATTTTTAATTGATGATCCGTCAGTTGCGTCAGTGGTTGACCAATGATAGATGTAACCAATAGTCAGTTAGTTGATGGATGAGCGCATGGTGGCAGTTGGTTCAATGCTAAATTGCATATTCAAACTCATTCTCTGCTAATTGATGAGAAATATAAAAGTATGCTTCCTTAGTTGACGAAAGTCAATGAACGCCAGTCAACAAACTCAGCTTGCACTCCTCCCCTGTCTCTTCCAAGAAAAAGATTGACCAAAATGGCCCTCACGAGCGCTCTGCTTCTATACAGCGTTCTTATGAATAACCTTAGTTCGACATCCATTGCGCACTTAGTTAGATGTGCCAATATCAATTCATTCATACTTTTGCATGAATAGAGGTTCGACAAAATCAATGGATTCGACGTATTAATACATCAACCAACTTGGTAATCAACTGCCTAGAAACCTGGGATGATGGGAATTGGGGTACATCCCATTGGAAATTAGTTGGTTGTAGAAGCATTCCTGAGCCTGAGAAAGCATCAAACTCTCCATCATGTGAGCGCATTCTACATAGATGTCAAGGGTGGAGTTTCTTGTGGACACCCTCTGAGAAAAACATCCTCGCTACTGCCTAAAACACATTGCAAGCGTTGTTGGGTGCTTTAGCTGAAAAAGTGATCTCGCTGTGAACTATATTTTTGCATCAAATTTATTTTTTCATATCCTTATTCACACAAATCGTCGACCAATCTTAAGAAATAAAACTTTAAATGACCATTAAAATGTTTTCTTCAAATAACAATAATTATTTACTGAATATAGAAAAGTAACCAGTGGTCCTCGTTACATGTTCAGTCCTCCTGCATGTTGTATCTGGTCGATGAGTAAATGAGTGCATTGAGCAATCAACACATCCAAACTTTGAATATTTATCTCATCGAGTCAGCTCATCTGCATTCCTCCAGTCGTCAACTAGAATATTGAATGATTATATTTATAGCAACATCATGCAACATCATCATTTATGAGCATTTCTTACAGGATTCTTTTGCTTACAGGTTTTTGGTTTTGCTTGGTCTTCAATCAACGCATTAGAAAGAGCATGTTAGCATTTATTTTATTCTTACATGGATTCTTTCTCCTCACGATATTTTGCAGGTTCAATCTAGCTTCCATGCGCTACTGCTGTCACCCAGACTGTATGAAAGAGGCAACGATGCCAGATGTTGAAAACTATGCTTTCACATCATTCAAGCATATCTTAAGCTCATACATAGCCATCAAAAACAAGTATTGGGAAGGGACGTCCAATCCACCTTTCTATTCATCTTTGATGCTTACTTATACATTATGAGAGAGGTTGGAGCAATTGTACCCACTCCAACTACTCATTTGTTAATATATATTTAAACTATATAATTATATAATTATGATGAAATTTAAAAGGTAGTGGCCCCCTCTACACCTATCAACATGTGGCCCACTATTACACAAAGAAAAAACAAGTGGGAGAATGTTGGTATGTGTTAAATATTATTTCCATGTGGGTGCATAACTTTATGATCCAACCTTGTATAGTTGTTTACTGTGTGTGCTGAACACTGGATCAGGGGTGTCATAGCGCGGGGGGGGGGGGGGGGGGGGGGTGCGCTGATGACCCCCTATCAATGTCCCAACTTTTTTCTCCATTTTATTGTAAAATATGTAATTAATCCTGGATAATGGATTGGGGTATAAATCTAATTTAGGTTAATGAATTAAGGTTTTGGAATCTATGAAATAACTAAATATTCTATTATGAATGTTGGTTAAGAAACACAATGATAAAGATAGAGGGGAGCCTATAAGTTTTGTTGGATGTTCTCATTAAGGGTTTCTAAGGTAAATATATGTGTACTTTGTGTGTTCCACTTTTTAACCTCTATTTTTCTTAATAATATGTATGCATTGTTTCCATTCATAGGTCTACAACTTGCATTTATGTGGTCAACATCTCTATCATATTATACACTAACAAATACCTATAAATCTATCTCCCTGTTAGGTCTAGGTATTCCCTAGTAGTATATTTCATCATTACAATTGTCCAATGTTCCTTCTTTAGTTTTTCCATATGCCTTCTCAAAATTTCTAGTACATGGGAAATATCTGGTCTAGTATAGACCATAGAATACATCAAAATTCCAACGATGTTAGGATAGGGAACACATGACATGTATTCAACCTTTTCTTGAATCTTGGTATAGTAGTCTACAAATAACTTTGTACTCATAAGAATAAGGACCTTTACTAGTTTGCATTCCTTCTTATTAAACCTTTTCAAAATTGTCTCAACATATTTTCTCTAATTCAACCAAGGTTTAATGTTTGCTCGATCTATTAATTTCCATGCCCAAAATAAAATTTTCACATCAATATAATTAATATAAAAATTAGAAAAATATGATCTTTGACATCCTTGATGATTTCTTTGTTGTTTCCAATCAATAACATATCATAAACATACAAGAGAAAATACATAAAATGGAAATCAACTTACTTGGAATAAACACAATGATCAACTTTTACTTTTGAGAAACCAAGTCACAATCTATAGGTATCAAAATTTTGATACTACATTCTTAGTGATTGTTTAATCCATAAAGGGACTTATTTATCTTGCAAACCATCCCCTTCTTTTCCTTCATTTTAAAACCTTTTGGCCATTTCATGTAGATTTCTTCTTCAAGATCACCATGTAGGAATGATTTATTCACACCACCTACTATAATTCAAGGTCCAAATATAAAAAAATATAAAAATATAATAGAAGTTAATTTATCAACATGAGAAAAAATATCACCAAAATCAATTCACTCCACCAACGAATATCCCTTTGCTACTTGGTGAGATTTGTACTTCTGTACCATACCTTCTACTTTCAACTTATTCTTAAACACCCATTTTCCACCAATAGGTTCTCGTTATGTCAACAACACAACTATATCCCAACTCTCAATTTTATGCAAGGCATCCATTTATTCAACCATGTCATTATTCCAACATTTATCGTCCTTTGAATCCATTGCCTCTTAACAGTTATGGATCTTCAACAGTAATAGATAGAACAAAACTATAATGAAAATAAGGTGGAGTGTCACTTTATTTTTTGCTCCTTTCTTAAACAAATCTCCTCAAGAATGGAGAGCGAGTTTCTTCTTCTTTTGGTTCATCTTCTTCTATTGAGTTAGATTCTTCACCCTCCAAATCAAAAGATATTATATTTGATTATTTTTCCCTGGATTGAAATTCCTATTTAGGAACAACTTTAACCTAGCCAAATATAGCATCTTGTCTATAAAAATTGTTTTTAGTTATTGGGTTCTAAATTTTATAACATTTTATACCATCTTCATAAGCAATAAATATGCATTTTCCACCTTATTATCCATCTTACTTCCATTTTCCTTTGGGACATGCATATAAGCATTAAAACTAAAAGCTTTGAGAGGTCTAATATAGGGTTCTTTAACCAATCCATGCCTCATGCAAATTTTTTTCAACCAATGATAATGTAGGTGATCAATTTACAAAGTAACATGCATTGTCCATTTCCATATGCGTATAATTCGTATGATAACCCTACACCATTTAGCATAACTGTCTCATTTTCCATCAATGCCTTGTTCATTCTTTCTACAAATACATTATGTTGAAGTGTGCATGGAGTAGTATTTTTCCTTGCTATTCCACACTTATTACATAAATCTAGAACTTATTTCCATATAACTGTCCACCATTATTTATACTCAACAAAATTATTTTCTTCTTTTTTTGGTTTTATAAAATATCCTCAATCCCTTTGAGTTTATTAAAAACCTCAAATTTCTTACGAAGGAAATAGATCCATGTGTTCCTTGAGAAATCATCAATGAGTGAAACTTAATACACATATTTACCTATTGATTAAGATGAATAGGTACAAACAAATCACTATGTATTAACTCTAATATTCCTTTTTGTCTTGTAGCATTAGATGGGATTCTCACTTGATTTCGCTTACCATATATACAATGTCCCCATAACTTTGAATCAAATGAGAAATTAGACATACCTTCAACCATACCTTTACCATGTAATTCTCAAAGTCCCTTCTCCCCATTATGTATAGTCTTGGATGCCATATCATGTTCTTCTCTCTAGGGACAACATGGTTCTGTTGATGCCCAAAACTAGTTCAAATGTCAATGTAAGGAAAATGATCTGATTCGAGAAATTCAGGAAATTCCCTCAATAATATTCCTATTTCCAAGTCATTTGGGATGATCGATACCAATGGATTTAATCCTCCATTAGCTTCGATGTTTTCTCTTCAAAAGAGACTTATAATTTATGTGTAGTTTTATTATCGGTTACTCTTATAGGGAACATGTTTAATCAGGTAGATTTGGTTAAAGGATCCTAGCAGGGAAACCTACTAGGATATTGATTAAAAAGTTAAAAATAAATATTTGTTTAGAATTAATATATCACCATGCCAAAGAGTTACAAAAGTAACATCAAGCATAAAACATATCAATAAATTCATGTGAATTAGTAACATCAGTTCATTATAACAGAAAAAATATAAAATCATGTTAAACTTCAGGAATCATTAACACATGAATCAATGAACACATAATCCAATGGAAGACAAAAATAACAAAGAAATTTTTTATTAATAATTTCCAAATCATAATATGCACAACAATTCATCCATCTCACATTACCCAATCTATCAGAATCAAGCCTTCCATATCGACATGTACAATTTCTTAGGGTCCTTCACGCCCGCAAAGACTTCTCTGAACGAATATAAAATTAGCAATGCACACTTTGCGGGACTTAGGTGGAAACCCAACTGCTTCTGGTGTACAATGGAGATTGGACATAATTGTTGTATGCATGAGTAGGCTATGATACCATGTTTGAATTATTGTCCCAATGATCTTCAAGAAATGAGTGCAATTGGATTGTATTATTATGCAGTGTAATGGAATGAAAAATACATAGTGAACAAGACAAATTTCACAGGAAATGGATAAGAATTGCTCAGTATAATTTCAGTATAAAATTCATTAATCCCAACAGTATACAACAATGTTACATAAAGGAGAATTCGAATCATGTGGATATGATTCGAATCTACCAATTCAATCTGACTGCATGGCTAACTAGAAGTTTCTAAATCACTATTAGAGCTCACTAGACTAACTCCAGATGTCTAATTCAGTCTCTCGTTCAATTATAATCAGTTAAACTGATGTGGTAGGTGAGAAGTAGGTGAGAATAGGAACCTATCCACATACAACCATGCAATCCTAGCTATAACTGAACTGGAGGATATCTAACTGAATGTAACTGAAGCATATCTTAGCTTAACTAGTTACCAACTCCCAACGACTGAAGGAGGTTGGTGGAGGCACTCCTAGTGACTCCTAAATTGTAGGTATTGATCTCATAGTCACTTAAACTGATGCATGAAGGTGAATTCAGTTGTAGTTCCTTTATATGTGTTTCACACACTCTAGTGACTGGACACTGGTGGCAATAATAGCCCAAGTGGACCCGATGGTACTAGTGGAACCAATATTAATTAATGACTCCTAAGTTAGGAAAATATAATATAATAGACTAAGTATTGGAAAAGGGAGGATTATAAATCCTAACACCCCCCTGCATCCTAACTTGGAACACTGTGGTCCTGTTGGAGGAGTTAGTTGGTGAGCCGACTAGTCGAATAACCGACTAATTGGAGATTAGGTAGGCCACATGAGGTCGTGTCGGTTGACCAAACTGACAGGTAGTTATATGTAACTATTTGTAAATCATATATGTTAGGCTGTTGAGCCAGATGAGAACTCAGTTCAGTTCTATATATGTATGGACCCTCATGTTATAATATAATCTGTTATTTCCTTATCTATGTTCTTGTCTCTTGTGTCTATTATGTCTATATGATTCCATGTGTATTATTAGTAACCCTCTATGATCTGTGAGATTACAACATTGGTTCTGTTATCGGTAGTACATATACGAATGTAATGACCATAAGCAGATGATATCAGAATAGGAGATTAAGAACTGGTGGGAGCATAAGGTAGCAAATTATTTGCATAACTACGCAAAGAGAAATAGGTTAACCATTGCTCAGGAAAAGGAGAAATTCTTCACTGAAACACATGAGAAGTTTGTAGAATCGGTACCTCAGCTTCTGAAAAAAATCATGGATGAAAAAACCGGAAGCAACTAAGGACCAAGAGCTACTGGAGAAACTAACTCGAGGGGGAAGAACAAACTTGTCAAAGTGGTTTGAAAATATCACAGACGAATTTTGTGAGGAACAAGCCGTAGAAGAAAGAGCTTTGGTAAAAAATGTTTAGAAAAGGTTTTATACATACCTTAACGATCAGTTCCTTTTCTCCTTACCGACCCTTTAGTTCAAATTCATATAGAAAAGGGAGTGGGCCATATCGTAGAACCTTGTCCGTCACTATGCAAACCGCCACCAAATTCTAACTAGGCAGAGAAACAAAAAAAGTGGGAAAAAATCATTACCGAAAGGGAGTGGGGATACTTCCCATTAGAGGAAATTTCAACTCAAAATGGGCCTTTTAACTTTTATTCAAATTCCATTTCATTATGTGTTAGCCAATGAAATTTCTTTAAATTTGAAATACCGTATAGTTCTTTAACACTTTTTTAATATAAATTTGGGGATAGGTATCATAAAAAAAACTACTTTTTTCGTTTGTATTTTTGACATATCTCCCCGTGTTTTTACTCAAATTTCGATCGGGAGAGCTCATTGGATGCGGAATTAAATTCCACATCCAACGATTACCCACTCGGCATACTTTTGATGGACCCCTCTACCCCAAAACAAGAAATACCTGAAAAAATGGAATGATGACATCATCATTCCATTTTTCAGGTATTTCTTGTTTTTGGGGTAGCGGGGTCCGTCAAAAGTATGCCAAGTGGGTACTCGTTGGATGCGGAATTTAATTCTGCATCCAACGAGCTCTCCCGATCGAAATTTGAGTAAAAATACGGGGAGATATGTCAAAAATACAAACAAAGAAGTAGTTTTTTTCTTTCCTCCTCCAAAATTAATAAATATTATTTTATTATTTTAACTATTATTTTATTAGTTCATTTTAGGAGGCCCATTTTGAGTTGAAATTTTCTCTAATGTAAGCAAATAAATAGAACTATCCAAGCTTTCTAAAGAATTGGGTAGGCCATGGGGGGGGATTTGGGCATATATCGGGGTAAAGCGAAGAGGATTCTAGTCGACTGAATAAAATACCATCACCAACAATGAAAATTCAACCTAAAAAGGAAATCAAATGAATAGTGACACACAAAGGTATGGGGAATTTACAGAAAGTAGAAAGAGAGAAGAGGCTGAAAAGAAGGGAAGAGAGAAGAGAACGTGCTATAGTGCTGCAAAGAGGGATGACTACTATGGTGACAGACCAGGAAAGAAATCCGCCAGAATTGGGTCATGACTGACAGGAAGAATGCATGGATGAACGAGCATCACCCATGGAAGAAGACTTGTGGATAGAGCAGTGAGAAGCTCTCCAAATATAAATTGCCCAGGAGATAATACCTCTATCTCCAATGAATCCGAGTATCAAGATACAAGCCATTGTCAAAGAAGACCTAAGACTAAGAGCTGGTGATTTTTGTATATGGAGCCGACTAGACGACGAGATAAATGATGATAATCATCTAGTGATTCGTCAATCAAAGGAAGGAAATTGGGTAACAATTCAGACATACCCTTCCAACCGAAGTATCCACCTACTTTACCCAGCACATGAAGGAGCACCCCCCCTGCCAAACACAGCTTTGCAAAATACGGAACAGTCGGACCTGCAGCCAAATCACTGTAGTTGCAGATCGACAGGAGAAGTCATCCCGAACCGACTGCCCAACTTCTTGTTGGAGAAGAAATGAAAGTTTCGTCAACAACAACACTGCACAAAAAAAAAAAAAAACATCCCACTACCCCACCACCACCACCTCCTGGAGGAGACAGCGATAACGATTTCGACATGGGTCATAGATCAACACATATCCCTCTATACGAGGGTGACAAAGATCCTAGACGACATTGGTTTGTCTGTGAGTCAATATGGGAGGCAAATCAAGTTACGGTCGAAGAACGACAAATGGCACGGTTCGTTGGTGCCTTGAGGAAAAGATCACTAACATGGTACATGAACTATATCGAGAGAACTCCCCAAGCATCGGAAGCAGACATAAAAGCACAATTCTTGTCTTTCTTTAAAACTCTAGATGCAAAACATCTGGCAATGAAAAAGCTGAAAACGACATCTCAGAATCCAGCAGACTCTGTCCAGGAATATGACAAATGATGGAAGGACCTCCTCAGCCAACTAGATTATGTAATTGACGAACAACTATTAATTCAGTGGTTTCTTGCAGGTCTATCATAGAAAATACAGTGGCACATAATCTTGGAGACATTTAAAATGTATGAAGACGCACTTACTAAAGCTCTGCAAGTAGAAATGGATGAAGATTTCCCAGCATATCCTGTTGATAATAGAATGGAAGAACAACTAGAAATCATGCAGAAATCATTGAAAGAGCTGAACCTCAAGAATTAGGACGTCTGGTGCACAAAATGCTCCATGGCCAGACATACTAAAGATAACTGTCGGTAAGACATAAGTCAACAAGACGTTCGGTTTGTTCAGACAAAATGCTTCTGCGACATTTGCCAAGAACATGGAGAACACACAACAAAATATTTCCCATACAACATGAAAAATGGCAAAGAATCTTGGTGTGCAATATGTGAGGTAAAAAGTCACACAACGACCGACTGCCACCTAAATTTAAAGAACCAACAAAACTATGAAGTAGTCTACCAGACGAACATAGTCGCGCAGAATAACAATAACACCCAATGAATCAATGATCAAAACGAGCCAAATAATCAAAGATGTGAAGGTCATCGATATGACTATCAGTTCAAAAACCGTCATGGAGGATATGGAGGTCGAGGACGATTTTCTGGAAATTGCGACAATCGACCACGACGGCCCATCTAGTGCTTTACATGCTACAAAGAAGGCCATCGATATGTAGACTATCCATACAAGGAAATAACCAATTTAAAGTTTTGTAAAAGCTGTGGTGTAGGCGATCACTCATTAGAGGATTGTCCCACCATGCTCGAAAAAATCAATAAAAAGAAAAATGTTAATGTCTTGTCATGTGTTAAAAAACATGATGTAATCAATACAAAGAACCTACACATAGTAACCCGACAAGGGACAAAAATTGGGAATGATAATCCACGTATAAGTAAAATCAAAGAAAAGAACGATTATCCTAACCCAGCTAAACAAAAACAAATATATAATGACGCAACAAATATATTTAAAGAATTTTCTAGATAAGAAGAAGTTGATGACACGACAAAACACAGTTAAAGAATTAATATGCCTAGTACAGGATGATAAAGCGGTATCTCAATTCATTGACTTATTGTATAATATGAAGCATAATAATAATATAGAAAAACAAACCAATAACATATGCAGTCTAAACCAAAAATACAAAAGCGATTCCGACCCACTTGTCGACCTAGAAATCGAAGGATACCATGTTCGACAAGTTGTACTCGACTTCGTTTCATAAGTAAATATTATGACTCATGACACTTGGGAACAGTTGGGTAGACCTCGATTATATGAGTCAGACACATACCTCAAGTTATCCGACCAAGGTCTGATCGAACCCATCGAAGTTTGGAGAAATGTCAATATGACAATAAAAGGAATATCGACCAAAGTCGACTTTGAAATTATTGATCCTAAGGAAGGATACAGTTCCTTCCCAGCTTTAGTAGGCCGACCTTGGGGAATAAAAATGAAAGCATCAATATCCCTAGACAAAGAAAGGATAAAACTAAAAGGGAATGGACAGAAATTCATAGTACCTATCCATCTTTCCCAAGGGGAACCTTAGATAGAACCTATTGATGAAGAAGTTGACATCAGACAACTATATCAAATAAAAATAATGAAGACTACACATAACCCATTATCTATGGTGAGCTTCACTTAGGAAATCAATATTCAGTAGGATATAATTTAGACGTAGAGTTATATGATTGGTAAGTCTAAAGCTATGAGACCCAAGCAAGAGGTTGTTGGACCATTTAGGCGGTACAGAAGAAACCAACCCAACAATTTTTTTCAGTCTCCATCATCCCAAAAATATTCAAAAAGAAAAGCAGGGAATATCCTACCTTAAATCCAACAAATATAAGTACCATACATATCCCAAGGTATAAAGAAAGAGAATCCCCAGTTATGCATATAGAACAAGTATATAAAAACATAGGTGAACATTGCCAACTACAAATCTTAGTAGAAACCTTTACAAGACAAGCTGCTCGATGGTGGGATACTCATCAATCAAGATTGCAGACATGGACAACAACGTCGACTTACTTCGTAGAAATATTCGAAGGAAAGAAGCTAACCAAACAGGTGCAAATACCTGTGTTCATCCAAGGGCAAGACCTAGAGGAACACATAAAGACATGCGAAAGAGAATGGAGAAGACTTGGGTATAAGGACGAATGTACATGGCCACACTTGTTTCCCTCGATGCTAGCAGACTTACCAAACAAATGGTATAAAATGGGGGAAGCACAGGGTGAAACATTTCAATGGCTTGAACTTAGAGAAAACTTCACTAAAGACTTCAGTTTTACACTGCATAATGAAAAATTAGTCGAAATTGCAAAAAAAATAAAAGCATTTATAAAACCGACCAACGAAAACACTCTGATACAAAACTATGATCGACCCCAAAGGTCAAATCAAGCCTTCATGACTACGGTCAAAAGGAGAGACAAAATCAAATCTCATTTAATGCAAACTCGATAGACCGTGTTGGACCATCATTTCTGCCATTAATACACCCATTGACAGAATCGTCACCCGCTCTGCCTATAAATACCGCACCAGAAAAAGATCATTTATCATATTTTGAAGAGATAAACCAGCCAATTATTGAGAAATTTGAGAGCAGAGACCCTGTAAGAAAATCCAACCAAGAGATTGACAAAATGGCCACGAAGCAAACCAGAGTCGTAGCTACAAAAACAAAGAACTACAATCTGCCGAAACCCCACTCATGAGAAAATTAAGAAACATAAAAAATACCAAGTTACGGGAAACTTCATGGGAAAAAACCTGGGAAGAAATCAAAGAATGGGCCTATGAGGGCAAGAAAATGACACAAGAAGTGGAAAAGATAAGCCATAGTACCATTATGAGTTACATGAACACACCGTTCATTGCGATTTTTGTAGAAACAAAATAAACAACAGTCAGATTCATCATCAGTTGGTATCACAATGGAAAATTTTACTTCGACAGACCAGTAGAAATTTCTGACGAAGTTATATAGAAACTTACAGGTCTCTCAGATCAGGGTGACCCTGTACCTATTGGTATAAAAGAAGGATTGGTAGAATGACTAACTGGAACACCAACAGGGAAGAACTTGAAAGGGCTAATGATTAGCCAAATACAAGCCTGAATGGTGCAAATCATGTCCAAAATCATAGCAACAGGACTCACTCCTACAGGTTGAGTGAGTGATCTAAAGCTAGACATGCTGGAAGCAGTCAACATAATAGCATGCACAGGGAAAATTTACCATTGGGCTCAGCATGTTTCTGACATGCTGAAGACTATATGTGATAAATGTCAAGAGTCGACCAGGATTATAAGGTTCCCATCATTGATAATCTGGATAACAATGTACCACTTGTGTCCATTCGGAGACAAGCAGTTACAAGAACCACACAAGTACCACATGTGGAGGTTCAAACCATTTTCATAGAATGGAATGTTGAAAGAATTGGAAAATGGCAAAGTAATGCTGGAAAACTAATTCCAAAACCTAAAACTCTATAAAACTAGATGGAGGGTGCCTCAGAACATTCGAACAAGTCTACCAAAAATATCACTTATTCAACTCAAGCTCGACTGCACGGCAGTATGGTACATGTAGGGGGAAAAGGCCACAGCAAAACCTCTTGACTATTACCCAACAGTTGAAGAGATTTTCCAAGAGCTAGCTCAACAATCCAATACAAAGCTATCAATACCAGCAAAAGCCAAAGAAATAAATCAACCAATCGAAGAACCATTGACCGACCAAGAAAAAGAGGAGGACTATGAACTCCGCTTACATATCAGTACCTTCATGTCGGATGATATACCGGCAAAGGACACCAGTAGACTTCAACTGACAATTGTCCCACAACCTATCCAAATGGGAAGCACACCAACTGAACATCAGGTAGCTAGACTAACGGAAAAAAACTTTCCTTCCGGCTCACCAACAGGAAGAAGGAAAAGAACATATAGACGAAGATATCGAATCAAATAATCCAGAATATACTATGACAAAAGAAAACTTAAGGAAAATAGCAAAGGAAATAACAGCCTCAAGGAAAAGGAAGGAAATTCAGGGAAAAGGGAAGGGGAAGTGCAAGCTTATCCTATCTGAGTCAGAAGATGAAGAATAACTGTTGGCTACTGCTATCGACATCATAGAAGACACATCAACAAATAAAGTTTCAGTTGAAACACAATTCAAGCAGTTCGTCGACACAGGAGCAAAGCAAGGGAGACCGAAAAAGGTAAAAACTGCAACCACTTCAGCCGATGAGAACATTGTTGATCTAGTTTCTACATCACCACCCCCATCTCCGACTCAGATCACACAAGAAGATACCCCACAGATACCTAGCATAAGCCCGGTCGACATCTGTAAGAGTGTTATGCCAGAGACACTGAAAGAACGATTCCACCAGGACAGTGATTTCCAGGCATACATTGAGAAATCACCCGAACTACTCACCTTTGTTCAAAGAATTACCACCAAATTCCCACTATTTGAATCTAGTGCACCACACCAGATCCTCTCTCAGCAAATTGGCCAGATACCCCAGAAACCAAGATCTGTGGGAATTATCAAGTCCACATTTTTTAGGAACCCTGACACGACTTCCCAAATTTCTGCAAGCCGCACCTCATCCATTATCCCTTTAGATATCTCAAATCCCCTACCATCCAATGAACTAGAAAGAGACGTGGAAGAAGATAAATAGGAAGATATCAACCAGGTGTTCAACAACCTATTCTCTGATGACCTAGCCAATTCACCACTAGAATTCGAAGACCCATTGTCGACTGACAATATCCCCACTACACCAATTACGCCAGACCATTCACCATATCCACCACCACTTCCCAATCTAGAACCTTTACCAAACCTTGGACCACCTATTTCAAATCCCCCAAATACACACCAAACTACAATTTCCACCAAAGAAACTCAACCGAAAATTCCACCAACCAATGAGGATCAGTAGCCAGAAAACCAACCACAGGGAAATCTACCACTTGCAGAATCACAGGAACAACAGTAGACAAACCAGCATAGACACAAAAGAAAATGAAAAGACAAAAAGAAGAAAGAACACCACAAAGAATTAAGGTCGACAGTAATCCACATCAGCCAACTTATATTGACTACTGCAGTTGAAATAAAGAAACTCAGAGATGGAGAGTTGGTTCAACTCCTAGAAACTCTCGCCACAGAAGTAGCAGTAAGAAACCAGACTAAACGAGAGCAAATCCACAACACTAAGAAAGAGGAAATCGAGTTTCTGACAAAATGCAGGAGTTTGATTCAAACAGTAATACCAGGACCTCTAGAGGCTGACACTAATAAGCCGCTCAAAAAAGCATATCAGCTATTTGAAAGTATGGTGTCAACTCTACAATCACATATACATAATACAAAGGAATATCAAATAGAGGAAACATCAATCAACTCTACAATCACATATACATAATACAAAGGAATATCAAATAGAGGAAACATCAAGACTACTCAGGCAGCAGTATACAACTTTCTTGGAAGCTCACAAAGTATTACAAGACCACTTGGAATAATCTATCATCACAGATGAAGTACTCTAGGATTGGCCTACCTATTACGGACAAGTATTTCAGCAGACCCGTAAGAATCATGAGCACATTCAAGTGTTAGAAAAGAGACAAGGACGTGAAGAAACAATGTGAAATACAATACAAGAAAAGATTGTATTGGAAACAACCAAACTGCAGAAACTAGAGAAACAAGCACACCAGTGGGTACAACAAGCACTATCGAGCCTCGACAAACTGGATACAATTTTCCCACAGATGAAAAGACTACTAGACACAGCAGAGGAGAAAGCTCAATTCATGGGACCCAACATGGAGAGCATTGAAGACCTCTCCATCCAAGAAAAGATGTCGACTCTATCAAGCATCACAACATTGACTATTGACATCCATAAAGTAATACAGAGTTGGACAAACTTTCAACATCAACTAGCTATTACAGCAGAAGCAATTGTGGAAATATGTGTTTAGAAATGACCAACCATCCGACTACATAGTCCATGAAGGCAAACAATACTAGAAGAAACTACCTCAGACAATACATTGATAAGTACCTCCCCTATTTCTTCGGGATGAATAAATATTTTGTTCCTAGGGGAGATGTTTGAGGAGCTAGTCGGTGAGTCTACTAGTCGAATAGCCGACTAATTGGAGATTAGGTTGGCCGCATGAGGTTGTGTCGGTTGACCAAACCGACAGGTAGTTATATGTAACTGTTTGTAAATCATATATATTAGGTTGTTGATCCAAATAAGAAATCGGTTCAATTCTATGTATGTATGGACCCTCATGTTATAATATAATCTGTTATTTCCTTATCTATGTTCTTGTCTCTTGTGTCTATTATGTCTATATGATTCCATGTGTATTATTGGTAACTCTCTGTGATCTGTGAGATTACAACAATAGGGTCACAAGTTCAAGGAAACAATGCCCATAGATTCTCTACACTAAGAGAAATGCATAGGACTGGAAGACTTTGTCAATGAATCTACAACATTCTTCAACCTTTTCCAACAATACCTTCTTGTCTTCAACCATATCTCTCTCAAAGTGGTGTTGCAAATCAATATGCTTCATTTTAGTATGATGAGAAGGGTTCTTTTATAGAAATATTGCACTCTAATTGTCAAAATATAACCTTATGTATTTGTATCAACCCAATACCTGAACATAATCTCCACAATCATATAGATTGTCTACTTGCATGTATGGCCACCATGTATTCATATTTTGTAGTTGAGAGTGCAACTACAACCTGTCTCTTTCTCATCCAATTAATAGCTCATCCAAATAACTTAAACACTCTCC
Organism: Pseudotsuga menziesii; assembly: GCA_001517045.1. Taxonomy (NCBI): domain Eukaryota; kingdom Viridiplantae; phylum Streptophyta; class Pinopsida; order Pinales; family Pinaceae; genus Pseudotsuga; species Pseudotsuga menziesii. The sequence goes on from LPNX010972566.1 coordinate 232,619, forward strand.
TAACCACTTGTAGATATTCTACGATCAATATCTTTATCCTGTTATGCATCAACAAATCCTTGTGCATTTTATTACTTTGTCTAGTCTAGGTCTTTCTTGGTAGTGGATTTCATTATTTATGGTGCCACACAAATAATTGAATGCCCTTTTTATGACTATTCAGTGATCCTTTCCTAGTTTTGACATATATCTTCTCTAATATCCCATTGCATGAGTAATGTCTAGTATAGTACATACCATTGCATGCATCAAACTAGCAACGTCACTAGCATAGGGAACTTGTGAGATGTCTTCTTCCTCTTCATGTATCTTGGTACACTGATCTATATATACATTTACACCTATAGCAATAGGTACCTTGATTGGCTTGCTTTCCTACATGCTAAATATTTGTAGTATCATCTCAACACATTTTAGCTGATTCAACCAAAGTTTCATGTTTGCACAATCTCTTTTAATCACATTTCTAGTATGAAGTTAGCTGCACTGAGATACTTCATGTCAAACTTGGAGAATGGTTGTGATTTCACCTCCTTTATAGAATTCATGTTGTTTCCAATCAACAACATGCCATCAACATATAGTACTATATTAATAAAGTGATCCCCAACCTATTTGGAATATACATAGTGATCACCCTTGCTTGTCACAAACCCCATTCCAAGAAGGTATTGTTGAACTTTTGGTACCACATCTATGGATATTTTTTTAGACCATAATGGTACATCTTTAGTTTACACACCATCTTTTTCCTTTCATTTACTATAAAACCTTATAGTTGTTTCACGTATATTTCTTCTTCAAGATCCTCATGTAGTAATGTGTCCTTCACATACATATTCTCTACTTCAAGATCAAAAGCAACATCAGTAGAAAAGAGACATATGATAGAAGTTAACTTATCAACTAGAGAAAAAAAATCACCAAAATCAATTCCCTCTACATGGGAATACCCCTTTTCTACTAAGAGGTATTTATACTTCCCACTTTACTTTCTATATTCAACTTCTTCTTAAACAACTATTTACAACCAACTATGTTTCTTCTAGGTGATAACTCAACTATATCCCAAGCTTCATTTTTTCCAAGGAATCCATTTCTTTAACCATCTCCTTCTTCTAAACATCACTATCTTCTAAATAAATTGCTTCCTTCACATTTATAGGATCGTCATCAGTAATAGATGAAACAAAACAATACTGAAAATCAAGAGGGGAATACCTTTCTAGTTGTCTTCTCTCTCAAGATGATCTCCTCAAAACCGGGGTAAGAGATTCTTCTTCTTTTGATACAACTTCTTTTGTTTAGTATTATTCTTCATCCTCCAACTCACACTCTATTTTCTTTGGTTCGTTTTCAACTGGAGTGACATCATATTTGGGAACATCTTCAACCTCTCTAAAAACAACATCTTGATTATAAATAATATTCTTATTTACTGGGTTCCAAAGTTTAAAATCTTTTACATCATCCTTTAACTAATAAGTATACATTTTTTATCTTTGGTATCCATCCTATTCCTTTTTTCCGTTAGAACATTCATAATAATCACACCCAAAATGTTCACATGTTTAATAGAAGGTTTCTTACCAGTCCATACTAGATCCAGGTAACAAAATTTGACATTTTTCTGACATTACCTTGAATTTTGATAGAAGTTGGGAATGTTGAAATACCGACGTCGAATTTTTCATGTTTTTCCAAAACTTCATCATAATTACGATGAATGTTTTATGATGACAAACGTAATAAAAACATTGGAAGTCTTACCCAAATATTCTGATGCAAATTTTTGTCAACCAATGTTGATGTGGGTGATCAATTTACCTAGCAACATGCAGTATCCAATACCTCTTCCTAGAATTCTTTTTCCACCCTGGCACCATAGAGAATTATCCTTGCATTTTCCATCAACATCCTATTCATTCTTTCTTCAACTCCATTTTTTTCAGGTGTGTATGGAGTACTCTTCTACCTTTTTATTCTGTACTTCTTACAAAATTCATTGAATTAATTCCTATAAAATTCCCCACCATTTTTTCCCCTCAATACCTTTATTTTCTTCTCTTTTCTTCTCTATCTAGTTCTCTAAAAGACCCTTAAATTCTTTAAATTTATCATTTTTTTTAGATTTATTTCAAAAGGAAATAAATCCATGTGTTCCTTGAGAAATCATCTATAAATGAAACATAATATACAAATCTACCTAATTATGGAACAAGCACAAATCCAAACATGTCATTATGTATTAACTTTAAAATTCCCTTTTCTCTTGTAGAACCAAACACAAATATTACCTAATTTTATTTTCCATTTATGAAATGCTCACAAAAATCAAAATCTAGTGTGCAATCGGAGATACTTTCAATCATACATTTACCTTGTAATTATTGAAGTCCCTTCTTTCTAATATGTCCCAATATTTGATTTCATAGCATTGTCCTTGCTCTAGAGATTGTAAGGGTTATATCTTCTTTATCTCCACCCTCAAGAACAATAGATCCATTACACCCATCGATGATGGTGCTTCCCAACATTTTGTATGTAGTTCCATTACAAACTCACCTCATCAAGACCATTGATCGTCAAACTTTTTTTCATGTTTATTTTTCAAGCACATTCTATACACCTACATAACCCATCTTGCTAATGGATATCATGTTTCTAGCTAGCTCTAGAATGTGAAAAACCCAAGGGAGAGTTATAATCATTATATCATTGAGTATCAACTTAACTCTCCTACATCATATGATCCTGGTTATTAATTCATATCCCAAGAAAACATCTCCTCCATTGTACTTATCATATTTAGAGAACCACTCCTTGTGAGGATACGTATGAAAAGGTGCACCTGATTCAGTCATCCATACATCACGATCATAATGGGAAACTATAGAGGTGATGTACACATCCACTCCTTGTTTTGAGGATGTATTCACTTCTATGGAAGGCTTACCATCAGATCCCTTAACTTTATAAACATTTTTACATCTACAATCCTTTTTATAATGCCTATCTTTATATCATTTCCAACATTTCCTCAAATATTTTCCTCAAGTTTCAGATCTACCCTTGGATTTAGATATCCCCCTTGAATCCTTGTTTTTATTTCTATCTCAGGGATGATCTCTCGTGAAAAACAAATCCATTCTATGGCTATCCATGGTTTTCCTCCCCATTTCCTCTTATAGTATGGATCTCACTATTTCCTCAAACTTTAATGTGGCTTGACAAGCACTACCTATTGCTACAATCAAATTATCCTAAGAATATGGAAAAGAACATAATACTGTAGTTCCTTTATGTTCTTCATCTATTTTAATACCAACATAGGTAAGTTTACTTATCGAAGTATTGTAGAAATTTAGATGATTTGTCACTAAGTTGTTATCATCTATCTTGAGGTGAAACAACGTGTTTACTAGGAACTTTGATTGATACAAACGCACTAGCTTATTCCATAGATTTCAATGCATTCTCTTCTCTAGATACATACAATAACACTAAATATGACAGAACAAATAAAATTATACTCCTTTCCCTTCTTTCCTTCTTGTACCGGTCTTCTTTCATTGATCCAGTAGGTTGTGTACCTAGATCCACAACAATCCACAGTTCTTAATCTACAAGGAGATCTTCCATCTTAAGTTTCCATAGCTCAATTTTCTTACCAATAAATTTCTCAAACTTGTTTCTAGAAATACTCTTCATTCTCTCTCAACACATAAATCACCACTAAAAATATCCCATTTGTAATGTCCCCGACCCTCCGACTGGTGAAGAGGACGCTACTATACATCACATCATCTGGGCATCTAGCCCAACGAACATGAACATACATATATGTAATGCTGAAGCATGATACTTAAAACATCAAACACATTACGAGGCATAATCATTCATATACACAACGGAAGCAAAACAACATGCATTCATATACCATTCATCATTCAATATGTACATCATCATTCATCAGTGGTAATTATAATTGCAAACACAAGTTAGGAAAGAATACTTATCTTATAGAGAACTTGTTCCGCAACCAGCTATGTCGCTGCAACCTTCCACCAAACCGTAGGCCCGCATGCTCCTTAATCTCTCAGTAACGCTGCCACCCTTGAGTCGGGCATGATTCCCCAAGGAATAAGGAACTAAAAGGCTTACACATATCCAAGGATAACTCCACCACAACGGTACACAATTTAGCCAAAGCCAACACAGTTGGGTTTATCAGGCGAATAGTAGATCGACGAAGCCAACAAAGTTGGGCTTATCAGGCCATCCAGAAGTTGGGAAAGGATAAATGATAAGCTGGTGAGCTCATTGAAGAGATAAGGACACCTACACCAAAACTAGTTTGACTTCTAGGACACCCACACACACCCAACACAAGGAAATCAGTCCCTTCTCTGCAACGTAGTCCCTCAGACCCTGATTCCCCTTCTAGTGCTATTCAGGGTTTGTGGAGAAGAAATCCAGCCCACTAGCTCTATCTATGTGGTTCCCAAACACACTAGGTTTGTCAAGCACATCAGGCCTTCATTACCACTCCAATGCAATTTAAAGACCAACCACTACGTTCATGCTGCAAACTAGCAACCAGAGCTTTGATGGGGGAAAACAACCCCTGAATCATTCTTGGCCCTATCGTGAGTAAAACGATTCCACAGGGATCTACAGTAGCCAATTTACAAGGAAAACACAGCCAACAAGAGTGGGAAACAGCAGCCAACGAACGATGAAGATAACCACAGTCCACGATCAATAATGAATGTATGTACAACTACAGCAAGAATGTGAGCAGGGGAAAAACCACTCTTAACATAAACAGGAAGAAAACATACCACCAAGGAAACCATGGGAAAAACATCCCCCCCCCCCTTAGTGAAAACGACAACAATCCTTCACAATCCGGCAATGGTGGAGGCAAAAACCTAGACTTCTGCATGAACAGGAGGAAGAACGTCTCTCTGATTAGCAAGGCGGTGTGTGATAGGAATGGCGAACCCCCAAACAAGAAATCACACCCCTTCTTAACTCAGCTCTGCATGAGGAAGATGAACCAGCCCCCTGCGCGTCCCTGCATGAGAGTGAACCCAACGGGAAAGAGAGTGGCATAGTGATGGTTCCCTTACCCATGTGAAGGTGGAGAGATGGTTGGTGAAGTGAGCATGTGGAAAATACTGACAGTCCTGCCACCTCCTCTTCCAGCAATAACTGCCTCAATAAATCAGTATAACATTAAAGTGGTGGTTGGATGAGACAAGGGAAGGTGAGCAAAACAAACAGGGTGATGACACATGGATTTTCCCCCCATGGGCTCAAGGTTTAGCATCCCCCCTCCTTATCCTTAGGAATCATGCCCCTTCTCAATTTAGTTGCAGTGAACATAGCTGGTTGGGTTATTTAATTAAAATTGCATAGTTACATGATGCCACAATTTAATATATGTCGTATGTCCCTATATACCATCAGTGACCATTCCAATCCGAATCATAACATACTAAATCGATGGTGGGGCCTTTTCCCTTAGCTCCTCACCATGATTATTTACAACACATGTATCATGTATATTAATGCAAACGGGGTCAAAACCAAGGATGTTACATTCCCCTCCCCCTTCAATAGCATTTTCCTCAGTGCTTTACAAAATTTGAACAAAATGCTACACTAGTACCACCTTAGTGTTCTGCAGGATTGAACAAAAATGGATGTGCCAATCGCAAGGCATCCTCCATCTCCCACATAGCCTCTTCGGGTCCGTAATGCTCCCATTACACCTTTACCTACCCTATGGCTCGGTTCCGGAGCATTGTGACCTTCCTGTCAAGGATGCGCATTGGCTCGATTTGGAACTCTCCCTCGGGTTCCACCTGAATCACATCCCAATTTATCACATGGTTAGGATCATGTACATATTTCTTAAGCAAAGAAACATGAAAAACATTATGAGCTCTAGTACTAGCAGGCAATGTAAGTCTATATGCAACAGGCCCTATTCTTTCAAGCACTTCAAACGGCCCACAATATCTAGGTGACAGCTTGGCACAACTTCCAAGCTTCAAGGAAATTTTATTTGCTTTCACTTTGAGGTAAACATGATCCCCAACACTGAACTCTCTGTTCATCCTATGCTTTTCTGCATAGCTTTTCTATCTGTCCTGTGCTGCTTTCAAATTCTACCTAATATTTACAACCTCTTGCTCCATTTCCTTGAGCAACTCTGGTCCAAGCACAATTCTGTTCACTAGGTTATCCCAAGTCACTGGTGTCCTACACCTTCTTCCATACAAAGATTTGTACGGACTCATCCCCAAGGATGCCTAATGTCCATTGTTGTAAGCAAACTCTAGCAAGTGTAAGTAATCTTCCCACTTGGTTGGTTTGTCCATCACATACATGCGAAGCATATCTTCAAGCACATAATTAACTCTTTCTATCTGCCCATCTATCTGAGGATGGTATGCAGTGCTGAAGTTTAACTTTGTGCCCAAATCTGCAAACAATCCCTTCCATAAATTGGAAGTGAACTTGACATCTCTGTTAGAAAATATTGCCTTCGGCAATCCATGCAATTTGAAAATCTCCTTCATGAAGATCTTTGCAATGTCATCAGTCTTGTGCATAGAATTCACTGGTATAAAATGTGTTGCTTTTGTCAACTTGTCTACCACAACCATGATGGAATCATGTTATCTCCAAGTCATCAGCAATCTTGTAATCAAATCCATGGAAATAACTTCCCATTTCTATTCCGGGACTAGGAAAGGCTGCAACAAACTTGCTGGATGTTGATGCTCAAACTTTACCTATTGACATTTCATGTACCTTGAAATGTATTCAGCCATGTCCTTTTTCATTCCTGGCCAAAAGCACTGCTTTTTAGCTGTAGCAATTATCTTCTGATATCCTGGGTGACCAGAGTACGGAGCTTGATGGATTTCATCCATAACAATTCTCCTCAAATATGCTACATTCAGAATATAAATTCTTCCTTTATAAGTGAGAATTCCATCTTATTCCAATTTATATCCCTCATACTTCTTCTCAAGTCTTTCCTGCTGTAATTTGTCTTTTACCTGCTCATACAATTCATCTCCGGCAACATGATTAACAATTTGCTCCCTCAAATCTGATTGGCAAATACTAAGAGATGCCACATTCATTTCCTATACCTTCCTATTGAGTGCATCAGCTACCTTGTTTTCTTTTCCTTTTATGTGCTTGATTTCGAAATCAAACTCACATAAACATTCCAGCCATATCGCTTGCCTAGCATTCAGAGTAGGTTGATCAAACAAATACTTCAGTCCACAGTGATCTGTTTTGAGTTCAAATATTCTACCCATCAAGTAATGTCTCCACATATTGAGAGCATGTACTATGGCTGCAAGCTCTAGATCATGAGTGGCATAGTTATTCTCATGCTCTTTCAGCTTTCTCGACTCATAACATATCACGTGGTTTTCCTACATAAGGACTCCTCCAAGCCCTTGTCCACATGCATTGGTACATACCACAAAATCTTTCTTTGGGTCTGCAACCTTCAATACTGGTGCACTGGTGAGAAGATTCTTCAACCTCTGGAAGCTTTCTTCACACTTCAAATTCCATCCGAACTTTACTCCCTTCTTTTGCAAAGAAGTGATGGCATGTGCAACCTTGGAAAATCCTTCAATGAATCTCCTGTAGTATCCTGCAAGTCCCATAAAATATCTTATATCCATGACATTTCTTGGAGTAGGCCAATTCCTAGTGGCTTCGATATTCTCAGGGTCTATTGATATACCCTCTTCTGAGATAATGTGACCCAAGTACTGAATTCTATCCCTGTAGAAGTCACACTTGCTCAGTGTTGCATATAGCTGATGTTCTCTGAGCACTTGAAATTTCAGTCTCAAATTCTCTTCATTTTCTTCCTCATTCTTAGAATAAACAAGAATGTCATCAAGGAAAACAAGAGAAAACTTGTCCAAATACATACTGAAGACTCTATTCATAAGGCACATAAATGTAGCTGGTGCATTTGTGAGACCAAATGGTACCACTACAAACTCATAATGTCCATACCTTGTCCTGAAGGTTGTCTTATGAATGTCTTCATCCTTGATTCTCACCTGATAGTAACCAGACCTCAAGTCAATCTTGGAAAATACCTTTGCTCCTCTCATTTGATCAAAGAGGTCATCAATCCTAGGAAAAGGATATTTATTCTTCACAGTAACCTTGTTCAACTGTCTATAATCAATACACAACCTGAGTGTACCATCTTTCTTCTTTACAAACAGAATCGGTGCTCCCTAAGGAGACACACTCGGCCAGATATACTTCCTTTCCAACAACTCTTGCAATTGCATATTCAACTCTAGCATCTCTGGTGTACTCATCCTGTAGGGTGTCTTGGACACTGGTGTTGCTCCTAGCACAAGTTCAATGGTGAAATCAATGTCCCTCTTTGGAGGAAGCCCTGGAATCTCATCAAGAAACACATCCTTGAATTCCTGTAACACCTGATAGTCCTCCAACCTAGGAGTCTCATCTCTTGTTGGTTCCAAAATATGAGCTGCATACAACTAGAAACCTTTCCTACAGAACTTCTTCAACTGCATTGCTGAAACCTGTCTTACTAAAATTACCTTCAGAATACCTTTCACCACTACTGGGTTTCCTTCTTCATCCATGCATCCAAAAGTCTTGTTATAACAATCAAGCTTCACTTGGTGAGCTTCTAACCAATCCATTCCAATGAGAACCTCATAGGAACCAAGCGGTAGAACATTCAGATCTACACAAGTGATCAATCTATTCATAACCAATGGACATTTCTCTACCACTTCAATGACCTTTCTCTTAGTCCCCATGGCTAGCTGAACTAGCCAAGGTTTCCTATGCTTGTCCTTATTAAAAGCACAAATCTCCACTACTCTAGTAATGTAACTCTGAGTAGAACCAAGGTCAATCAAAATAGAAACAGATTGTTCAACAATCTTACCTGCAACTTCAACCACAGTTGACTGGTGATCTGCGTAGCGGTCCTCTAGTGCTGCATAAATTCCAAGGACTGCTCTTGCTGCTTGACCCACTATTTATGCTCCCTGAATGTTATAAGCTCGTCTTGCACTTTCATTCTCAAGTGGACAATATCTACGCAAGTGAGGTCCTTCACATTTCCAACATTTGAGTGGACCTCTATTCTGATGTGGCTGTTTAAGCTTTCCACCTGTCACTCCAACTAGATTACTCACAGCTTGGGATGGCTGCTTCTGCTAATTCCTAAATCTAAAAGGTTTGAAACCTTTCCTTATTTGGTCAAACTTCTCATTCTTCTTGTCCTTCCATGCCTTATGGTAATCAAGTTTACCTTTGCTTTGTCCATAGCAATACTTAGCCTTCCTTATTGCTTCTTCAAGAGTTCTTGGCTCATAGAACTCAATTCTATCTTTGTAAGCTTGAGGCAATCCACTTAGAAACCGTTGGATCTTCACTTTTTCATCTCTGATGTACCAGACATACCTCGACAATTCCAAAAACTTATTTGCATATTCGTCCATGTTCTGTTGTCCCAATATTAGCTCATGGAACTCCTTAATCTTGTGATCATAATACCTGTCAGAGAGGTATTTCTGCTTGAAATACTTCTTGAACTGTTTCCACTTTAGTTTCCTTTCACTGATCTTCTTTACTTGCTTGAAGTGTTCCCACCAAATGGATTCCCTTCCATTCATATTGAATATGGAAACTCTTTCCTTCATGTTTCCTGAATAATCTTGCAATTGAAAGTACTTCTTTATCCCAAGAAGCCAAGCTTCAGCTTCGTGTCCCGTCTTTATCTCACCATCAAATGTAGGAGGCTTAGCTTTCCTAAATTCATCTCGAGAGCGATCCCTATGGCGCCTTCTTCTTTTCTTTTTATGAGAAGATGAACTTGTATCTCTGCTGGATTCTTCAGAATTAGATGATCCACTAGAATTTCTTCTCCTTCTCCTAGTGCTCCTCTTATTGCCTTCTGGTCTTGATGTACCTCATCCAGAATCTATATTTTTTTGCAAGTCTGTCAAACTATGCAATATGGCAGCATTCAACTAATGCTTCTCTTCCTGGGCTTTAACCAAGCTTCTCATGGTGGCTGCAACTTCAGACAATGTCCCCTGGAATCTCCTTCCATTAGACTCTATGTCACCATTTCCATTATGGAAATTTTCTCCCATGGAATCTTCTGCACGCTCGTACAAATCCCAAGCATCATACCCATCATGGGTTCTCATGACTGAACTACCTCTTGCTTTACCACACTATTCTTTCTGGAGTACTGCTCTTGGAAGTTGTCTATAATTCTGCAATGTGTTAGCAGCAAATTGTTAGATGCATGTCATTAATATAAATCAAAACTACTTACCTTCCTCTTTTGGAAATTCATAAACCACAATTTTTGCTTAAAACACAAAAAATTTCTCTCTTCCTTTTCAGCCCTGTGACCACTGACAGTCTGCTGAAATCTGCTTGAAAAATCACTGAGAAATTCCCTTGAAACCCCAATTTCCTTAGGCCTAATCGGACCTCTCCCCAGCTATCTCCCTAGCATTTTAGCGGCTGAAACCTCTAATTTCTTCCGTTGTGTCGGCAAGTTGCTCATCTATTTCCTTCTATCATATCGAGCCTGTAGTGGTCTATCATTTCATAACGGCGGCCAATAATCCTGTTATAATTTCCCTGGACCAAAGCTTTGTCAGCAGTCGGAGCAGAACCCTACTGTGGCATCGGACACTTAGTCCTCTAGGCATCCACAAGTCCTAACTCTTCCGATCGTTGTATCTATCGTTTCATCGAGCGGTTAGTATCGATGAGTTAAACCTTAATACTTCCGCAGTGTCGGCACTCCCGGTCACTATCACCCTCGTAATTATAGATTGGAACTCGGAGCCATTATCCGCTAAACACCTCGGCATCGGCGAGTGGAAGGCTATTGCATCAGCAAAATAGTTCACTCGGTAGCTGCAACAGTGGATGTTTGAACAACTAAATACTTTTGATGATGTTCATCAGCGGTCTGATCTCGTATCATTTTTCGATGTTTTCTTCACTTACGCAAATTTTCAAAATTTTTCCTTCTTGTCTTCCACCACGTCGGCTGTCAGAGCAACTATCCGTCGGGCAGATAGTCTATTACATAGCCGCAACGATGAACACATCATCAGCTAATTCTTGTCGCTATTCATCGGTGATCAACACCATTAACATCCACCGATCGCCGATGCTTTTCTTGCCTTAAATTTTTTTTGAAAACTTTCACTCCGCCGTCATCGTCGGCAGTTCAACCCACTAATTTTTGGTGATCCTTCACCCTCTCTCGCTGTCGTATCGGCTCAACCATCTCTTATCCAATGCCGATCAAATCAACTATTTGTTTCCAATCGGCGAGCTGAAACACATCGGTCATCGGCAGTCGAAACTTGTATGCGTCGGAGGGTTAGTGCACTAGGCTTCCGCAATGGTGGGCGCATGAACCACTAACGTCTTTTGATAGTCGATGATTTCGCTACTTAGAGAATTTTTCAAAAATTTTCTGCTACATCGGTTGCCAGAACGTCTTTCCTCTGCGGCATCGGTGGTCGGAGGCTCTATCCGTTGGAAGGATAGTCCTCTAGCCATCTGCAACGGCGGCGCTCAATTAGCTAAGCATCGGCGATCCATCTATCTAAGCTTTTCGATGTACCGATGGCCAAACACTTAGAATTTTTTTCAAAACCAAGGTTGTTTTTGTGAAATTTCTCTGATCTTTGCTGGGAAAAAGGTAACCTTCCTTTGCTATCTGGTCTTTCATGTCCCATTCAGGTCCATGCTGCAACCAGACCTCTGATACCACACTGTACCATCCCCGACCCTCTGACCGGCGAAGAGGACGCTACTATACATCACATCATCTAGGCATCTAGCCCAACGAACATGAACATACATATATGTAGTGCTGAAGCATGATACTTAAAACATCAAACATATTACGAGGCATAATCATTCATATACACAACAGAAGCAAAACAACATGCATTCATATACCATTCATCATTCAATATGTACATCATCATTCATCAGTGGCAATTATAATTGCAGACACAAGTTATGCAAGAATACTTATCTTATATAGAACTTGTTCCGCAACCAGCTACATCGCTGCAACGTTCCACCCAACCGTAGGCTCGCATGTTCCTTAATCTCTCAGCAACGCTGCCACCCCCGAGCCGGGCATGATTCCCCAAGGAATAAGGAACTAACAGGATTATACATAGCCAAGGATAACTACACCACAATGGTACACAGTTCAGCCAAGCCAACACAGTTGGGTTTATCAGGTGAACAGCAGATCGACCAAGCCAACAAAGTTGGGTTTATCAGGCCATCCAAGAGTTGGGAAAGGCTAAATTTTAAGTTGGTGAGCTCATTGAAGAGCTAAGGACACCTACACCAAAACTAGTCTAACTTCTAGGACACCCACACACACCCAACACAAGGAAATCAGTCCTTTCTCTGCAACGCAATCCCTCAGACCCTGATTCCCCTTCCAGTGCTATTCAGGGGTTGTGGAGAAGAAATCCGGCCCACTAGCTCTATCTGTTTGGTTCCCAAACACACCAGGTTTGTCAAGAACAACAAGCCTTCATTACCACTCCAATGCAGTCCGAAGACCAACCACTGCGTTCATGCAACAAACCAGCAACCAGATATTTGACGGGGGAAAACAACCCCTGAATCGTTCTTGGCCCTATCGTGGCTAAAGTGATTCCACCGCGATCTACAATAGCTAATTTACAAGGAAAACACAGCCAACAAGAGTGGGAAACAGCAGCCAATGAATGACGAAGATAACCACAGTCCACGATCAATAACGAATGTCTATACAACTACAGCAAGAATGCGAGCAGGGGAAAAACCACTCTTAACATAAATAGGAAGAAAACATACCACCAAGGAAACCACGGGAAAAACATCCCCTCCCAGTGAAAACCATGGCAATCCTTCATAGTCCGACAATGGTGGAGGCAAAAACCCAAACTTCTGTGTGAAAAAGAGGAAGAACGTCTCTCTGATTAGCAAGGCGGTGTGTGAGAAGAATGGCGAACCCCCAAACAAGAAATCGCACCCCTTCTTAACTCAGCTCTGCATGAGGAAGATGAACCGGCTCCTTGCGTGTCCCTGCGTGAGAGTGAACCCAATGGCCAAGAGAGTGGCATAGTGATGGTTCCCTTACCCACGTGAGGGTGGAGAGATGGCTGGTGGAGTGAGCATGTGGGAAAGACTGACAGTCCTGCCCCCCTCCAATTCCAGTGATAACTGCCTCAACAACTTAGCAGAACATTAAAGTGGTGGTTGGATGAGACAAGGGAAGCTGAACAAAACAAATAGGGTGATGACACATGGCTTTTCCCCCATGGGCTCAAGGTTTAGCATCCCCCCTCCTTATCCTTAGGAATCATGCCCCTTCTCAATTTAGTTGCAGTGAACATAGTTGGTTGGGTTATTTAATTAAAAATGCATAGTTACATGATGCCACAATTTAATATATGCCGTATGTCCCGATATACCATCGGTGACCATTCCAATCCGAATCATAACATAACTAAATCGATGGTGGGGGCTTTTCCCTTAGCTCCTCACCATGATTATTTACAACACATGTATCATGTATATTAATGCAAACGGGGTCAAAACCGAGGATGTTACACCGTTGGATCCAGGTTTATCATAGATCTAAGATCAACTTACTCTACCAAATGAGTCAAACCCTCAACAACAAAGGCACCCTTCTAAATCCAATAATCAAGATCTAATACCAAATGTAAGTTTGAAAGCCATGAATGGAAACAATGCATATAAATTCTTAAGAAAAATAGAAATTAAGCAATGGAACACACACAGTACACATATATTTACCCCAGAAATCCTTAATGGGGAGACCTAACAAAACTCAGAGTTTCCCCTCCATCTTTATCATTGTGTTTCTTAACCATTCACAATACGATATTTATCTATTCCGCAACATAAAAAAACCTAATCCATTAACCCAGACTAGGTTTACACACCAATTCCTTAACTAGGATTAATTACATAATTTCTAATGCCCACCTCCCTTACAACCCCCCCTTAGCTAATGTCACGTGTAGCACTAAATGCATACGACAAAGAACTAGACATAGGTGCATTGTAAGATGAATCAAACCACATGAAAAGAGTATAACATCGCACCCAACAAGAATATCCACAAGTGGTTATGTATTTGACCTATTTAGTGCAGTAATCAGTTAGATTAGAAGGAGGTAGGTTGTAGTTTCATTCTGTTTTTCAACTATAAAACCTGATTACATGGAAGCAACTCATGCAAGGAATTTGTATGGTTACAAATATTGTAACCTATGTCTAGGTATTGGTTCTATTCAAAAATAAGTTAGTATAAATGGTGACAGCTCAAGTGAATTTATTTGTTGTAGAACCCTTTTTATCATCCCAAGACAAAGAATATTTATTTGTGATACCATTTTTTAGAGACGTAGTTGGAAACAATAAAGTGTTGCTAGAGAAGGTGGAATAAAAACTAAAGGCTCAAGAAGGTGACATGATAGGGTCAAATACAAAACATCATGAAATTTCAATGCCAAGCTAGGATATGAGCTAATGATTAAAGAAGAAATTGAGGGTGAACAACATGGTGGTAAAGGCTATCTAAATGTTGAGTTATCCTCTAAACCTGAGAACCTACTTTTGGTTGGCCATATATAATAAATCTCTCACATGAGACAATTGCAAAAGAAGATCATGGCAGGGTTTAGGCAAGTGCATCATATGCAAAAAATAATGAAGCATCTATCGATCATTTATTAATACATTTTCTTACTCAAGATAATTGTGGAATGAAGCTTTGTAAATCCAATGAGCATGGAAAGTGGGAAGGAGAATATATCTTCAAATACTTAAAAACTAGTGAAAAAATAAAAGTTTATTAAGCATAAAACCTTGCTCTATAAGTAGCATACACAATATATCTTTGCAGAAATGATATAACTTTTCAAGCAATAGATATTATCCCCATTCAGCTTCATTACTAGGTAAGGTGTACATATTTTTGGCTTTGAACTCCAAAGAAGTGAAGCCTTGAAAAATTGTTATTTATATTGGTATTGATTTCTATAATTCTTTAGGGTACCCTTGTTAGGATTATTATTAATCATCCCTTTGATGACATAAGTCTATTTGTTTGTTTCCCTAGCTTGGGAGGTCTTCATCACTTCACCAGTGCATGGGGGACACATCTAGTGGACATCTACCACTTATTGCGCAGGCTGCATGAATTTTGGTGCTCTAAGGATCAATCCCTGTAATTTAGGAACCCACTCGAAGTGCCACTAGCAGTGTCCAATAGTTGACTCTAGTAGGTATTCACTTATGTCTAGTTATGCTCTAATTCCCATTAGTTATATCGCTCCCAGACTCTTTAGCGCAAGTTTGCATGATTCAAGGGAATATGGGCTCCTTTGTTCACCTACCCTCTTCAGTTAATTAGTTGTGAACTCTTTCAGTGATCCAGAGTTGCATTGGTGATCTGTACTGGTGATTTTCCAACACTGAGTTAACTCCTGAATCAGTCTAGGTTGGTAGGTTCAACTACCTCTTTAGGTATTCAAATTATTCCTTGATGTTGTATTATATATTCACCCATAATGATGAATAATATTGTATGGAATATTTCTCATATTGTTCTTCAACTCATTGTGTAATATAAATTATTATTATTCTCTATATTTCTCTTATGCAATCTAAGTGAAGACTACTTTTGTCCCAAAATCTGTATGTCAGAATTTAATATGGTATGAGAGCATGTTTAAGTTATTCTAATCTCCCTCAGATACTTTCATTGATGCAACAAGTAGTTGGGTTCCACATAATTCCTAGAATAATTGCATTTCTCCCTCTGGATTCTATCCAGAGAAGTCTATCCATGTGTGTTGCACCCATAGAATGTGCCCATTGTTGAATTATAAGTTGATTTGTCTTACAAAATTTGTTTTTCTAGTTTTGTGCAGGTATTTAGTTCTCTCACCAGCAGCGCGACAATAGAGCATGGATCTATATAATATAGTAACCTTGAATTCCTCCAATTATCATGAATGGAAAGCAAATATTGAGATACTGTTGCACAACAGAGGTCTCTACAAAGTTACCATGGCCTTAGAAATCGAGCGAAATGCATTTGTTGAGAAAACAAAGTGGCATAACAGAAAGGATGAAGCTTATAGCTTGTTTTCTCTCTCTCTCTCTCCAGAAATTCTTTCCATCTTGATGGCTTAATAGTCCCTAATGAAGTGTGGATCAAAATTGAATCCCTCTTCAAAAAGAAAGATGATCTTAGAGAACATCAATTGGATAATGAGTTGATCTCACTGAGACCAAGTTAATTCAAAACCATTGAGGAATTCATCACCAAGTTTAAGTCACTAGTTCTTTTTCTCAAGCATTGTGGGATTGAGAATAAAGAAGAGTAATCAATTCTCTCAATCCTATTGAAGTTGGGTCCGGAATACTCAGTTTTTGTGTCAACATTCCATGCTACTAAGCTTGCAGTTCAAAATTGGAGGATTCCATCCTTGGATGCATTCATAGATTCTCTCACTCAAGAGAAGGTCAAGTTCATTCAAATGGGGAGTCTCAAAAACTTAAAGGATCATGCACTTGTAGCTCTTGAAAACAAGAATTTCAAGTCCAAAGGAAAACTAAAAGTGAAGGAGAAGAAGCCAAACTTAGACTCTAAAGATAAAGGTTCTTACTCTAATGATGAAGGCTCGAATTTGAAGAAGAATGAAAACACGAAAGCAAGATCATAGTGTACCTATTGCAACAAACCTTCTCACAATGAAAAATATTTCTTTAAAAATAATATGGACATCATGACTTAGTTTCTTGAAAAGAACAAGATTGATGTTCCAGATTTTGCAAGAAAGGAAGGAAGGAAAAATCTATTAATCCCCAGGGGCACTGTCACACTATGCAATTCAAAGGTAACGATTTCCATGCTTTGGTTTCCATAATAAAGTATTTTCTTGATGTATCTGATTTTGATACTCATTCTGATACATCAGAATCATAAATATATTTTCCTCCCTTGGAAAAGGCACCTATCAGTTCCCCGAAGCCATCTCCTCTCAATACTAGTATTTGGTCACTAGTTTTTTACTTGCCTCCATCCAACTCTCTCAAACTCCATTTAGATTCTTCTTGTTGTGATTTAGAAGATGATTTGAAGGCTGATAAGCAGGTTATGAAATGCGTATCCCATCTATTTGATGTTGTTTTCCTCTTTCTCCTTTTTGTCTCGACCCGCGGTTCAACAACAACACAATACCAGCAAGACACCAAAATAAATTGGCTCGATAGAGCAAGATCAATAAGCAACTCTCACGAGGCAGGCATAGTCTCACCCGAGATATCTTAATGGGTAACTTCCAGAACCATGTTTTCGCATTGGGTGATGGATTATAGTCCCTTGGCGCGTGCATAAGGCGCTCGACAAATACGATTGGATGGAGTCTTTCACTCTGTGACAGCGGCGCAGCCAAGTGCCATAGGCCACCCATGCGACATGACCTTGTCCTTAAATTTAAGAACTATTTCAACTATGCGACACAGTCGATTCCTTATACTTGACAGACAGTGCGCGACTTATTTTATACTTAGCATATTAACCATGAACTCATACACAGTAGGCCAACAATACTTTTAAATAGTCATTCATTCATACCGCAACATACATTCAACAACAACTGTAACTGTAATACTGTAAGATAAGAAAACATTCACATAAACATTCACCTTTCAACAACATTCATTCATATAACATAGGAAATAACGTGGAAACCCATCTCGGAAAAACCACCAAGGTGCTCTTCATCTGACATGAGAAATATAGGTAGCACCTTGCAGACTGTTCTCAAGATATGTCTTTCTCTCATGCTCTCTGTTTTATTGCTTCTATCTATTCCTACTTGTTATGGAGAGAAATTCCTATGGCTTGGGGTACCACAACAGACAGTTTGACTCCAGAAATCAATCCTTTCCAATATGCAATAGAAATTAAACATCTAACACTAAAGGATCAGACCTCGTACCTTATTCCGGACGGTTGAAGTATATCCCCATTGAGATTTCCAACTTCATCTTGAATTGATAGATTACTTCCTCGACAACAAGTAAACAATACAAGCATACTACATATATTGGTGTTAGATATATTCTAGCATATATAATCAACAATGTATAAGCATTTGAAAACATCCCATGGACAAAATATTCATTCAAACATGCATTATTGGACAGGAAAAGATATTTCTATTAATAAAAATCAAAGATTACAATGGATACAACCTCTATCGGCACGTCTGTGAATCAGAGAAACTGAATCCCCCACTTGGGCCTCCACCAACTCAATCCTCCATCTCTCGATAGCAATATCACAAGCAAAAGGAAAGCTTGGGAAGAACACCAAAGTGCTCTAAGGGACAAAGGGATGCAGACTCAAGCATAAGTTCCGGCAACAATGGACTATAGTTTCTTTGCTCTCAATTCTCTCATATGCCTTCAATGTACCATAGAGTTCCTTATATAGCTTTTCAAACTGGTAATGAAAGGTCGAATTCAAGCGATCTCAAGGCATAGGGAAGGCCAGGAGTCAAGTGAGTCGAATCCAAGTCAAGGAAAACTCCAAAAGGATTTGGATTTTGTACACATCCTGATGTACGCGGTTTTAGAGGTCAAACCCGCGTATATACGCGATTAAGGGTTTAAAAGTTGCGTGTATAATTTTTCCCATGTTTTTAGGGATGGTCAAGGAAACATCAAAGGACAAAAAATGGTCCAAGTGGTCTAAGGAGTCTGCAGAGGGACGGGGGAAATGCCATATCAGAGTAATTCACCTGGAGTGGTAAAATCAGCTAAAAACAGATGCCCCCTAATGTGTGAGGTTAGAGGGGTTATACAATGGCCGAAATACATTGTAAGTCCATCCCATAAGTGGAGTGATGAAGGATCCCAAATGGAAGACTAGCCACCCAATCAACATAGTGCAATGATAGAACTCTGCACATAACTGCAAATACATATAGCAGTCCCGGATACATAAGAGTACAATGGCCATGAATAGGCATGATACAAGATATCACATAAGTGTTCATCGCCATGTACAATATACATAGATCAAAATCTCCATGATGAATATATACAAAGGACCATGATCTCCATAATGGCTAAATATATATAATGGATCAAGATCTCCATAATGGCTGGAAATGTCTGACATATACTGGAATGAGGTCACGAGAGCTGAAATCTCATGAACACTGGCACGATAAAGGAGGTAGCATATAAGAGATGCCACCAATATGGAAGGTATTCTACACAAACCTCTACGAGTACATGTCCTACTATGTGAATAGAAGTGTCGAGGTCGAACATAGTAGTCCATCGTCTAATTACCAGTCATTGATGTATACCGTTAACAGACGCGAGATCACCCACCGATAATGAAAATGGGAATCAAGGTACTAGAGTGAAAACTAACAAGTGTGAATAAATGTGTTGAGGTCGAACACTTGAGAGGACCCATCGATCAGGGGACATTGATGTATTCCCAAAGACTGTCAATGGCAAGAGAACCTGCAACTGATCAAGGCACTAAAAAATGACTCTAGATTCCAATCCCAGAATAAATGATCTAAAGTCGATGGGATGAAATCCGCTGGAAGGAGGGCATTAAGGAATCCCCCATCATCCAACACGAGGTACTCAGCAAAGCTGTATAATGTGGAAGGACTCGATCATAAGGTGCACAAACCAGTAATTGTATTGGGAATGGCCAACATGCAAAGTCAAGATAACTGAGGAATGGCCGACTTAGGTTTCAACTTCCTTCGAACAAGAGCATAACGACATATGGTGACTGAATAAAGGCAGTATAGACTCGATATACAAACTGGGACATCTCTGCGACACAAGAGGCATTGATAGAGGCTCCATAGGGACTGGAAGCTTAACCAGTCGATGGAGATAAACTCAGATAAACGAGTACATCTCCTAAAGTCAAACTATAAACCCAACCAATGGATGTGATATATAGTGCTCTGTTCGAAGGCGACATGACTCGACAGCTGCCAATGATAACATCTTTCCTTGTCTGGCTTTTTGGTTTTTTGATTTTTTTGGACTTTTTCAAATATTTAAAAAGCTTGAAAAAGAATAAAACTGCTTTATATTTACAGACTAGGAGGAGATGAGTGTCATAGGGGAAAACAAACTAGTTCCAAGCAGTGGAACATACCTATGCTCAATGCAAGGACACATGTGTAGGATATCGACACTCGGGGGAAAATCCCCTCCCAGTAAAAAGGGAATCAAGCTGCAAAGGATATATAAAATGGCTCTACATGGCTAGACATGAGACAAGCTCGGGCTATATGGCTGAAACGCAATGTCAGGGAAGCCGGCATAAAGCTCAATAAGGCAAGGAAAGATCATGATAATGCAATTACAACTTGACATAAGGGAGTCCTGAGGGAAATAGGCCAACAAAAAGATCAAGAGGAGTATGAGGCTCTTGCAAAATATCATGGAAATACTATACAACGGACTCCCACACCCTAAAGGACAGAATGTCAGCATGGGCACCAAATGGAAATAAGGCGCTAACTAGGGTACCCATGTAAGGTCAAGATCTACCACTCATACCATGCCACTTCTAAAATAGCAATAAGGTTCTGTGACATAACAAAGTGGGTTCGTACCGAAGGTTATGATGAAACAGTCATAAGGTCATGCAAAATGCAAACGGTGATGAAACCTAACCTATATTCCAGTTTAGACATGATACCTGAGATCGGCACAAACGGGTCAATCCAACGGCTGAAACGTCACTCAAAAAGGTCTCCTACATCATGAATTAGGTAAAAAATGGTCCAGAATGATTAGAAATAGTCCAAACTATAGGAAAGGGGGTAAAAAATTTTAAAAATTTGAAAAAATTCTATAAATAGTAAAAAATTCAAAACATTATAAAACATTTGAAATTTTTACCCAAATGAGCTCATATTTTCAATAGCGAATTCCAGGAGATCCAGCCGGCGGAATCCACTAAAGTTTCTTCCAGGTACTTACCCATGCTCTTCTCTTCCATTTTGATGCAATTTTTATCAAATTCCATGGTCATTTGAGGTTTCTAGGCCATACTAAAAAAGGCGCTGCGGCCCACATGAAAATCAAGGGTTTTCCATGTATAGGACTGGATAGACGCAAAAAATGCCCTCACAGTCGCGTACATACATGGTTGTTTGTCAAACAGCCGCGTATGTGGCCGCGCATGAGGTTTTTAAAGTAATCTAATGGGAAAAATTGCAATTTTTTTTGCAGGATGGTCCTAGAATGGAGAGAGCGTGAACATGGTGATGTAGAGGAGACAGTAAGGGCCGATCTAATGGCTCAACAAGCGCTGCGTGCATGTGGACTCTACAAGTTTTGGTGTCTTTGTGGCTTGAGGGCCAAACCAAGACTATTACAGATGCTGGTGGACTACTGGGATCCAGACTATGAGTCCTTCCAGATAGATGGGATGTCCCTCACTATAAAGGTGGAGGACATATACTTCATTACTGGACTTTCCCAATGGGAGGAAGTAGTGAACCTTCGTTCTCATGGTGGGCCCAGAGGTGGTCTGACTATCGATGAGTACATTGTGGTGTACTGCTATCCAGACACGGAGAAGGTGGGGAGTCAGATCCCAACCAACTCTATACAGGTGCTAGTCCTAAAGGCCATACTATTGACATTAGGCAGGATAGCAGGCTTGGCTTCACTCCACCAGGCCTCACGGCCTCTGATGTTCTATGCAGTGGAGTGCATGAGACCCACAGTTTATGACTGGAGCACCACACTACTGAGCAAGATGAAACATCAACTCAGTGAGTGTAAGATTGGTAGAGTACGAAACTTTGGGTTCAGCAGCATATTGAGCATGTTTTTCTTCAAGCGTGTTCCAGGATTGAGCCCCAGAGTTGACGTTCCTCTTCACGGGGTTCGAGATCCAGCCCAACGATGTTGGGCAGATGCAATGCGTAGACTGGGGGGAGGTAGGGTGGCCAACCCCTATCCAGCTGATCTCTTTCTGTGGTGGCGATGACAGATAGTTTCCATCGATGAATACCCCTATACGGGGATATATTTCCAGGGGGACCTAGACATGCCACTACCACCAGGATCGGCATACAGTGACATAGGTAACGAATCTCGACCCTCTCTTTAAATTTTTGAGTTGTTTAATTTTTTTTTGCATTTTCTGATTATATGGAATCAAAAGACATATTTTTGTGTGACAATACATAGTGACATCTACCATTTGTATGCATATGTGGGACCATGGCGACCTGAAGGCTTCCCTCGTCATAGACGAAGGGGAAGAAGAGATGATATCATGGGTGTGGATGCGGAGCGGACGCTCCAGGGAATTCATACCAATTTTGTTAGGCTGGCACATAGAGTTCCCATGGCACAAGTCGAGGACTTTCCTGAGGCTATGCAACGCCAGGTGGTGGGTGTACCACGAGCATGGGTGCGATTATTCCGACGGCTAGCTAGAGTTGTAGTGACCTTACATGATCACAACCCCCCTCCTCCTCCACAGGCTTAGATACCTGGGAGTTATACATTTTGTATTACCATGTATTATATCTTGGTGGCTCGAGAGCCCCATTTTTGTATCATGACACTATGTATTACCACATTTTGGATGTTATATAAAATTTTTATGGTGATTGGTTTATTTATTTACATGTGTAAAAATTTGTGTTTGTGATGAATTTATTGTGTATGAAACAAATGCCAATCTAACACGTAGTTAGCATATGAGTCAGCAACTTGATTATTAATTCGTGGAATATGTATGTATGTTATATTGTCAAATTGTTGGGGCTCCGACCCTAAAGATCCTTAGTTTCGGTAACTCCGCAGTTCTTGAAGTAGTGTAAGCAGAGTTACAACCTAAAATAGTCTTAGGGGTGTCGCGGGTGGGTTGAACCCCCTTTTTGTAATTAACCCTTGGGTTAAATCCAAGGTTAGGGTTTTGGGCGCCCATGGTGTAAATCCATGGTTTTGTAACAGTGCGCTATATAAATAGGCACTTATGTAAAGAAGTAGGGTTAGGTCTTGAATGATTATCTTATGAAGCTATTGTAATGGGAAGATAAGATATTGTATAAGGGTTTTTGTAAGAAGGTTAAGTCCCATCTGTGTGCGGGACGACCTCTGCAGCTGTGTGCGCAGAGGGGTTTTATGGGTGAAAAGGAAGATCTGCAGCTGTGTGCGCAAAGGCTTGCTGATGAGTGTGTGGCCTTGAGAACTGAAGGGATCTACAGCTGAGTGCACAGATCAGAACTGTCATTTTAGTTATAAAGAGTTAAATAAAGCGCAGTTCTGTGGACATAACCCCTACACTGGGGGTGAACCACGTGACATCTGGTGTTGTGGTTCATTTGTGTGATTTGTTATTATATTTTATGTGCTCTTAAGTAAATAACTGAGAAAGTAAGATTGTTGTTAATAACTAGCTTCGCTGTAAATTCCCAGATAAGGGTTGTGCAAGTAATTGTTTATTTATCTAATCACGAAGCTGCATAATTGATATTACAAGCATTGTGTTAAGTGATTGTTAATAGTTAAAGACTAAAGGTACAGTAAGATTCTCTCTTCTGCTTGCAGAAACCTAATTCTGCGGCACCCCATAGCTGTTTTGGGTGAGACTGTAGCCTGTTCGCAGGCTGCTGCCAAAAGGGCCAACACTATGGGTATTTTGTTGGTGCGAAGTTAAAGGTGAAACTCGGGTCTGCCCATTTAGCCCAACAAATTGGTTCCGTTGCCGGTTGAACTCAGTATCTGTTGAAGAGAGATCTACATCGTACCTCGAGGACTATATTTTGGCGGCCCTATGTAAAAGAAATTGGTGATTGGATCGAAGTGACCTATTTCAAGTTTGCAGAACAGGAAAATAAAGATCCCTGTCGTAGCGCAGAACAATTTTTGCAAAGGTATGTTTTTTCGGATGTTCATGAAATTTTCTTTGGTTCTATACACATAGAGTTGCACCAATGGTTATCCAGGTTAACAAAAAGGAGGACGAACTTCCAAGAAAATCAGTTTCCCCCCTGGACCCTCGCAAGAATCGCAATCTTGAAAAGAGTGAACAACGCGATCTCGCGAGCCGTGGATTTTTGGACTGCGCGAACTCTCGAGGCATTTGTGACGGAGTTCGCCATCGACACAAGTACCTCCTTTAGCGAAGCTGAACGACAATTTTTCAAAGGACCAAGGGGTAAGTACTTGAACCTATTTAGTTTGAATATTAAAATACTATTGGCTGAAAAAGGAATCTTGCTTATCAAATCAGATTGTTAGATCTAGTATTGCTAACCTATGATTGGAAGTGACTGAGACTGCGACGAGCAAAGTGGTTTGCTGCGAAACGGAAAAATATATAAGCAAGATCTCGGCTCCTCCACTGAGTATACCCCTTTAAGCTCTTAAGCCTCTGATTCCACTGAGGTCCCCTCTCTTAGAAACCCTCCGATAACCCCGTAGCAAAGACCTATTGTCCTCGACAACCTGTCGCAGTCTGAAAGTAACCCTAGCCCGAGTATCCCTGTTGCAGGTCAGCCTTCCCCAGCTAGTTCAAACCCTTCCTCCTCCCCTAGATCCTAGATGGCCCATGTTCATGATGACATCAAACTATCGGTTTTTAAAGGAAATGGGTCAGAAGACCCCGAGCAGTTCTGGTTTCTGTGCGAAGCTGTGTGGACCGCGAAGAACATTACGGACATAGATGTTCGACGAGCCCAGCTGATCACTTCTTTCAGAGACCGAGACCTGACTTGGTTTATGAAGTTTTCTAGCACGCAGAATCCTATCTTGGCTGACATCAAAGCAGCACCGATCCGAGAATTTAAGAAACCTAAATCAGAGTCACAGTGCATCACTGAGTTAAAAGAGATTCAGCAGTGGCGAGGCGAATCTGTGTGGGACTTTGATTAGAGATTCAAAGTTCTGCTTGACCAAGTTAGCTTCATGATTGGACCAGCACAACATAAGGAGTGGTTTATTGCAGCATTATTACCCCACATTAGAGCTCCACTCATGCAACAGAAGGTTGTTGATCAGCAAGAGGCCTTAGAGATTGCCATAAATCTTGAAACTGCACCTGTCAAAGATAATTCTGGTATAGCTCAAATTCAAGCGCAGCTCACGGAGATGGATTTAGAGCTTCACAACATGAAGAAAGGGAAGTCCACCCGCAAAGAGGTATGGTGTATACGTTGTCGAACAGAAGGCCACGACAAGGACCAGTGCCCGGCACTGAGAAACTATTTGAATACTGGCGCACCAAACCCGCTGAATCTTAGTGTTCTGTACTGTGAGATCTGTCGAACTACTAGCCAACATCGACCGGAAGACTGTTATCTATTACAGAGGTATGTTCAAGTCCCGAAGAACCCTTACTGTAAATTCTGTAAGTCCGTTGGCCACAATGAAGATGAATGTCGCAGTTTTGACCTTATGAGGGAGCGGACCTATGACACTTATAGGATATACTCGGATGCACAAGGCAATGATGGATATGGTTACCGAGGTGGTCGAGGCAGTTTTAGAGGTCGTGGTCGAGGTATGCCTGGCAGAAGTCGAGGTCAAGTTATTTGCTATAACTGCAATCAGGTAGGACATCTAGCTCGAGACTGTCAAAACCCAACCACAACATGCTGATACTACAGAGCAGTTGATCATGTCATCGAGCAGTGCCCACAGCTACTAGCTAAAATCCAAGAAAGAAATAGCAAACCTAGTCCGAGTGTCTAGTTGATTGCTGTCGAACCACGACCGATCCCAGTTGTCAATGTTGTTACAAGAAGTGGAGCTACGACAGAGGCGCAGTGTCAGGCAAAGAAGCCTAACAAAGCTTGGGTTCGCAAGGCCGTAGATAAAACCCCAGCATTTGATGTTCGATGAGAAAAAGAAACTTTTTTGGAGGCCAGACAAGACTTTGTTGATTCAGATTTACCAGCACCAAACAAGCAGCATCAGCAGCTGCAATCCCATGAAGACTCACAAGGCCAAGTAAGTACTCTGTCATCGTTTTTACAGAGTTGCATCAAATTGTTAAGAAATCAGAATGCCTTAAATGAATTACAAAAAGTTATACAGTCTTGTGAACCTCATCAAAGTCATGATAGTCATAGAGCTGTTAGTAGAGTTAGAAGAACTGGAAGAGAGATGAGATTACATGCTCAGGTAGGAGAGTATGACATGAAGGATATTATTTTAGATCTAGGTTCTGAAGTCAATATTTTAACTAAGCAAACATGGGAACAAATTGGAAAACCTACCCTTGATTGGTCACCTATACAGTTGAGACTAGCCAATCAGCAGAGGATTGTACCCTTAGGAATACTTCCTCGGGTACCAGTAGATATAGATGGAGTCAGTACTGTAGCAGATTTTGAAGTTATTGAGATCATTGATGACAGTAACCCCTATCCAGCTTTGCTAGGAATTGAGTGGGCAATAGATAGTGATGCAGTTATCAATATTAAAAAGAGACAAATGACTTTTGAAGGGAAGGGATTGAGAGCTATACTACCATTGGATCCTTCTCAAGGAGAAAGATATACGGAGCCAGTCAGAGAGGAAGAGCTATACTACCATTGGATCCTTCTCAAGGAGAAAGATATACGGAGCCAGTCAGAGAGGAAGATCAGGATATTCTTGACCACATCTATAATATCACAGCAAAAGAAGAAGATTACATCGAGCCTAATGCCGAATGTGTAATGGATTGGCAATGTGATAGCTCCTGCATGTCTGACTCAGATGATGGTCTAGAGAGTTGGCAGAATCGATTATACGAGCTACATGGCCATCGGTGCGCATGAATTACCAAATCTCTTAGATGCCTTAGTGCACAGGTCAGAGACTTGCCTACATATGATGGGTTGACAGATCCAGGAGAATTCATTGCGCAGTTCTCAGAACAAGTGCCAGAATCACAGAGAATGCAGACTCTGGAAGCCACATTAAGAGCTATAGCAGTGAGATGGTGGAAAGGCCACAGGAAGTATATTCACAGTTGGGAAGCTTGCCAAAAATTTCTTCGCCTCAGATTGATAGACCAATCTCAAGGGGTGCAAAGCAAGTTCAATGGGCAGAACAGTCCCCAAGAACATTTGAAGCAATGTTATGCAGCATGGGAACATGTACCTCGCAAGGAATGGGTGCATAAGTTTGTGCACACTTTGGAACCTATAGCAAAAAACTGGTATACGGAGGTCGAGCTTCGACACGGTACTGTAAGTTGGGATGATCTTGTTGATAGTTTTATACTTACATTTTCTGTTAATGAAGTTTGTCCTGCTTTAGATGCAGCTGTTAGATTGATCCATACTAAGATATTTGATAACCAAGAAATAGGGGAATACCAAACCGATTGGGCAGCATAAGAAGCTAATGCAGTTGAATGTTACAACCTTGGAATTGACGAGGATGACGATCCGTGTAACATCAATATTCCGGATTCAGAAGGAAACTGTGAAGTACGTGGACCAGTGGTCGAAACACCTGAAGTGACTCAGCCTCTGAAGACGCGGACCGTAAACATTGGGTCAGAAGAAAACCCCAAGTATGCTACAATTGGAGATTATTGGGATGATGAAATGGTCACCAAAGTGACCCAACTTCTCCACGAGTATCAAGACCTATTTCCGATGAAGTTTTCTGAGATGAAGGGTATCCTTGGTGATATAGGAGTCATAAAGATCCCATTGAAACCTGATGCGAAGCCTATGAAACAGCGCCCGTATAGGCTGAACCCCAAGTGTAAGGAAAAAGTTAGACTGGAGTTAGATAAGATGCTTGCCACAGGAATTATTGAGCCTGTTGAAGAGTCCGAATGGGTCAGTCCGATGGTAGTCCAAGAAAAGAAGACTAAGGGTGAAATCCGAATCTGTGTTGATTTAAGGAAGCTGAACGATGCTTGCCTACATGATCCCTTTCCTACTCCATTTACAGATGAAGTTCTTGATAATTTTGGAGGTCAAGAAGTATACTCTTTTACTGATGGATTTTCAGGTTACCATCAGATCAGAATTGCCCCAGAGGATCGACATAAGAAAACATTTGCTACAGAAATGGGATCCTTTCAGTACACAGTTATGCCTTTTGGATTAAAGAATGCACCTGCCATGTTTTCCCGAGTCGTAATTTGTGCATTTAAAGACTTTATACATAAATTCTTAGAAGTGTATTTTGATGACTGGACTATTTTTGGGTTACTAAAAGACCACATAACTAGTTTAAGACTTATGCTGGACAAGTGTAGATAGCATCAGATTTCCTTGAACTTAAAAAAGTGCATCTTCTGTGCACCCTTTGGAATCCTGTTAGGTCATATTGTTTGTAAGCAAGGATTGATGGTGGATCCGGCGAAGATAGAAATTATAGTGAACTTGCCACCTCCGAAGTCAGTCAAGCAACTGCGCACTACACTTGGTCACACTGGGTACTACAGGAAGTTTATTAAAGGTTACGCCCAGATCACAGCCCCGATGGAGAAATAGTTGAAGAAATAAAATAAGTTTGAATGGACACCTGAGTGTCAAGAAAGCTTGGACATCCTAAAAGAAAAGATGGTAACGGCCCCTATCCTAGTGTTTCCTGATTGGAATAAGGAGTTTCATGTGCACGTCGATGCTTCCTCGATTGCTTTGGGCATAGTACTGGCTCATACAGGTGAAGGTAATATTGACCACCCTATTGCCTTTGCAAGTCACAAATTATCCACAGCAGAAAGAAACTATACTACAACAGAAAGGGAAGGTTTAGCTATGGTATATGCTTTGAAAAAGTTCCGACATTATGTGTTAGGTTCTCACTTTAAAATGTTCACTGACCACTCTGCTTTGAAATACTTGGTTAACAAGCCTGTGTTGGGAGGAAAAATATGTCGATGGCTAATATTGTTCCAGGAATATGACTTTGAGATTATAGTTAAGCCAGGAAGACTTAACTTGGGACCTGACCATCTGTCGAGGCTCGAATCAGGGGAAGAGCCTACTAGCTTAGATGACAGTCTTCCTGATGCTCAATTATTCACTATCCAGATGGTCTATGACTACTTTTAGGACATTGTTCAGTATTTGGCTACAGGGTTTGCACCCTTGGAGATGACAACACAGCAGAAGAAGCAATTGGTGGTTCGGGCTGCTGATTTTACACTGATAGCAGGACAACTGTACAAGATGGGACCAGATGAAATCCTACGTAGATGTGTCTTGGAGCATGAAAAACCCTTGATTTTGGCTGAGGCACATTCTGGCGCAGTGGGAGGACATTATGTAGGGAAAGCTACAGCACAGAATATTCTGGTAGCAGGGTTATGGTGGCCTACACTTCATAAGGATGCCAGGGAGTACTGCCACAGCTGCGACATCTGTCAGAGGACAGGCAAACCATCTAGGAGGGATGAGATGCCTCTCGTTCCACAGGTAACCCTACAGGCCTTTGATAAGTGGGATATTGATTTTGTCGGACCTATAAGTCCCCCTACAAAGAAATCGGGTGCAAGGTATATTATTACAGCAACTGAATACCTTACTCGTTGGGCTGAAGCTCAACCAGTCAAAGATTGTAGCACTGCTACAGCTGTGAAGTTCATCTTTGACAATATTTTAACAAGGTTTGGATGTCCTAAAATTCTTATGAGTGACCAAGGGTCACACTTTTTGAATAAAACTATTGCAGCATTGACCGAAGAATTCCAGGTATATCACCAGAAGAGTACTGCGTACCATCCTCAAGCAAATGGAACTGTGGAAGCCTTCAATAAGATTCTTGAGAAGGCTCTGACCAAGGTTTGTAATATTAATAGAAATGATTGGGATCTCAGAATCCCGGCAGTGTTATGGGCTTATAGAACCACTTGCAAGAAATTGACAGGTCACACACCTTTTCGGCTGGTTTACGGGCAAGAAGCAGTAATGCCAATGGAGTATATTGTTCCCAGTCTCAGAATAGCTTCTTTCACAGAAATGGATGACCCAGGTATGTTGAATAAAAGGCTAGCCCAGATAACAGAACTAGAAGAAGACAGATTCATTGCAGGGTTCCAGCAGTAAGTGCAGAAGGCTAGAGAA
The DNA here is from genome assembly GCA_001517045.1 of Pseudotsuga menziesii. NCBI lineage: Eukaryota > Viridiplantae > Streptophyta > Pinopsida > Pinales > Pinaceae > Pseudotsuga > Pseudotsuga menziesii. The sequence continues at coordinate 262,870 of LPNX010972566.1, forward strand.
AAAGCATGGCATGACAAGCATATTAAAAAGAAGCAATTCCAGATAGGTGACCTTGTGCTCTTATACGACATCAAATTCATGAAATTCCCAGGTAAGTTCAAGACACATTGGAAAGGACCATACATAGTACAGAAAGTTACTGATGGTGGCGCAGTACAGCTAGCTAAGTTGAATGGAGAAATTTTACCCTCGATGGTAAATGGCAGTCGTCTGAAGAATTATAGGGACAGGCCGGGACCCCCTAATCAATAGTAGCTCTAAGAAGGACAGTCTGAACCCCATGAACAGTTGAAATGAGGGTACTGCATGGGGTAGTAAGGAGAAAGGGTTAACATTGTGCTGCAGTCGCGGGTAGTTGTTATGTCGAAGGTCCAAGGTGCGTCGCAGCTTAAAATGCGATGGATGGGACAAAATAAATTTGGCGGCGTCGGCACGAGCACCGCTCTCCATACCTGTAATAATGAGATTTCGGGGGAAATCTTGGCGCCGTGTGGAAAATATTTTCGGCATCTCGTCAGATTTGGTGTCATTAATGCACCATGATGACAGATTCTGTTACAGGATTCTATAAACCATTGCATCGGCCTACGACTCCCGCATTAAGCACTTCTTTGAGTTGCTCAGTTGGAACCATGTCAAACAATTGTGAAGTCCAGGAGTTAGTACGAGAGTTCAAAGAGAGGAGGTTGCAAAACCTTCTGAGTAATTCACCAGTACAGTCCTATCCGACTAAGGTACAAAGGAAGGCAGAAGTTTGCTCTGATTTGGACGAAGGAAGGCAGAAGTTCACTCTAACGAGGAGCGACGAAAGGCACAAGGCCTCATAAAAAGACTCTGAAGGATCCCGCTATGTCTCTTCCTGGTCTGACAGAGCCAAGGAGGCTATTTGTCTTATGCAGCTTAACACACAATTTTTTGGGACCCTTAGTTGTGGATGGTCAAGTGTTCGGCAGACAGAGTAACAAGTGGGGTTGCAGATGGATTCGGATGACCTTCCTCAGCATAAAAAGTACAAAGGACGGAAGCGAGCAGCCGACAGCAGTAGGGAGGGCATCAGTAAGCAGCGCACTAGATTTCACCAACCATCAGAACAGCAGCAGAGTGCCCCGGGATGGGCCACAAGAAAGTCTTAGGGGCCTGTTGGGGCTCCGACCCTAAAGATCCTTAGTTTCGGTAACTCCGCAGTTCTTGAAGTAGTGTAAGCAGATTTACAACCTAAAATAGTCTTAGGGGTTTCGCGGGTGGGTCAAACCCCCTTTTTGTAATTAACCCTTGGTTAAATCTAGGGTTAGGGTTTTGGGCGCCCATGGTGTAAATCCATGGTTTTGTAACAGTGCGCTATATAAATAGGCACTTATGTAAAGAAGTAGGGTTAGGTCTTGAATGATTATCTTATGAAGCTATTGTAATGCGAAGATAAGAGATTGTATAAGGGTTTTTGTAAGAAGGTTAAGTCCCAGCTGTGTGCGGGACGACCTCTGCAGCTGTGTGCGCAGAGGGGTTTTGTGGGTGAAAAGGAAGATCTGCAGCTGTGTGCGAGGAGGCTTGCTACTGAGTGCGTGGCCTTGAGAACTGAAGGGATCTGCAGCTGAGTGCGTAGATCAGAACTGTCATTTTAGTTGTAAATAGTTAAATAAAGCATAGTTCTGTGGACGTAACCCCTACACTGGGGGTGAACCACGTGACATCTGGTGTTGTGGTTCATTTGTGTGATTTGTTATTATATGTTATGTGCTGTTAAGTAAATAACTGAGAAAGTAAGATTGCTGTTAATAACTAGCTTCGCTTTGAATTCCCAGATAAGGGTTGTGCAAGTAACTGTTTATTTATCTAATCACGAAGCTGCATAATTGATATTACAAGCATTGTGTTAAGTGATTGTTAATAGTTAAAGACTAAAGGTACAGTAAGATTCTCTCTTCTTCTTGCAGAAACCTGATTCTGCGACACCCCATAGTTGTTTCGGGTGAGACTGTAGCCTATTCGCAGGATGATGCCGAAAGGGCCAACACTGTGGGTCTTTTATTGGTGCGAAGTTAAAGGTGAAACCTGGGTGTACCCATTTAGCCCAACACAAATTGTCATTCTAATAATCTCACGTGTAAGAATCTTCTTAATAACGTCGGATCTCTAACATGGTACAAACCATTAAGTTGCGACAATACTAACTCTGAATCAAGACGTACCTCAAGAGAGAGTACGCCATATGAAATGGCATCCCGTAGAAGCTCAATAACGGCACTATATTCAGCCACATTGTTTGAAGATGGCCACAAACATACACCTCCTGAAGGCAATACCTGACCCATAGGAGTATAAATCACCCAAGAAGTAGAGGCTGAGTGTTGAGTGTGATGGCTTGTACCATCCGTGAATCCTATGTAGGTGGAAGATTCCATTAACATATGCCAAAAGAAATGGAAACTAATCACAAACCCGATCACGATAAGAAAAATACCTAACTATGAAAAACTGTACAATAATATACAATAACCAGCCTTCACTGAAAATGATGCATAGTACTTCTTGAGATAGAGCCTATTTCTAAGCTCCGCTAAGGTCGTTCCCTCATAATCCACTAACTCATAAGCGCCCTTCTCTAACACATGTTTGACGACGTAAGGACCACACCACATGGGGTTAAAATTTCCTGCCCCCAAGGGTTCTTTCGGTTGATCCCACAAAAGGACCAAGTCTCCCTCACTAAACCTCCTTGGACGGACAGACTTATCGTACTAGACCTTTACACGACGTTTATTTACTTCTAGAGCCACCAAGGCATCTCGACGCTGCTCATCAAGTTTCTCAAGGTGGACCAAACGCTCCTCCAATGGTGAAGTGTCTGGTAAGAGTTCTACAGCTAGCTTCAAAGAAGGAATCTCACATTCAACCGACAATATCGACTCCACTCCATGTACAAGTTGATATGGAGAACAACCCGTGGCAGTCTTAATAGCGGTTCTATACGCCCAAAAAGTAGGATATAACATGATGTGCCAATTATTCTTGCTCTATGCGATGGTTCGTTGGAGAATGGATTTGAGTGATTTATTCACTGCTTCTACCTGTCCATTCGCTTGAGGGTAGTAAGAGGAGGAATGCTCTTTCTTGTACCATAACTTTGATGCCAACTCTTGCATCATACGATTCTGAAAGTGTGAGCCATGGTCAGTGACAAGCTATTTCAGAATTCCGAACCAAGTAATAATCTGGTTGAATACAAAGTGCACGGATGTCTCACAGTTGGATTTAACTGTAGGCATAGCCTCATCCCATTTCGTGAAGTAATCAACAGCCACTATGATATGATGATGTCCCCCAATTGAAGCTGGGTTGCAATCCATAAAATCAAGCCCCCACTTAGTGAAGGGACCAGCGGTGATGATGGGATGTAACGGGGTAGGTTTTGAGCGCATATTACGTGCGAACACCTGGCAAGGGTGGCACCTTTTGACCACATCTACACAATCCTTAAAGATCGATGGCCAGAAATAACCCACTCTTAAGATCTTTTGGGCTATAGAAAGCCCAGATAAATGACCACCACATGCCCCTCCATGGAAATCATTCAGCACTACCTCAGCCTCTTCATAATTTAAACAATGTCGTAAAATGGAATCTACCCCACGACGGAACAAAGTGTTATCCACTATGAGGTAATTCTTAGACACGTGACATAATTGTCGTCGTTCATCTCATGAGAGGTGAGTAGGGACATTCAATGTTTGTAAATATATAATGATATCCCCATACCATGGGTCTAAAGTTGAGATTAAGAAGATGTGTTCATCGACAAACATATCTTCACAAACCAACTCCTCAGCCTCGCTTGGGAAATCCGATATAAGCTCTACAAAAATTAACGATTTCTTTGATTTCGTCGAAACAAACTCGAGATCGAATTCCTGCAGGATGACAATCTTTTTATTATATTTTCCCCCAATCATCCTTCGAGTGAGGACAAATTGAAATGGATTGACATGGGCTACAACCAAGGTCTGACGAAGGAGAATATAATGTCTCAATCGTTGAACCGCATGTACAGTAGCTAAAGCAAGCTTCTCAACATGAGAATAATGAATCTCTGCGTCAATAAGGTTCTAGCTCAGATAGTATATGACATGCTCTTAGAGCTCCTCACCCTCTTGAACCAAAACCATACCAATCATCTCCATGGATGCGGCCACATAAAGTAGAAAATCATGGCTATAGTTTGGGGGACTAATCACCGGGGCCGATGCTAGGGCTTGCTTGAGCGCATCAAAGGACCCCTGGGCTCGCTCATCCCAACAAAAGGTGGTGTCCTTCTTCAAAAGACGCATGAAGCCTGTAGTCAAGTTAGCAAAATTGACAACAATTCTCCGTAAGAAGTTTTCCATGCCTTGCAAACATTGAAGATGACGAATAGTTTTTGGGGGAGACAACTGAAGTATTGCCTCAACCTTCAAAGGGTCGACTCTTATACCCTCTTTAGAAACGATGAATCCTAACAAGCAACCTGACTTCACACAAAAGATGCACTTATGAGGATTTAACCTAACCAAATAATGGCGGCATCTTTCGAATACCAATCTCAAGTGATAGGAATGACGCATTCTCATACGAGAATGAGCAGGAAGGTCATCCAAAAATACTTCAATAATCGACTTGAGATCATGGTGTTAGTTTTTCAACATTTAAGCTAGCATTATGTTAGGATCTTTTCACTGAGAGAATAACAAGAATAGCAATAAAACATAAGCACTTCATAAGAGACAATAGACACAAAGAGTTTTGATCGGGGAAACCATAAATGGAGAAAACCCCGCAACTTCCTCAAAGATAGAATCACCACAAGATGTAAGACCCCAAAACAGTAAGATGCACTCCCGACAGCAGTAGTCTTCTAGTCCCAGTATATTTCCTTCTTCACTAGTGCGCCACACTTGAGATGGTAAATGTTGTGTTGTACAAGTGATAAATAGAGAGACTCTCACTCTCTATTTATATTATTTCGTTCACTTGAAGTGCACTTAATCATGTCGGCCCAACCAACAATTACTTACTCGAGCCTACACCTTAATTAGTGTATAATAACTCAAGTGCCCCGAAACTGTGGGGACTTACACAATGACTTGACAAGACTTGTTTACATTATTAATCCTCCCAATCGGAACATCAGGGCATAACAACATGACTCAAATACATAATATAAACATCCTGGAATAAACATCGGGTTACAATACATAAGAATACATTCTGAAATTACATATACATCAACACTCCCTCTTAACTAGGAAGGTATTCTTTCGACACGATTTTCAGCACTGGTCTTCTTCTCTGTATCAACTGGATCATCTTTGTCTTCAAGTCATATTCATCTTCAAGTAATCTTCATCACTGGATCTGGATCATCTCTCGATCTGGATCGTCATAGAACATCATCACTCGATCTGGATCATCATCACTGGACTGGATCTGGATCATCACTCGATCTGGATCTGGATCTGGATCATCTCTCGATCTAGATCATCACTGCTGGATCTGGATCATCACTCGATCTGGATCTGGATCTGGATCATCTCTCGATCTAGATCATCACTGCTGGATCTGGATCATCACTCGATCTGGATCTCTTGGAGTCATCATAACTAGATGTAGATCATAGCTCGATCTGGATCTCCTCTGGTCATCATCATGTGTGTACTATCTCGTCATAGTAAGTTCTACAAAGCCAACCCTTTTTCATGCTGCTTGTAGGCCTAGCCACCAGGTAGGTCTTCACCCAGCACTTACATCTGACCTGCTCATCAGAAAGGCACACCCAGCACTCACATCTGATCATGTAGTAAACTATAATCACGTCAGAAAGGCTAATCACATCAGAAAGGCCCAGCACTCACATTCACTAGCATGATAGGACATCACATCACTAACATCTGTGAAATGGCTCTGCACTTATATCTGACCTACTCGTCAGAATGGCACATTCATCCAGGTGGGAACATATCCTACCATAGTGATGAATGACTCTCACCCAGGCCGAAACCCTTCCTACCATAGTGATGAAAGATTTCCACACATTCACCCAGGCCCAAACACATCCTACCACAATGATGAACGACTCTCACCCAGGTCGGAACCATTCCTACCATAGTGATGAAAGATTTGTGCACTCACATTTGACCTAGTAGAAACTGAATCCTACACCCTCATCAGAATTGCCCCCAGTCCCTGACTGAGCTACCTGGTAACGGACCAGGTGCCTCCACTCTCCCTGAGAGTGGCAGTTGCCCTTACATCTGTCCTACTCGACAGAATGGCCAGCACTCACATCTGCCATGGAAGGAACTTAAATCTTTAGCCATGAATAGAATGGCTTAGCCATTACATCTGACTTGCTCATCAGAATGGCTCTCTCAGTCCCTGACTGAGTGTTCCTGGTAACTGACCAGGTGCCTCCATTCCCAGAATGGCAGTCAGCATGCATATCTGACATGGAAGGAACCAAATCCTCTCACCATGACAGAATGGCTCAGCCCTTACATCTGACCATGGAAGGAACCAATCCTCTCACCATGACATAATGGCTCAGCCCTTACATCTGACCATGGAAGGAACCAATCCTCTCACCATGTCAGAATGGCTATGGGTCTCATCACTTTCTCTTGGAAGGAACCTCAATCTGTAGAACACCAAGTTTCTCTCTGAAGTACTCAAACTTCAGCCTATCCAATGGCTTCGTCAATACATCATCTATCTGTTCCTTTGTCACAACATACAGGAGCTTCACTGCTCCTCTCTGCACCATATACCTGATATAGTGATACTTTATCTCGATATGCTTCGACTTGTCATGGAACACTGGATTCTCTAACATCTTCACACAACTCTGGTTGTCACAATGTATACAAGTAGCATCCAACTGGAGATCAAATATATCAGACAGTAGCTTCCATAGCCATACTGCCTCACAACTAGCTGAACAAGCTACGACATACTCTTCTTCAGCTATACTCAGTGCCACACAAGATTGCTTCCTGCTAAACCAAGAGATCACACCTGATCCCACACTGAAGCAACATCCTGAAGTACTCTTCCTATTGATGGCACTGCCTGCCCGATCTGAATCAACGTAACCCTCCAGGTTAATATTTTGATTCACGTTGTACTTGAGCCCATAATCAACTGTACCCCTGCATGCTTTGCAACCATCAGGTGAACCTATCTCAATGTGTTCACAGCAAAGCAAATATCTAGTCTTAGGTACATCAAGGACCCAATCATCTAACGATACATCATAGCATCAACCGTCTCTGATGAAGCATCATTCAATAGCTTCAGGTTCAATGCCATAGGTGTGGCCATAGTCTTGCAGTCCATCATCCCAAACCTCTTCAAGATCTCTACTGCATACTTCCCTTGTCCAAGGAAGATTCCATCCACACTCTGCCACACCTCCATGCTTAGAACAATAGTGCATTGACACATAACAAGAGTATCACTGGTCTTCCGTCTTCAACCTTGAAGCAAAGGTTGGAATCCTCTTTACTCTTAGTAAAGCCTAAAGTCATCAGTAATCTGCCCATCCTGTCGTACCATGCCGAACCTTAGATCTTCTGTAGTCACTCCTTTTGAAGTGGAGCATCATACTCCCTCTGTCTTTCGTACTCTATGCACTGAAAACATTTTGTACCGGAGTGACAAGTAGCTTCCTATGCTACTAGTATTCTATGTATCCATCTAGTGTATAGACTTGCATCTTCAACCTTGTAGCAAAGGTTAAGATCTTCATCAGGCTCATCATGTATGTGTTTAAACTCTTACTGGCTGCAGATGTCTCTTCATAGTCTAGGCCTTCTTTTCGTGAGAAGCCTCGTGCTATGAATCTTGCTTTGTATCCCACGATGTTTCCATCTACTACATGATGGAACTATGAACTTCTCTTCAGGTCTCGATACTGCGCCCTGACATCATTCTTCTTGAACTGGTCTTCCCTTTCTTCTTGGTGGCTGGGAGGTTCTGCATCAATGATGTCACTGCACTTGTCATATTATTCTTCGTCTTTGAACTATCTTCACTTGTTCTTCAAAACAAGTCTTCATTCTTCTTTTCTTGTAGGCGATTATGTATGCGATCTTTCCTACAAGTCAAATGCATTTGTATGGTTAGAACCATTTCATAAGGAATATTCATACTGGCAAATTCTTATGCATAAATATATGATCATGCAACTACTTTAGCCAATACAACATTCATCCATATCTCACTGAAACTTTCTAGATGCCTTCCATCTCTACCAGGACAACATTGAGATTGTGCACTAATCCAATATGTCAGCAATGAGGTTTCATTCTAGATAAGTAGCAATGGAGAGTTGTATAGCACCATGAGCTACTTACCCATCGCATGTATATTAGTAGTATACTGCCATTAATGCAAACATCATATCATGCATGATACATCAACTGAATGCATAACAAAACAATATCATGAAATGACAATTGAATATTTATCTTTATTTGTTTCGTGGGTAGACTGCTTCTTGACCCTTTAGCTTCATCGTCTTCTTCATTCATGGTAGCATCGTTTCTTATCCAAATGATAAGGAGGATAAGAAGTTCTTCAAGAGTTGAGTTCTTCATATTCCTCATTGCTTGAGGGATCTTCTTTGGATGGTGAGATCTTGATCTTCAATTGCTCCCATCTTCTCTTCTCTTCTTATGATTCAAGCTTCTTCTTCTTCCCAAAGTCTTCTGAAAGTAATCACTTCCTTCTGGCACACTTCTTCGCATGAATGAATCCCATGATCCTGGGAGGCCATTCAAGGTGTCCATCACCACTTCTGCTTCAAGTTGTTCTTGATTTGAGAGACTCTTATGACTTCATGGTCTCTACATTCTAGATCTTCACATTCTTCAACTAGTTTTAGGTCATATTCTGATTTTTGTTCTTCCCTTCAAATAGCTTGAAATTCTGGAAGACCTTCAACAGCTTTGCTTGCAATAGGTAGTGCTTTGTAATGCACATGTGCAAACCTTCTATGCCAAAGCTCATTTGGCTCTACTGTTTCATGGATCAAGGCTTGTTCTGGATGGCCCTTCAATTTGTACAAGCCTCCTTCTTGTTCTCCAATCACTACCACATCATCGATAGTCTTTCCTTTTGGCCACATGATGACTTGACCATCTATGAATGCAACCCGCATTCCTGTTGCATCAATGCTGAAATGGAGAGAAGGTTCTTCTTGAGTCCTAGAACAAACAATACTTCTTTCATTGTTAGAGACTTACTAGAGTCTAGCTTGTATGAAGATTCCCCACTACCTTTTATTGGATATTGGTAGTCATCTCCTAGTTTCACCTTGTGAGGTGATTCATGTTCTGACAGTCTTACAAAGGATTCCTTGAATCCCGTCATATGTTTGGAAGCTTCACTGTCTATAAACCAATCATCACTTCCATGAGTAATGTTACCTGTGAGAGCTGATATCAGAACATATTCATCCTCGCTTGAAGAATATTCACTTTCATATCTGGATCTCTTTCTGGATGGTTCATCATCCACTGCAGCATGATCATGATGTCTTCTTTGGCCTTGACCAAGTTCTTCTTGTGAAAGGCTTATAACCTCGTCTCCCTCTGAAACTGGAACCTCTATACTCATGTAGGTGTCCAATCCATTTTCTTCAGAGAGATCAAAAACTTCTATGCTTGGAAGTTGTTGAATTCACCAAGCTTATCATCAAGCTGTTGTGATAGATCACTTTGAAATGAGAACCTCAAATGAAAATAGCAAAGGATTAGATCTTACCGATTTGAGGTGTCCGTCTTGGTTCCGGAGCTGGCTGATCTACGGTTTGCCACAGAAACCCTAATTTTCAAAACTTGGAATCTTTCATATCTGATTAGATAAACAGATAGATCTCTTCAAATGGAGTTTTCCAATGTACTCCTTTTCTGAAAACAGTGGAGGAAAACTCCCGGAACAGGAAGCCCTAATTTTCCAATTTCTTCTGCAGAAATGCATGTTACTGTTTCTGTGATATCTCTGAAATTAATGCTCCTCTATGTCTGAAATTTAGTACTGAGGTAACCTCGCATGTCCCTAATCCCACACCACATGTTTCATCAGAATTAGTTTCACCATTTGGGATTTATGATAATTTTCCCAAGGTTACCTGTTACAGGACTGTTCAGAACAATGAAGTTGTATGGCATGCCACATGTCACTGGTTCATCTTCTGAGTCTGATATTTGGCCCACCGAAAGTAAAGACTGTAGCATTTCTATAACATCTTGAGGAATTCCATTTGGACTTCTGTAGCCCAATATATTTCAATTCTCCACAGGTGTCCTGTTTATGGATGATTTCTGGAAGAGGCTGGAACCCTAACTTGGAGGGATCATATCTCCCAGAATATAGCGACTATGAGGATGATTTTTGGACACAGTGTTCATCAACATTTTATCTTCAGCCCCTAAAGTTTTCAATGTCTGAGACCTCTCCAAACTCAGAATATAGCGAATGTACCAAAACTTATTATTTTTAGTATTTAGGGTTTTTCCTAGCTCAGGGTCAAACTAGGGTTTGACTTTCCCAGAGTTTCACCCAACCAAGTTTCTTGATCCAGGTCTCTAAACTTCGATTTTGATGAGGAGAACAATCCTATGTAGGTCTCACTTAAAAATTCCTCTTCTGTAGAAATCCCTAATTTCCGCATCGAAGACTGAAAATGCTCGGAATCAAATTTCGCTTCGACAGAAAGATATGCCTTAGGGAGGAGAGTAATTCCACCTTACTTTTGCTGAAAATATATGGAGGAAGATCCAAAAAATAGGAAGCCCTAGTTCCCGTAGCTGCACAGTGTCTTCTTCTCAGGTTAGCTCTGATACCATGTTAGTTTTTCAACATTTAAGCTAGCATTATGTTAGGATCTTTTCACTGAGAGAATAACAAGCACAGCAATAAAACATAAGCACTTCACAAGAGACAAGAGACACAAAGAGTTTTGATCGGGGAAACCATAAATGGAGAAAACCCTGCAACTTCCTCAAAGATAGAATCACCATAAGATGTAAGACCCCAAAATAGTAAGATGCACTCCCGACAGCAGTAGTCTTCTAGTCCCAGTATATTTCCTTCTTCACTAGTGCGCCACACTTGAGATGGTAAATGGTGTGTTGTACAAGTGATAAATAGAGAGACTCTCACTCTCTATTTATATTCTTCCGTTCACTTGAAGTGCACTTAATCATGTCGTCCCAACCAACAATTACTTACTTGAACCTACACCTTAATTAGTGTATAATAACTCAAGTGCCCCGAAACTGTGGGGACTTACACAATGACTTGACAAGACTTGTTTACATTATTAATCCTCCCGATCAGAACATCGGGGCATGAAAACATGACTCAAATACATAATAGAAACATCCCAGAATAAACATCGGGTTACAATACATAAGAATACATTCCGAATTTACATATACATCAACACATGGAAGATCAAGGTCATTGCCCGCTGAAAAATAGCTCTGGCATTCTTAAGGCCAAAAGGCATTTTCCGATATGAAAAAGTTCCCCAAGGACAAATAAATGCAATCTTATGTTGGTCCTCGGGTTTAATTTGTATCTGATTATATCCGGAAAAGCTGTCCATAAAGGAAAAAACCTCGCTATCCGCACACTCATCCAAAATCTGATCAATAAATGGTGTGGGGAAATTGTCCTTAGGACAGGCACGATTCAAATCACGGAAATCAGTACATATGTGGATCGCTCCCTACTTCTTATCCACTAGAATAGGGTTTGAAACCCACTCCATCAAGGGAACGGGATAGATAAAACTGGCTTTCAACAGTTTCTCTATCTCTGCCTTAATCGCGGGTGCTTTCCTAGGATTCACCGCATGCAAGCGTTGTCAAACAGGCTTAGCATTGGGGTAAGTCTTAATCTCGTGTTCAACAATACGAGGGTCGATACCTGGCATTTCATCGTAAGACCAAGAAAATATATCACAGAATTCTTTAAACAGCTCGGTGTATTCTTGAATCTCAATATGGGAACATTCCGCCCTAATATAGACATTCTCTATCCTACCAGGATCGCGAGAGATGTTGATAGGAATCGTTGAAGATATGTTTTCCATGTTTCCATCAGCCATTGGACCAGGAGAGCTTAATGGAACCATAGCACTACCAAATCTCTCACTAAGAACCACCCTAAAGTCCTCACACTCTAAGTGGTCAAGCTCGGGAAGAAAGTAAGTTCTATGATGGAGTTACTTCCATGGTGGCTCGACTCCTGACAGCCTCAATAATCGGTTCATCTGAAGGGAAAACATTATCAAGGCAGTCGTGCATGTGAGAAGACTACACTGCCCATGCCGATAGCACATAAGGGTCCTCCTCCTCCATCCGTGAAGAGGAAGGATTGGGCTCTGCAACACACTCAAGATTAGCTTGATAAGCTACCATAGTTGCAGGAAATGGCATGTCCGTCATGATGGGCTCACTTGGAGTACTCGATGTAGGAAGAATTTAAGGATATTCCATATGACTCATGAAAAAATACACTGATCTCATAGATTTCAAAGCCTCACTAGAACTAGACCCTATCATAAGGATCGATGCAGGACAACTAAAGCTTCCCATGAGGGATGGATACATGCCTACACCCACACTCCCAGTTGCCGGCTGAGAGTGTTCAATGATCGAGATCGAAGCTCCCGAAGATGCGGTAATAAACATATTCTTGAATGATGTTTGATCAATCATGACTATCTTCTTGTTAAATGGAAAGCATACAACGCGAAATAGGGAAGAAGCAACGGCTTGCATACTGTACATCCAATTCCTACCCAGCAAGAGATTGTAGTCAAGGGGTGCATCAACCACCTCGACCTCTATCACAACAATCTTCCCTCCCAAACGAACCTTAAGGGAAGGAAGGATCCCGTGCGGCCTAAACGACATCCCATCGAACGCAGTTAACATGGTCGCTGATTTAGACAGCTCAGGGGAACCTAAACCCTTCCAACATGATAAATACATCACAGAAGCGGCATTGCCTTCGTCAATCATAGTGTGCTTGATGGTCATGTTAATACATTCTACGTGAATCAAAAGAGACACATAGTAAGGCAAGCGAGGCTGAATTCCTGTGGTTTCAAATTTAATCATGGAGGAAGAATTATCATCATTCACACCAAGGGAAGAAAGCAAAGCCTTCCTTTGCGAAGGACAACTCTGAAGCACTTCCAATGCAAACATCACACAAGGAGTGTGGCCCAAATCCTCGACAACTGAATAGTTCTGGGTGGCTCAGGAATTAGGATTGTGCCCCAAACGCTTAAGGAATCCCTTGGGAATGCGAGGTGCAGCTTTAGGTTTATCCACAGGTTTCTCAATACGTAAAGGAGACCCTGGTAGATCAGGTTCCTTACCTAGGATGGGTTGTGACGAACCATAGTCCTTCGCACGGGTCACAACTTTCGCAGCATGTACCATGTTAATGCAACCACGACCACTACCCTCCGATGAATCTTTATCACCACCAGACTAATCATGGTTCCTTGAGTTCATATTTTGATTGTGAGGTAAAGGGTTAGTCAGCACAGCTGGGCCCTGTGCCAAGAATCTCGAGGCTTCATCGATACGAGGGCACAAGTAAGTGAGGTGATCATCCTTACACAACTTGCAAAGGAATTTAACATTACGTTTATCTTGCTTGTACCCCCTAGCATTATGGGAGTTCTTGTCATTATTAGCATTCTCATTCCTATTCCCACCCTTATGATTATTCTTACCCTTTCTTTTATTCCGTCCGGGCTACTGGTTAACCTTCTGGTCCGACGATTGCACCGAAAGTACACTTGCCATTTGGGTGGGTTGAGATGAAGCCATGGCTTGTGCCGAAGCAAATTATTTGATTGACAATTGACTAACTTGTTTTGCAACCGAATCCACAGGTTTAGAACTTGTACAACCAACAATGCCATCGGCATGTGGTCCAGGTTTAACTTTGGGGTCAAAACTAGAATGCAGAGCATTGGGAATGATCTCATATAACAAACTGGACTGAGCATAAATCAAGTCCAGTTTCTGCACCCTAAAAATCGCTTATTCCTCATTTTGTACTCCGGATGTAGAAACATCCTTTTCTATATACGGAAATAACGACTTAAGGAACCATTCGAGGAGGAATTCCGGCGGTATAAAGGCTTTAATTAACCTCTTCCATCTACGCCACTCTTGGATATGATCCGAGATATGTGTGGCTTTACCCTGCCAAAATGTCAACAAGAGTTCAGTACCAACGTCATAACGCACTGGTAGCTGGAAGTGGTTAAGAAAAGTCATCGCTAGGTCATCGAACAAAGAGAATGCCCCCCTAGGTAGCTCTATATACCATTTCACGGCGGGCCCTGTAAGGGTGCGTTGAAACAACCTTAAACGGATGGAATCCTGGTGTAAGGAATTTGAAGAGCACCATAGGCGAAAGGTAGTAACATGTTCACTCAGATCCTCTCCCGGTTTGCCCTCGAATTTAGGTATGTCCAAGGGAAGCTTAGTAGGGATAGTTGGCCAAGCCGGGTCATGAGCTACAGGATCGTTCGTCAATCTCGACAAGTCAGGAATATTCATTGTTGCGAGGAAAGGGAGCCTAGGATGATGAGGTCGATGGACCACTCCCTGGTAGTTCTGATTCACATAGGTCTGATTACCACCATGGCCTTGGCCATAGTGCCCTCCTCCCGTTTGACCCGTATAGGGTAGCATGGAAGAACCATAGTGTGGTGGAAATTAAGTATTAGGAGCTACAAAGCCATAATTTGGAGAGTAAGCAGGTTGTTGATACCCGCCCCCATAAGGCGAAGAACCCTGTCCATACTACGTCCCATAATAAGGTCCATAAGTCATTGCATGAGATGCCCCATGAGACACTCTGTAAGTAGGAACATATGCTATGGAAGTAGGAATATACATTCCGGAAGTAGGAACGTGACCTCTAGAAGTATGAACATTACCTCCCGAAACAACGGGTGGTGCATGAAGCTGAGACACTACCGGTCTAGTAACCGCAGTATGGACATAACTCGTAGCAGCATTCCGGTCCGAAGGACCACGTGAATGAGGTGGAGGGTGAACATTCGAAGAACTAGGGACAGAGGATGAAGGGATCTGTGTAATTATGTATGTACTATTCCCTATAGTCACTCATCTCGGATCTGGTATCCTAATAGGATCACTAACCCTAGACCTAGGAGGAATATGTGATGTAGCTTCCACCACCAGGATGGAAGGTGCAATGTGACTAGTGCTCCCAAACCTCTCCACATGGTAAGGAATGAGAGTGCCCCTAGGCATAGTGTTAGGCTTGAACTCAGATTCGACATGAAATTCCAAATCATGTGTGGGAAAAGCAGACATACCATAACTGCCATAATGAGTGCTCGCGGGTTCAAAATGAGTCTCATCATCCTCTGGAATTCCATACCGGCGATGCGTCAATGGGGAATCAACCCTAGAGTAAGTAGGTCTATCATGAAAGGTTCCTATCTCAGAAATCATAGGACCTAACTCAATCAAGTCGGGTGAAGGATCATAGGTAGGATTAAACTCCCCATCTTCCACCTGAATGGAAGAAGGTGGTTCAGGAATACCTTCTACATGGTCTCCCATGGTGTGTGAATCAATGTGAGAAGTAGCCCGCTTGGACTGTCTATTTCTCTCTCCCAAAGGAGGAGGAGATGTAGAAGGTGGAAGTCCTTCTAAATAATGAGAACGGCGAGGAGTTGCACCTGAATCCACAATGACTCAAAAAATATAAAAGACTCTCTATCTACGCAAACCCTAGGCAAGCTAACGTGCACAGAGCAATTGCCAATAAGATCTAAAGCAAAATACAAGCAATAAAGGGTGGGATAAGTGAGCTCCCGAATGAAGCAGGTATGTCTCACCTAGGAGAGGCTTGAGACTCCCATACACAACAAGCGGAGGTACGTAACCAATTATTGTGGACCTCAGCTTCAAGGCGTAAAGTGACTGTGTTGTCTGACCCCAACCTGGTCGAGACACATGCAGAATAACCCCTGTAAAGTACCCCCTCGATATCCTAGGTAAGGCCACTAAGTTCAACTCAATATAATCAATGCTCAAGCGAACAGTCGTAGGTGGGATTGACCGTATGGGTAGGGTATCAAAGCCCGAAACTCTCGAAAGATCCCCTAGATACAAATACAATCCTGGAAATATCTCTGGTGCTACTCAGTTATGACTAGGGGTCATCCCAACCAATAACCGCCCACACTGCCTCATGCTTAACTCCCTTTTGAGAGGAGGATCCTGATAAACACTGGTTATACCAAGGATTTCACACACTCACCTGGACAGACACATACATGTTGTTGTTTAGTGGTATTGGAGAATTTACTCACTATGAACTATTCCAAGACCCTAAAACCTAATCTTGTTGGTGAACCCTATAAAATAAAATAGTGTAGTTCATTTTAATTAAGTGTTGATTTTAATTGGCTTTATTACTCCAAAGAGGGATATGACCGTGCAACTAATGGTGTTATGACACAACATGAAGTAAAATGCACACCTAACAATCAATGCAAATGCATTGTGTCCATGAAAACAGGGTATGCTACTATGTGAAATGCATAATTTTCTTCCAATGATAAATGCAATCTTTCCTATATGAAATCCTAACTAATACTCCAAAGTAAATCTAGTGCAAGTACTATGCGAAATGAAAAATTCAATGCATGATGATAAGCAAATATTTTTGGATTTTTTGAAATAAAATGAGATATAAAAAGCAAAAGAATGATTCTACAACCCCCAGACTCTGCAAGCACACTCAAGAAGCACTCAAGTAAAGCACTAAGGTAAAATAATTCTAATGCACTAATCCCAAAACAAAAAATCGAAAATGCAATGACAAGAACATTCTTAAAAAAAAGAAATTTACCCTAAAAAAATGTCTCTGGTAAGAAACAGAGGTGTATACAGACTCTAGCAGTATCAAAGGAGACTCAGTAATCATCAAAATTCACCCACCAACCATTTAACTTCCTCTAAAAGACAAAACTAAGGGCATACGTGACTGTTCGCAGTAAACCCGCGTGTATACATGGAAATAGCAGATAAAACTGCGTGTATACGTGACTGTGAGTTCAAAACTCGCATACAGGAAGAAAAGTGCATAAAAAATAAAGGCAAACAGACAAGCTAAGACAAACTTCACACCAATCAGACACTACCAGGCGAACATGCCCCTAGACCCGACACAGAAACAAGAGAGAAAGAGCAATTCAAAGTCATTGAATGCCGATAGAAAACCCCCAAAGGACAACTACTAGGAACTCCCTAGTGGAGTCACCAATTCTATTATGGAGAGAAATTCCTATGGCTTGGGGTACCACAATAGACAGCTTGACTCCAGAAATCAATCCTTTCCAATATGCAATAGAAATTAAACATCTAACACTAAAGGATCAAACCTCGTACCTTATTCCGGACGGTTGAAGTAGATCCCCGTTGAGCTTTCCAACTTCAGCTTGAATTGATAGATTACTTCCTCAACAACAAGTAAACAATACAAGCATACTACATATATTGGTGTTAGATCTATTCTAGCATATATAATCAACACTGTATAAGCATTTGAAAACATCCCATGGACAAAATATTCGTTCAAACATACATTATTGGGCAGGAAAAGATATTTCTATTAATAAAAATCAGAGATTACAATGGATACAACCTCTGTCGGCATGTCTGCGAATCGAAGAAACTGAATCCCCCACATGGGCCTCCACCACCTCAATCCTCCATCTCTCAATAGCAATCTCACAAGCAAAATGAAAGCTTGGGAAGAACACCAAAGTGCTCCAAGGGACAAAGGGATGCATACTCAAGCATAAGTTCCAGCAATAATGGACTATAGTTTCTTTGCTCTCAATTCTCTCATATGCCTTCAATGTACCATAGAGTTCCTTATATATCTTTTAAAAGTGATAATGAAAGGTAGAATCCGAACGATCTCAAGGCATAGGGAAGGCCAGGAGTCAAGTGATTCGGATCCATGTCAAGGAAAACTCCAAAAGGATTTGGATTTTGTACACATCCCGATGTATGTGGTTTTAGAGGTCAAACCCGCTTATATACGCGATTAAGGGTTTAAAAGTCGCGTGTATCATTTTTCCCATGTTTTTAGGGATGGTCAAGGAAACATCAAAGGACAAAAAATGGTCCAAGGGGTCTAAGGAGTCTGCAGAGGGATAGGGGAAAGGCCATATCATAGTGATTCACCTAGAGTGGTAAAATCAGCTATAACACTACTGATCTGCACACATCGTGGATCGACTCTTCTACTTTACTAGAGGCCTACGCACACAACTGCAAGATCCATAGCTCAATAGCCTTCTCCTTCTACTAGACTCATCTTCTGAGTCAACAATAAACTACTAACTGACTCTAACTTACTAAATGAATGAACTAGGAAAATGACTAAACCTTTATACAGAGAGAGTTCCTCCCATTTATATCATTTAGTAGACCACACAGGGTCATCTGAGTACTACTCGGTTAATACAGACTCAAATGGTTACAAAATATCTCTGTTACATTAAATTCTGGCCCATACTTATCCGTGAAAGTCCTATGATGCATTAACCACAACCTTAACTAGCCGCAGAAATGTCCTTCAATCTTATGTACCAGTCATAGCTAGCCACAAAACTATCCTTCTATCTTCTGCTAGTTCGTCCTTCTGTAGTCTTCCTTGAATTTCGCTTGTCTAGTATTAACTCTTCTACCTGCCTCTTCCATCGACTCTTGATGTGCTTTTCCTCATCACACCAACCCTTTCATAACTTCCTCTATTCTGTGCTTCCTTTCCATTCTTATCCTTCCTTTCTCTGTCACATGCATGTTTTATCTTTCTACACCAGTTCATTTGCTTCCTTCTTGACCTACTTTTATCTCACCGCACGTGCACTTTTCCTCCTTTGCTTGAGCATCAAATTCTTCCTTGTGCACTTTTCCTGACCCAACAGGCCCCTAATACTCACATGTGGCTCATCCTAAGCCACTAAGAAAAAATGGGTATATCTACAAAAAATTTAAATTCCCGCAACTTAAACCTCCAACTTGGGCTCTAGCACAGACTGCGCGGGAGGACCAACCTTGTCCTGAAATTCCTTCAACATATGTTGCACTATAGCAACTTCCATTGTTACTTCCTCCACTTGTGCAGCCAATTGCTCCACCCGGTCGGAACTAATATGTTCTAACGGTCCTGCTTCTAGTGACTGCGACATATGTTGAAGTTTCTGATGCACAGGATGAATAAGTCTTGTGATCCACGCTGCTTCTGACCTGTGTGTTTCCACTTTTGCTTCCCTAATCCGCTCTTAGTCACAGAGAGCTTGGACGTCCTATTACAACTACTTGATCTCAGCCATCTTCTTAACCTTTTCCATAAACGACAGCTTCTTCATTTCTACCTTTGCAATGGTGATTTTCTCCTCAGCTTTCCACGCGGTTTCCCTGATATTTTTTCTAGTATCATATTCTAGAAGCACTTCCCATATTGTGGAAATGACTTCAACTTCCTTAGCACAGATTTTTTCTCCTTTGCTTATCTTTCCAACAGCCTCAAACGCTGCTCTGCTTAGCTCTTCAAACACCTTAGGAGGTGTGCTCGGTACCTGCTTAGCTTGAAACTCCTCAACCTGTTTCTTCAGTTCCACCGCAATCCTCGATAGTCAGGAAACCTTAGCAGTTGAATCTTCAACTTCCTATCTGCTTCTGGTGGGAACGTGGGGACCGTGCCTTTAATGGCTTCGGTAAGTGCAACGCGACTTTGCTCGTGTGCCACAATTTATTGCTCTTTCTCTTTTAAGAGGGCCTTGCACTGCTTGGCCTTGCTTTGCTGTTTCATTTCCTGATATGCCAAAACATTCTCCCGAAGCTGTATTTCAGTTATGGCTTCCTGTTGTAGCTCGTAGAATTCACCCAATTTGATCTTGGAGAAGTCAATATGTAATGTGTCAAACTCTTTGAAAACATCATCAAACACACCCATCATCGTTCATGTTCCCATTGTGCACCCATGGATTTGTACTTTGATTGGCGGCACTAGCTCTGGTGTAACTAACGGGATGTTGTAATCCAAGCCATATGTTTCAACCTTGATAGTGGCTTTGACCTCATTAATGTCCTCTATGATCTTATTGAGGTGCTCCGCAACTTGACCAGCCATGTTTTCTTACTGGATATTTAGAACCTTGAGGATTTTCTTGGTGAACTCGGCTACAACGTCTGCTAGTGCATGAATATCATCCTCTATCAATGTATCCACTTTATCCATTTTGATAGCCTTTATCTTTTTGTTTTGTGCCCCATGTTGTTGTTGTTGTTCTTACCGGCGGTTGCGGATGTCCTCGTCAGTAGGTGTATGTTCTTTGTCACTTTGATGGGAGCCACCATGACTGTTGTTATCATCATCTTTTTCTTCTTGCGACTGATTTTCTTGACCGTTGCCTCCATACTTTCCTTGGCCATTATCTTGGTCATTTCCTTGGTTCAATGGTGGGTCTTCAGGTTCTCTTCCTTCTCCTGTTGGCTCTTCTAGTGGGCTGCACCATTCAGCAGGCCACTCCTTGACAATTGCATCCACATCATCATTAGTGATCATGAACCCTTCCTAGTGCGCTTGCTTGGCCGAGTCGTTCTTTGGATCCAAAATCATGTTATGTGCACCCGCATGGAAATTGATGAAGGCCGTGTACTTGTGTACTATCGTATCCCAGACTCTGTGGGACCACCTGATAACATCGCACAGTGCCTTAGTAAGTAGAAAAAAATCGATGTTATTATCCATCTGGTGAATATTGTTTTTCTTATCTTCCCACAGGTTCTAGTACATTGCGCCAAGGCAAGGTAGTGGGACATTCCATTAGTTCGTAGTCTAGTGGGTTGGCCCAGAAGGTGAACGAGATCAGGATGAGCAACCAGGAGTAGTGAAATTTTTATTTAGGATCTTCTTGCACCTACACTGCATCATCTATCAATTCATTCAGCAGAAACTATGATGAGTTGAAAGTCACACCTTGTGCACATTGCTCTGCAAGTTCTACCACTCCAGTGGTACATTCGTTTGGCCCCATCTTGTGCAACAACATGCAATATAGGATCCTTGAGGCGATTCGCATGCTAGCGTCATAGATAGGGGGAATTGAGAATCCCCTACCCACGCGCTGAATATTATACTTATGTTTCATCTTATTGATATCCCTATTCTGTAGCAAATACAGCGCAGGGTCATGTTCTTTCTTCGAGAGTCCTGTGATCGATGAGATAAGCTCGACATCAACTGTGTTTGGCTGATCGAGCCATAGGCACCCTCTATGGAAATAGACCAGAGTCTGTTTCACATATGTATTGTCCTGCATGCTATGGCCAAAATGCGGCACGAACAGAAATTTCGTCAATCCTTCTTGGTTGACGCCAGTAGCCCACTTCATCAGTTTAAGAACCTCAGGCCCAGTCGGCCCGGTCTGAATCATGACCATGTAGTTCTTTCTTTCCAAACCTGGTTATTGGCGAGTGTTAACATCCTCAAATGACAACTTGGTGAGCTTTGTAATTATTTCCATTAGCAGGAGTATGCGCTTAGGGATTTGGGGTGTGACTAAAAATGTGCGTGCTTTCTTGGGAAGCGTCACCGGCTCTGCCTCAGCTCTCCTTGATCGGGCATAGTGTGGGAAGATTTCTTCTTCCTCCTTAGCTTTAAGGTATCTATAGGGTGGGGAGTCCTCCTCCATCAGCTCTTCCTCTAGCACGTCCTCCTCCATCGGCTCTTTCCTAGGATTTTCCACAACGGCCTTAGCCTTGTGTTTCCTCAACAGTCCTGGCCAGGTCAACTCTCCAGGTGTTCTCTCCCTAGCCTGTCTCAAATCCATGATAGGTTGTGCAGGTGCATTTGGTGAGTTCTGAATAGGGTTTGGCATGAGGCCCGAACCAAGGGGTGGAATAGGGGCCGGAGCAGTCGCAGGAGCAGGTTTCTTCCCTGTTCGCGCCATCGGGTCTATTTTTGGTTCTTGTTATGGTTGTTGCACTTCAAGCAATACAATATCCTCTTCAATTGCACACCCTGGGTTGATAGTCACGTTGGATAGCTCACTTGAACTAGATATCTCTATTACCATGGGTGTCGGCTCACTCTGTGACAGGCTTCGGCTCTATAAACTCTCGACTCTAGTTTTCTCACGCTCTCTCCATATGCGTAAAACACTGTTTGATGGAAAAGCCTTGTATTTATAATTGCCTATGTGTCTTGTAGTCATCATGGATGGGAGTTCGAGGTCTAATCAATCACATGGGCTTCTCAGCCGATGCATTTCTTGATTAACTTGGCAACTTGAGTGTTCCGCTATACCTGTCAGCACAGTTATGGCAGTTTGATGCAGAAGGCTTATGGGACCAAAAAGAATGCTTTCATTCTCCTCGTATCTCATCGAATTAATGATGCTTAGCTATCATAATCACCTCAATATTTGTTGGATATTCACACTTTAATTTCGGTCAACCTATCATTTCTTCTTTTCCCTCCACTTTCCACCTTTTCCTACGCTTTTAGTTGGTTCCGCCGCAGACATGCAACAGAACAGTTTTCGCCTCTTCGCTTCTCTTTTTCTTTCACGTGTAGTGCAATTTTAGATAGGGATGTTATGACCATCATAGTATGGTTTCAGGTGACTTCCATTCACCATATCTGCAACATAAGTTCCATCTTGTCTTTGCATTTTTACTGCGCCCACATCAGTGATGTGAGTGATCACATATGGCCCTAGCCAATGTGTTTTTAGCTTGCCTAAGTTTTTCAAAATTTTGTTTTCATACAGCAACACAAGTCCTTCAACTTTGAATGGTTTAACCCAAATATGGAGATCATGCCATTCTTTCTATCTCTGTTTCTTGACAGTCTGATGAAATCCTACGACGAAGCGTTCCTCTTCCATATGAACAAGTTGTGACAACCTCTGTTCGACAACATCTCTGTCGGTCATCTTGGTCATCGCAGCAATCCGTAGACCTGACACCATATAATCCATTGAAACAACAGCTCCATGTCCATGTACCAGTATGAATGGGGTGTGCCCTATCAGTCGTTTGCAAGTTGTGCGATACGCCCATAGCACAATTGATACTCTCTGATCCCAGTCATCTTAACGCATGTTGCATACCTTGGTCATTGTGTTTTCCAAAATATTGTTAAAGGCTTCAATGTGTTTTCCAAAATATTGTTAAAGGCTTCGACCCTTCCATTCGCCTGAGGATGATAAGGTGTCATCTTCTTATGCTGGATCTGGAATTTTGCAATAAGCTCAGCAAACATTTTGTTAACAAAATGTGTACCTTGGTCACTTAGTAGACTTTTTGGGAATCCAAATATAGTCACCACATTTTCAAATAAAAACTTTGTTGCAGTCGCATCGGTGCAATATTTAACAAGCATGGCTTCATCCCATATAGTTAAATAGTATGTCGCAGTGATAATGTAGTGCATGCCAGTTCTTTTTCCTGGTGGACGGATCGATCCAACAAAATCAACAGTCCATTTGTCGAATGCTTGCAGTGTTATCTATGGTGCAAGGGACATTTTTTAGTGATGCGATGGTTTTCCTATTCTCTAGAAGATATCGCAGTGCCTGCAGAAGCTCTTAGTATCCATGTGTATGGTTGGACACCATAATCCTTCCTGCAATATCTTGCACACATTTTCTTTTCCTGCGTAGTGTCCTCCTGCAACACCAGCATGTGCTTCACTCATAACCTAAGGTTTCTCATAATAAAAAACACAGCGGCATAGTATTTCATCTATGCCAAACTTATATAGGTGTCTAACAATCAATGTGAAGTCTGTAGCACTGACTACCAAGTGTTTCTTCTGATTAGTGGAGAATCCTGTTGGCACATATCTGGTACTTAGAAAGTGGATGATAGCGCTAAATTCCTTGTTCTAATCTTCCATCATAGTGACCGCAAATAGTTACGCACCGGGAAAGTTATCTTTCAGGCTGGTTGGCTCTTCACCACTTTCTAATCATGACAGGTGGTCTGGACCAACATTCAGTCGGCTAGGTTTAACAATGACCTCAAAATAAAATTATTGAAACAGGAGAATCCATTGACAGATATTCCCCCCCAACACCAACTTGTTGACTAGGTATTTCAGCACTGAATGATCAATGTACATCTGGAAATGTCCATCCAACAAATAGTGTCTAAAATTTTGGAGCACATAGACCACAGCAAGGCCTTCTCTTTCCTTCATCATGTAATTATTTTCTTTCATTGACACTTTTTTTCTAGCAAAAGCAATAGGGTGTTCAAGCGAACCCTCTCCTGGTTGTTTCAATACTATGTTGAGCGTGACAGATGATGTATCAACATGAACATGGAATTCCTTTTTCCAGTCTAGGAATACCAGTATTGGTGTAGTGGCCATATTTTTTTTTAATTAATCCAATATTTCTAGGAAAGTTGGTGTCCACTAAAACTTTGCATCTTTCTTCAGTAGTTTCTCCGTAGGTGCATCGATCTCTACATACCCTCTGATGAACTTCCTGTAATATCCTGTATGTCCTAGCACCGATCTGAGTTGCATGACTGATGTAGGTGGTAGTAAGTCAAGGATAATCACAAATTTTGTTGGGTCGACCAAAATACCATCGCAACACACGATGTGACCCAATAGGACACCAAATGGTGCGCAAACAATACATTTCTTGGAATTGAGCGCGATCTGATACTAGCGATAGTGGTCCAGCATCACGCGCAGACTCTCAATATGGTCTCTCACTAGACCAAACATAGTCCAATCATCAAAGTAGACCTTAAGAAATTTATGAATGAAATATTTAAAAGTAGAGACTACTATTCTAGAAAAAATAGCAGGTGCATTCTTTAGTCCAAAGGGCATTACCATATACTGGTAGCATCCCCATTCTGTGAGGAAGGTTGTTTTGTGGTGATCCTCCTTCACGATTATGACTTTATGATAGCCAGAGAAGCCACCGTTGAATGAATACATCTCTTTCCCTTCGACGCTTTCAAGTAATTCATCTGTAAATGGTGTTGGGAATGGATCATGCAAGCATGCATCATTCAGTTTCCTTAGGTCGATAAATATCCTAACTTCACTTGTTGTTTTCTTATCCTAATCATTATAGGGCTAATCCACTTCGACTACTCAACAGGTTCAATTATTCCTGCATCGAGCATGCGATCCAATTATTCTTTTACCTTTTCCTTATACCTTGGATTAAACCTATAGGGTCGCTGCTTACTGGGTTTATCATTTGGTCGCAAGGGTATTCTCATCTCCCCTAGGTCGCCAACTATTCCCTTCATCTCTAAGAAATTGGTAGGGAACAGGTCTTGATACTCATGCAGGAAGTCTGTGATATTCGCGACTGTCTCTTCACCCCAATAATCTCATATATTGGCAAACTTTGGGTTCTCTGGCGACCCAATGTTTACTTTCTTGATTTTCAGCGGTTGTAGGAATTGGTCACTGGAAATGCCACTTCCTTCCACTACACACGTGCTCTCTGATTATGGTATTTTTATGTTTGTTGGATCATCATTTGGGTCTTCAGCTAGATTGTAGCAAGCCATACATTGTTGAATGGTCACACCACACTGGTGAGAATTGGTCTCTTTGATAGGAATTTGAGCAAATATATTCTTCTTTATCGTTTGAAGCACAACATCAACTGTAGGTTTCTCATCAGCAAATTCAAATGTTTACCTAAACTGCTTCACAAGCCCTTCCCAATCTTGGGTTCTTTGTCGCAACTCTATAGATGCATACCATGTTCTAGGTGTCATTTCCAATGTATGAATGAAATGATGGACCCATTCCTATCGCGGGTATTCTGAAAATAAGGTGTGACATTGATTTATGTGTTGTACACAGCTTGAAAATCCTGTGTACTTGTGACTCACTGTGGGGACTTCTTCACCGAATCTGACTTCCATTAACCTTCTACATTGTGGCCATTCTTTTATGAACTGCTTGTGTGTACCCCACCATCTACTGGGTGTAGCCTTTAGCACATGGTCTAATGTAGACACGCGCTGTGACTCTGGTACAAGTCCTTCGAACTCACTTAAGAAGGTCTCAAGGTGAAGAAACCCCTCATAGGTGGGCAGCTCTCTTAACTCATTCTCCACTCATCGCACAAACCTTGTAATTCTTGCGCACCTTCTCATAGAGACCTCACGTAACCTGTTTCGCCAATTCTCTAAGCCCTCCCCTGAGTCGGATGTGCAAGAACTAGCACTCTTCTAGCTCAAGTTTCCATCCGCTGTGGAATTGATATAGTCTTCTTGCATGGTAGTGACATTGTAGATTTGGTCGAGATAGTCACCCTGTCCCTAATTGTAGACAAGATCGACATATCTCTATCCTTCCAATGGATCAATGGGTGATACTACTCTCATCTAATTATCCTTGAATGAGAGGATACTTTTCTTGAAATTTATAATGGTCTGATTGTCTATAGCCCAATATATCCCCAGCAGTGCGGGATATGGATTCGTGTCATAAAAAATATCCCAATATTTGATGTCATAGCATTGTCCTTCCTCTAGAGATAGTAAGGGTTATATCTTCTTTATCTCCACCCTCAAGAACAATATATTCGTTACACCCATCGATGATGGTGCTTCCCAACATTTTGTACATAGTTCCATTACAAACTCACCTCATCAAGATCATTGATCCTCAAACTTTTTTTCATGTTTATTTTGCAAGAACATTCTATACACCTACATAACCGATCTTGCTAATGGATATCATGTTTCTAGCTAGCTCTAGAATGTGCAAAACCCAAGGGAGAGTTATAATCATTCTATCATTGAGTATCAACTTAACTCTCCTACATCATATGATCCTGGTTATTAATTCATATCCCAAGAAAACATCTCCTCCATTGTACTTATCATATTTAGAGAACCACTCCTTGTGAGGATTCATATGAAAAGATGCACCTGAGTTAGTCATCCATACATCATGATCATAATGGGCAACTATAGAGGTGATGTACACATCCACTCCTTGTTTTGAGGATGTATTCACTTCTATGGAAGGGTTACCATCAGATCCCTTAACTTTATAAACATTTTTACATCTACAATCCTTTTTATAGTGCCTATCTTTAAATCATTTCCAACATTTCCTCAAATATTTTCCTCGAGTTTTAGATCTACCCATGGATTTAGATATCCCCCTTGAATCCTTGTTTTTATTTCTATCGCAGGGATGATCTCTCGTGAAAAATAAATCCATGCTATGGCTATCCATGGTTTTCCTCCCCATTTCCTTTTATAGTATGGATCTCACTATTTCCTCAAACTTTAATGTGGCTTGACAAGCACTACCTATTGCTACAATCAAATTATCCTAAGAATATGGAAAAGAACATAATAATGTAGTTCATTTATGTTCTTCATATATTTTAATACCAACATAGGCAAGTTTACTTATCAAAGTATTATAGAAATTTAGATGATTTGTCACTAAGTTGTTATCATCTATCTTGAGGTGAAACAACTTCTTTCGAAGAAACAACGTGTTTACTAGGAACTTTGATTGATACAAATGCACTAGATTATTCCATAGATTTCAATGCATTCTCTTCTCTAGATACATACAATAACACTAAATATTACAGAACAAATAAAATTATACTCCTTTCCCTTCTTTCCTTCTTGTATCGATCTTCTTTCATTGATCCAGTAGGTTGTGTACCTAGATCCACAACGATCCACAGTTCTTAATCTACAAGGAGATCTTCCATCTTGAGTTTCCATAGCTCAATTTTTTTACCAATAAATTTCTCAAACTTGGTTCTAGAAATACTCTTCATTCTCTCTCAACACATAAATCACCACTAAAAATATCCCATTGGATCCAGGTTTATCATAGATTTAAGATCAACTTACTCTACCAAATGAGTCAAACCCTCAACAACAAAGGCACCCTTCTAAATCCAATAATCGAGATCCAATACCAAATATAAGTTTTAAAGCCATGAATGGAAACAGTAAATATAGATTCTTAAGAAAAATACAAATTAAGCAATGGAACACACACAGTACACATATATTTACACCAGAATCCCTTAACGGGGAGAGCTAACAAAACTTGGAGTTTCCCCTCCATCTTTCTCATTGTGTTTCTTAACCATTCACAATACGATATTTAGCTATTCCGCAACATACAAAAACCTAATCCATTAACCAAGACTAGGTTTACACACCAATTCCTTAACTAAAATTGATTACATAATTTCTAATGCCCCCCTCCCCTACAACCCCCCCTTAGCTAATGTCATGTGTACCACTCGATGCATACGACAAAGCACTAGACATAGGTGTATTGTAAGATAAATCAAACCACATGAAAAGAGTATAACACCGTACCCAACAAGAAGATCCACAAGTGGTTATGTATTTGACCTATTTAGTGCAGTAATCAGTTAGATTACAAGGAGGTAGGTTGTAGTTTCATTCTTTTTTTCAACTATAAAACTTGATTACATGGAAGCAACTCATGGAAGTAAGGAATTTGTATGGTTACAAATATTGTAACCTATGTCTAGGTATTGGTTCTGTTCAAAAAGAAGTTAGGATAAATGGTGACGGCTCAACTGAATTTATTTGTTGTAGAACCCTTCTTATCATCCCAAGACAAAGAATATTTATTTGTGATACCATTTTTTAGAAATGTAGTTGAAAACAATAAAGTGTCGCCAGAGAAGGTTGATACCTTGAAGAAATTTCCGGATTCATGGATAAAGTTTGTTCGTACCAAAAACTTATGTTGGTGTGGAGAATTAGTGGGAATTTTTTCCCTTGTTAACTAACTATATGGATGACTTCCCATTTCCTCCATATTTTATAAATTATTCAACAAATGGGAGGATGTTGGATATGTGTTGTAATCTTTGCAGGTTGACTTACTCACATCTTGATGAGGGTTTGAGGGTTGGCTCTTGAATTCAATAGGATCTAATGGAGATGGCCCCTAGATAGCGGGGTATGGGGATCTATAGGCCACCCCATTAATGGTTTCAGGAGTAAATCCCTAAAGGTAAAAAATATTGGTCAATTATGTATTATTCCATCTAATGGTTTTGTCGTACTGTAAACTCATTCCAATTAAGGAATTGATACTATAATATAAACTAGGATAATATATTAGGTTGGTTAAGTATGCTATGAATATGGTATTGTAATTATTAACGATGATACAATTAAATATGGAGAGGGCCAACTATCAGTTAAGTTGGTTTTCTTAGCAAAATTTTTCTAGACAAAATGTTTGTGAATTATGAGTGTGGGCCATTGTTATTTCTTGTGTTTTAGAACTTATTAATATTGTTTTTATTACATGGATTTATCAAACTCTTAACCTATATTTTTCAAAATATAAAAGCATGATAAAAAAACTCCATGTTCTTTTAAATTTAACCACACCTTGCTAGAAGAGGATGGCTTTAAAAGTTTATTCGCCATGAAATGGAGAAAGTTTGATCATGATATAGGAGAAACTACAATGTTTCAATGTTTCAATTTGTAGAGAAGTTGAAAAGAGTTTTGAAACAAGTGGTAGAATGAGTAGAAAATAAATCACAAGAATATCATATAATACAAATATTTATTAGAAACAAAAGACTAAATTAATTTAATGTTTAATTAAAACTTTTAAAAAATAATATTTTTAGAAAAAAAAAAACAAAATGAAAATTTTGGAAGAACTAAAAAACAGTTTGTAGAAAATAAAGAAGCAACAAGAATGCTAAAGAGCATGGCCCCGTGGCTCGCAAAGGAAGTTGATAATATAAAATACTTCCAAAACTATGCAAAGCATGAAATATAATCAATACTATATAAGATAGCCATAAAATTATGGATCGAAGGCTATAATATTTCAAGAGATTAGAGAACTAAGTATTAATAACTTCAAAACATAATTTCAAGATCCACTAGGATGTAACATAGTAGATATTTTGAAGATGGATTCTTACTTTCTAGAGACTAATAGATGAGGAACTAAGGAAACAAAAGAGGATTTGAAATCTAGATGATGTGCTTTTAAGAAAGAAAGAAGTATAGAATTTAATGGATGGGTAATAAAAATTTACTTATGATTTATGACATACACTAGGTTGAATTGTTGAAGGTAATTAAAGAATTTATAAGGTGGAAGAAGGTTAAAAAAATAAAAATATTAAAAGAATTAATAAGCTTAAGAGGTTAAAAGAATGAAAATGGGGATTTGAGTTCACTTTCTCACCCATCATTTATCGATTATGTTATTATATTTTGATTAGGGACTAAAAAGGATGCTAAAAATTTCAATAAAATATTAACCATCTATAATAAGGTAACAAATATTGATGTGAATATAACAAGCCTTATATTCTTTTAATTGGACAGTATAAGAATGGGAAAGGAACTATAAGGAAATCCTTATAATTATGTTTCTTTCAATCGTGAAAAAAATATATTGGATTATATTTAGAACTTAATGATCGTAGGTTTAGGTATTGGATATCGTTGTTTAAAAAATAGAAGGGATTTACAAATGGGTGTTGCATGCGGATATCTAGAGGGTAGAGGTTGATTTTTAGTGGGGTCGGTATTGGATGGAATACATGATAAAAGGCTATCAATAACTTATTTTCCCAAATTTATTATGGATTAGATAAGAAAAAAGTGCTTTAGCTTTCTTTGGACAAGTTAAAAAAGAGAAGGAGGTATCCCTTGGCGAAGTAGAAGATGATGGATTAGGACTCAAAACCATAAATTTCATTGGGATGGGTTTAGCAACTAAATGCTTATGGAGATTTTTGCATATTAAAGGAATATAGGGAAAAGTAATGATAGAAAAATGCATTCTTTCAAGATAAATAGAGAATTGGATTAGAGAATAAGTTAAAGTTTATGTAGGAGCTTTAATTGTTTGGAAATTCAGTTAGTTTAGAATGTAGGAAAAGGGAACAAGGTAAAATTTGGTGAGGGAACTTTATTTTGATTCTAAAAAAAAACTATGATTATATAATCCTCTCATCAATTCTCTACAAAGTAATGATATATTTTGATTGATGCAATGGATCAAGAATCAAATTCACTTTGGAGTCAAGGCTAGAAGTTAGATCTTCAACTAAGACTTCAAGAACATGCAAAAGAATGGAAGCAATATTTGCATAGGTTCAAACACAGTGGAATAAAAACTAAAGGCTCAAGAAGGTGACATGATAGGGTCAAATACAAAACATCATGAAATTTCAATGCCAAGCTAGGATATGAGCTAATGATTAAAGAAGAAATTGAGGGTGAACCACATGGTGGGAAAGGCTATCTAGATGTTGAGTTATCCTCTAAAACTGAGAACATACTTTTGGTTGGCCATCTATAATAAATCTCTGACATGAGACAACTGCAAAAGAAGATCATGGCAGGGTTTAGGCAAGTGCATCATATGCAAAAAATAATGAAGCATCTATCGATCATTTATTAGTACATTTTCTTACTCAAGATAAATGTGGAATGAAGCTTTGTAAATCCAATGAGCATGGAAAGTGGGAAGGAGAATATATCTTCAAATACTTAAAAACTAGTGTAAAAATAAATGTTCATTAAGCATAAAACCTTGCTCTATAAGTAGCATAGACAATATATCTTTGCAGAAATTATATAACTTTTCAAGGAATAGATATTATCCCCATTCAGCTTCATTACTAGGTAAGGTGTGCATATTTTTGGCTTTGAACTCCAAAGAAGTGAAGCCTTGAAAAATTGTTATTTAGATTGGTATTGATTTCTCTAAGGCTTTAGGGTACCTTTGTTAGGATTATTATAAATTGTCCCTTTGACCACATAAGTCTATTTGTTTATTTCCCTAGCTTGGGAGGTCTTCATCACTTCACTAGTGCATGGGGTACACATCTAGTGGACATCTACCACTTATTGCGCATGTCTGCATGAATTTTGGTGCTCCAAGGGTCAATCCCTATAATTTAGGAACTCACTCGAAGTGCCAACAGCAGTGTCCAATAGTTGACTCTAGTAGGTATTCACTTATGTCCATTTATGCTCTAATTCCCATTAGTTATATCGCTCTCGGACTCTTTAGTGCAAGTTTGCATGATTCAAGGGAATATGGGTGCCTTTGTTCACCTACCATCTTCAGTTAACTGGTTGTGAACTCTTTTAGTGATCCAGAGTTGCATTAGTGATCTCTAGTGGTGATTTTCCAACACTCAGTTAACTCATGAGTCAGTCTAGGTTGGTAGGTTCAACTGCCTCTTTAGGTATTCGAATTATTCCTTGATGTTGTATTATATATTCACCCATAATGATGAATAATATTGTATGGAATATTTCTCATATTGTTCTTCAACTCATTGTATAATATAAGTTATTATTCTTTTATATATTCCTCTTATGCAATCTAAGTGAAGACTATTTTTGTCCGAAGATCTGTATGTCAAAATCTAATATGGTATGAGAGCATGTTTAAGTTATTTTAATATCCCTCGGATACTTTCGTTGATGCAACAAGTAGTTGGGTTCCACATAATTCCTAGAATAATTGCATTTCTCCCTCTGGATTTTGTCCAGATAATTCTATCCATGTGTGTTGCACCCAGAGAATGTGTCCATTGTTGAAGTATAAGTTGATTTGTCTTACAAATTTTTTTTTTCTAGTTTTGTGCAAGTATTCAGTTCTCTCACCAGCAGCACAACAATAGAGCATGGATCTATATAATATAGTAACCTTGAATTCCTCCAATTATCATGAATGGAAAGCAAATATTGAGATACTGTTGTGCAACAGAGGTCTCTACATAGTGACCATGGCCTTAGAAATTGAGCGAAATTTAGTTGTTGGGAAAACAAAGTGGCATAACATGAAGGATGAAGCTTATGGCTTACTCTCTCTCTCTCTCTCTCTCTCTCTCTCTCTCTCTCTCTCTCCAGAACTTCTTTCCATCTTGATGGCTTAATAGTCCCTAATGAAGTGTGGATCAAACATGAATCCCTATTCAGAAAGAAAGATGATCTTATAGAACATCAATTGGATAATGAGTTGATCTCACTGATACCAAGTTAATTCGAAACCATTGATGAATTCATCACCAAGTTTAAGTCACTAGTTCTTTTTCTCAAGCACTGTGGGATTGATAATAAAGAAGAGTAATCAATTCTCTCGATCCTATCTAAGTTGAGTTTGGAATACTCAATTTTTGTGTCAACATTCCATGCTACTAAGGTTGCAGTTCAAAATTGGAGGATGCCATCCTTGAATGCATTCATAGATTCTCTC
This sequence comes from Pseudotsuga menziesii, assembly GCA_001517045.1. Taxonomy (NCBI): domain Eukaryota; kingdom Viridiplantae; phylum Streptophyta; class Pinopsida; order Pinales; family Pinaceae; genus Pseudotsuga; species Pseudotsuga menziesii. The sequence continues at coordinate 296,275 of LPNX010972566.1, forward strand.
ACTCAAGAGAAGGTCGAGTTGATTCAAATTGGGAGTCTCAAACAATCAAAGGATCATGCACTTGTAGCTCTTGAAAACAAGAATTTCAAGTCCAAAGGAAAACTAAAAGTGAAGCAGAAGAATCCAAAGTTAGAATATGAAGATAAAGGTTCTTACTCTAATGATTAAGGCTCGAATTTGAAGAAGAATGAAAACATGAAAGCAAGATCAGAGTGTACCTATTTCAAAAAACCTTCTCACAATGAAAAATATTTCTTTAAAAATAATATAGACATCATGAATCAGTTGCTTGAAAATAAAAATATTGATGTTCCATATTTTGCAAGAAAGGAAGGAAGGAAAAATCTATTAATCCCCAGGGGCACTGTCACACTATGCAATTCAAAGGTAATGATTCCATGCTTTAGTTTCCATAATAAAGAATTTTCCTGATGTATCTGATTTTGATACTCATTTTGATATATCAGAATCAGAAATATCTTTTCCTCCCTTGGAAAAGACACCTTCAGTTCCTTGAAGCCATCTCCTCTCAATACTAGTATTTTGTCACTAGATTTTTACTTGCCTCCATCCAACTCTCTCAAAATCCATTTAGATTCTTCTTGTTGTGATTTAGAAGATGATTTACAGGCTGATAAGCAGGTAATGAAATGTGTATCCCATCTATTTGATGTTGTTTTCCTCTTTCTCCTTTTTGTCTCGACCTGCGGTTCAACAACAACACAATACCAACAAGACACCAAAAGACATTGACTCGACAGAGCAAGCTCAATCGGCAATGCTCGTGAGGCAAGCACAGTCTCACCCGAGATATATTAATGGGTAACTCCCAGAAACATGTTTCCATAGTTGGTGAGGGATTATAGTCCCTTGGCGTGCGGCTAAGGCGCTCGACAAAGACGATTGGATGGAGTATTTCACTCTATGATAGTGGCATAGCCAAGTGCCACAGGCCACCCACGTGACACAACCTTGTCCTTAAATTTAACAAGTATTTCAACTATGTGATGCAGTCGATTTCTTATACTTGACAGACAGTGCACGACTTATTTTATACTTAGCATATTAACCATGAACTCATACATAGCAGTCCAACAATACTTTTAAACAGTCATTCATTCATACTGCGACATACATTCAACAACAACTGCAACTGTAATAATGTAAGATAAGAAAACATTCACATAAACATTCACCTTTCAACAACATTCATTCATATAACATAGGAAATAATGTGGAAACCCATATGGGAAAAACCACCAAGGTGTTCTTCATCTAGCATGAGAAATATAGGTAGCACCTTGCAGACTGTTCTTAAGATATGTCTTTCTGACTCTATGTCTTGCTCTCATGCTCTCTGTTATATTGCTTCTATCTATTCCTACTGGTCCACACACATCTTGGATCGACTCTTCTACTTTACTAGAGGTCTACGCACACAACTGCAAGATCCGCGACTCAACAACCTTCTCCTTCTACTAGACTCCTCTTCTGAGTCCACAATAAACCACTAACTAACTCTAACTTGCTAAATGAATGAACTAGGAAAATGATTAAACCCTTATACAGAGCAAGTTCCTCCCATTTATATCATTTAGCAGACCACATAGGTTTGGCTGAGTACTAGTCGGTTATTACAGACTCAAATGGTTACAAAATATCTCTGTTACATTAAATTTTGGCCCATACCTATCCGCGAAAGTCCTGTGATGCATTAACCACAACCTTAACTAGATGTAGAAACGTCCTTCAATCTTATGTACCAGTCATAACTAGCCGTAAAACTATCTTTCTATCTTCTGCTAGTTATTCCTTCTATAGTCTTACTTGACTTTCACCTGTCTAGTATTAACTCTTATACCTGCCTCTTCCACCGACTCTTGATGTGCTTTTGCTCGTCACACCAACCCTTTCGTAACTTCCTCTATTCTGCGTTTCCTTTCCATTCTTATCCTGCCTTTCTCCTTCGCGTGCATGTTTTATCTTTCTGCACCAGTTCATTTGCTTCCTTCTTGACCTACTTTTATCCCACCGTGTGTGCACTTTTCCTCCTTTGCTTGCGTGTCAGATTCTTCCTTATGCACTTTTCCTGGCCCAAGAGGCCCCCAATACTCACATGTGGCTCATCCCAAGCCACTAAGAAAAAATGGGTATCTCTGCAAAAAATGTAAATTCCCACAACTTAAGCCTCCAGCTTGGGCTTCGGAACAGGCTGCGCGGGAGGACCAACCTTGTCCTAAAATTTATTCAACATATGTTGCACTATAGAAACTTCCATTGTTAATTCCTCCACCTGTGTAGCCAATTGCTCCACCCGGTTGGAACTGATATGTTCTAACGGTCATGCTTCTAGCGACTGTGCCATATGTTGAAGTTTTTGATGCACAGGATGAATAAGTCTTGTGATTCACGCTGCTTCCAACTGGTGTGTTTCCACTTCTGCTTCCCTAATACACTCTTAGTCACAGAGAGCTTGGAATTCCTACTACAGCTACTTGATCTCAACCATCTTCCTAACCTTTTTCTTAAATGACAGCTTCTTCATTTCTTCCTTTGCAATGGTAATTTTCTCCTCAGCTTTCCGTGCGGTTTCCCTGATCTTTTTTCTAGTCTCATCTTCTAGAAGCACTTCCCATATTGTGGAAATGACTTCAAATTCCTTAGCATAGATTTTTTCTCCTTTTCTTATCTTTCCAACAACCTTAGACGTTGCTCTGCTTATCTCTTCGAGCACCTTAGGAGGTGTGCTCGATACCTACTTAGCTTGAAGCTCCTCAACCTGTTTCTTCAGTTCCACCGCAATCCTCGATAGTCGGGAAACCTTAGCAGTTGAATCTTTAACTTCCTGGCCTGCTTCTAGTGGGAACGGAAGGACTGCGCCTTTAATGGCTTCGACAAGTGCAACACGACTTTTCTCGCATGCCACAATTTCTTGCTATTTTTCTTTCAGGAAGGCCTTGTGCTGCTTGGCCTTGCTTTGCTGTTTCATTGCCTAATATGCCAAAAAATTCTCTCAAATCCATATTTTAGTTATGCCTTCCTGTTGTAGCTCGTAGACTTCACCCAATGTGATCTTGGAGAAGTCGATCTGTAATGTGTCAAACTCTTTGAAAACATCATCAAACGCACCCATCGTCGTTCATGTTTCCATTGTGCACCCATGGATTTGTACTTTGATTGGCGGCACTAGCTCTGGTGTAACTAACTGGATGTTGTAATCCAAGCCATATGTTTCAACCTCGATAGTGGCTTTGACCTTGTTAATGGCCTCTATGATATTATTGAGGTGCTCCGCAACTTGACTAGCCATGTTTTCTTGCTGGATATTTAGAACCTTGAGGATTTTCTTGGAGACCTCAACTACAATGTCTGCTAGTGCATGAATATTGTCCTCTGTCAATGTATCCATGTTAGCCATTTTGCTAGCCTTTCTCTTTTTGTGTTGTGCCCCGCGTTGTTGTTGTTGTTCTTACCAGCGGTTACGGATGTCCTCGTCAGTAGGTGTATGTTCTTTGTCACTTCGATGGGAGCCACCATGACCGTTGTTATCATCATATTTTTCTTCTTGTGACTGATTTTCTTGACCGTCGCCTCCATCCTTTCCTTGGCCATTATCTTGGTCATTTCCCCTGTTCAATGGTGGGTCTTCAGGTTCTCTTCCTTTTCCTGTTGGCTCTACTAGTGGGCCACACCATTCAATAGGCCACTCCTTGAAAATTGCATCCACATCATCATCAATGATCATGAACCCTTCCTAGTGCGCTTGCTTGGCCGGGTCGTTCTTTGGATCCAAAATCATGTTATGCGCACCCACATGGAAATTGATGAAGGACACGTACTTGTGCACTTTCATAGCCCAGACTCTGTGGGACCGCCTGATAACATCACACAGCACCTCGATAAGTAGAAAAACTCGATGTTATTATCCATCTAGCGAATATTGTTCTTCTTATCTTCCCACAAGTTCTAGTACTTTGCGCCAAGGCAAGGTAGTGGGACATTCCATTAGTTCGTAGTCTGGTGGGTTGGCCCAGAAGGTGAACAAGATCAGGATGAGCAGCCAGGAGTAGTGAAATTTGTATTTAGGATCCTCCTACACCTACACTGGGTCGTCTATCAATTCATTCAACAGGAACTATGATGAGTTGAAAATCACACCTTGTGCACATTGCTCTGCAAGTTCTACCACTCCAGTGGTACATTCATTTGGCCTCATCTTGTGCAACAACTTGAAAGATAGGATCCTTGCAGCGAAGCACACGCTGGTGTCATAGATAGGGGGAATTGAGAATCCCCTACCCACGCGCTGAAGATTATACTTTTGTTTCATCTTGTCGGTATCCCTATTCTAGAGCAAATACGGCGTGGGGTCATGTTCTTTCTTCGAGAGTCCGGTGGTCAATGAGAAAAGCTCGATGTCAACTGTGTTTAGCCAATCGAGCCATAGGTACCCTCTGTGGAAACAGACCAGGATTTGTTTCACATATGTATTGTCCTACATGCTATGGCCAAAATGTAGCATGAACAGCAAGTTCATCAATCCTGCTTGGTCAACGCTAGTAGTCCACTTCATCAGTTTGAGAACCTCAAGCCTAGTTGCCCCGATCTGAATCATGACCATGCAGTTCTTTCTTTCCAAACCTGGCTATTGGCGAGTGTCAACATCCTCAAATGACAACTTGGTGAACTTTGGCATTATTTCGACTAGCAGGGGTATGCACTTAGGGATTTGGGGTGTGACTAAAAATGTGTGCACTTTCTTGGGAAGCGTCACCGACTCCGCCTCAGCTCTCCTCGGTCGGGCATAGTGTGGGAATATTTATTCTTCCTGCTCATCTTTCAAGTCTCTGCAGGGTGGGGAGTCCTCCTCCATCAGCTCTTCCTTCAGCACATCCTCCTCCATTGGCTCTTTCCCAGGGTTTTCCGAAACGACCTTAACCTTGCGTTTCCTCGACAGTCCTGGCCTGGTTGACTCTCCAGGTGTTCTCTCCCTAGCCTGTCTCGGATCCATGGTAGGTTGTGCAGGTGCATTTGGTGATTTTTGAACATGGTTTGGCATGAGGCCCAAACAAAGGGGTGGAATAGGGGTCGGAGCAGTCACAGGAGCAGGTTTCTTTCTTGTTCGCGCCATGGGATCGATTTTTGGTTCTTGTTATGGTTGTTGCACTTCGAGCAATACGATATCCTCTTCAATTGCACACCCCAGGTTGACAGACGTTGGATAGCTCACTTGCACTAGATATCTCTATTACCATGGGTGTCAGCTCACTCTGTGATAGGCTTCGGCTCTGTAAACTCTCGAATCTAGTTTTCTCATGCTCTCTCCATATGTGTAAAACACTGTTTGATGGAAAATCCTTGTATTTATACTTACCTATGCGTCTTGTAGTCGCCATGCGATGGGAGGTGGAGGTCTAATCGATCACATGGGATTCTCGGTCGACGCATTCCTTGATTAACTTGGAAACTTGAGTGCTGCGTTATACCTGTCAGTACGGTTATGGCAGTTATGATGCGGACGACTGATGGGACCAAAAAGAATGCTTTCATTCTCCTCCTATCTCATCAAATTAATGACGCTTAGCTGTCATAACCACCTCAATATTTGTCATATATTCACACTTTAATGTCAGTAAGCCTATCATTTCTTCTTTTCCCTCCACTTTCCACCTTTTCATGCGCTTTTAGCTGGTTTCGCCGCAGACATGCGACAGAACAGTTTCCGCCGCTTCGCTTCTCTTTTTTTTTCACGCGCAGCGTGATTTTAGATAGGGATGTTATGACCATCATAGTATGGTTTCAGGTGACTTCCATTCACCATATCTGCAACATAAGTTCCATCTAGTCTCTGCAGTTTTACTGTACCCACATCAGTGATGTGAGTGATCACTTATGGCCCTAGCCAATGTGTTTTTAACTTGCCTAAGTGTTTGAAAAATTTCTTGTCATACAGCAACACAAGTCCTCTGACTTTGAATGGTTTAACCCAAATATGGTGATCATGTCATGCTTTTTGTCTCTATTTCTTGACAGTCTAATGAAATACTGGGATGAAGCGTTCCTATTCCATATGAACAAGTTATGACAACCTCTGTTCGACATCATCTCCGTCGGTCATCTCGGTCAGCAATCCATAGACTCAGCACGATATACTCCATTGGCACAACAGCTTCCTGTCCATGTACCAGTAAGAATGGGGTGTGCCCTGTCAATCGTTTGCAAGTTGTGTGATACACCCATAGCATAGTTGATACTCTCTGATCCCAGTCATCTTGATGCACATTGCATACCTTGGTCAATGTGTTTTCCAGAATATTGTTAAAGGATTTGACCCTTCCATTCGCCTGAGGATGATAAGGTGTCATCTTCTTATGCTGGATCTGGAATTCTGCAATAAGCTTAGCAAACATTTTGTTAACAAAATGTGTACCTTGGTCACTTAGTAGAATTTTTGGGAAGCCAAATATAGTCACCACATTTTCAAATAAAAACTTCGCTGCAGTCACATCGGTGCAATATTTAACAAGCACAGCTTCATCCCATATAGTTAAATAGTCTGTTGCAGTGATAATGTAGTGCAGGCCAGTTATTTTTCCTGGTGGATTGATCGGTCCAACAAAATCAACGGTCCATTTGTCGAATGCTTGCAGTGTTATCTATGGTGCAAGGGACATCTTGTCACAATGTGATGGTTTTCCTGTTCTCTGGAAGATATCACAGCGCCTGCAGAAGCTCTTAGTATCCATGTGTATGGTTGGCCACCATAATCCTTCCTGCAATATCATACACACTGTCTCTTTTCCTGTGTAGTGTCCTCCTGCGACACCATCATGTGCTTCACTCATAACATAAGGTTGCTCTTAATTAAAAACACAGTGGCGCAGTATTTGATCTACGCCAAACTCATATAGGTGTCTGACAATCAATGTGAAGTCTACAGCACTGACTACCAAGTGTTTCTTCTGATTAGTGGAGAATCCTGGAGGTGCATATCCTATACTTAGAAAGTGGATGACAGCACTAAATTCCTTTTTCTAATCTTCCATCATAGTGATCGCAAAGAGTTATGCGTCGAAAAAGTTATCTTTCAAGATGGTTACCTCTTCGCCACTTTCTAATCGTGACAGGTGGTCTGGACCAACATTCAGTCAGCCAGGTTTAACAATGACCTCAAAATCAAATTCTTGAAACAGGAGAATCCATTGACAGATCTTCCCCCCCCCCCCAACACCAGCTTTTTGACTAGGTATTTGAGCACTGAATGATCAGTGTACATCTGGAAATTTCCACCCAACAAATNTGGATCGCATAGACCATAGCAAGGCCTTCTCTTTCCTTCTCTTTTCTGTCATTGACACTTTTCTTCTAGAAAAATCAATAGGGTGGTCAAGCGCACCCTCTCCTGGTTGTGTCAATACTATGTCGAGCGCGACAGACGATGCATCAACATGAACATGGAATTCCTTTTTCCAGTCCAGGAATACCAGTATCGGTGTAGTGGCCATCTTGTTTTTTAATTTATCTAATATTTTCGGCAAAGTTGGTGTCCACTAAAACTTTGCATCTTTCTTCAGCAGTTTCTTTGTAGGTGCATCGATCTCTACATACCCTCTGATAAACTTCCTATAATATCTTGTATGTCCTAGCACCGATCTAAGTTGCGTGAATGATGTAGGTGGTGGTAAGTCAAGGATAATCACAAATTTTGTTGGGTCGACCAAAATACCATCGCGACACACTATGTGACCCAATAGGACACCAAATGGTGCGCAAACAATATATTTCTTGGAATTGAGCACAATCTGATACTGGCGACAGTGGTCCAGCATCACGCGCAGACTCTCAATATGGTCTCTCACTAGACCAAACACAGTCCAATCATCAAAGTAGACCTCAAGAAATTTATGAATGAAATATTTTAAAGCAAAGACTACTATTCTAGAAAAAATACCAGGTGCATTCTTGAGTCCAAAGTACATTACCGTATACTGGTAGCATTCTGTGAGGAAGGTTTCTTTGTGGCAATCCTCCTTCATGATTATGACCTGATGATAGCCAGAGAAGCCATCGGTGAATGAATACATCTCTTTCCCTTCGACGCTTTCAAGTAATTCATCTGTAAATGGTGTTGGGAATGGATCGTGCAAGCATGCATCATTCGGCTTCCTCAGTTCGACAAAGATCCTAACTTCACTTGTTGTTTTCTTATCCTAGATCATTATAGGGCTGATCCACTTCAACTACTCAATATATTCAATTATTCCTACGTTGAGCATGCGATCCAATTATTCTTTTACCTTTTCCTTATACCTTGGATTCAACCTATAGGGTCACTGCTTACTGGGTTTATCATTTGGTCACAAGGGTATTCTCATCTCGCTTAGGTCGCCGACTATTCCCTTCATCTCTAAGAAATTGGTAGGGAACAGGTATTGATACTCATGTAGCAATTCTGTGATATTCGCGACTGTCTCTTCACCCCAATAATCTCCTATATTGGTGAACTTTGGGTTCTCTGGTGACCCAATGTTTACTAGGCTTGATTTTCAGCGGTTGTAGGAACTGGTCACTGGAAATGTCACTTCCTTCCACTACGCATGTGCCCTCTGATTCTGGTATTTTTATGTTAGTTGGATCATCATCTGGGTCTTCAGCTAGATTGTAGAAAGCCATACATTATTGAATGGTCACATTGCACTGGTGAGAATTGGCCTCTTCGAGAGTAATTTGAGCAAATATATTATCCTTTATCGTTTGAAGCACAGCATCAACTGTAGGTTTCTCATCAGAAAATTCAAATGTTTGTCTAAAATGATTAGTGAGCCCTTCCCAATCTTGGGTTCCTTGTTGCAACTCTATTGATGCATACCATGTTCTAGGTGTCATTTCCAATGTATGAATGAAATGATGGACCCATTCCTATCGCGGGTATTCTGCAAATAAGGTGTGACATTGATTTATGTGTTGTACAGGGCTCGACAATCCTATGTACTTGTGACTCACTGTGGGGACTTCTTCACCAAATCTAACTTCCATTAACCTTCTACACTGTGGCCATTCTGTTATGAACTGCTTGTGTGTACCCCACCATCTAGCGAGTGTAGACTTTAGCACATGGTCTAATGTAGACAAGCGTTGCGACTTTGTTACAAGTCCTTCAAACTCACTTAAAAAGGTTACAAGGTTAAGAAAACCCTCATAGGTGGGTAGCTCTCTTAACTCATACTCCACTCGTCGCACATACCTTGTAATTCTTGCGCACCTTCTCATAGAGACCTCATGTAACCTGTTTTGCCAATTATCTAATCCCTCCCCTAAGTCGGATGTGCAAGAACTAGCACTCTTCCAGCTCACGTTTCCATCCACTGTGGGATTGATATAGTCTTCTTGCACAGTAGTGACATTGTAGATTTGGTAAAGATAGTCACCCTGTCCCTCATTGTAGACAGGATCGACATATCTCTATCCTTCCAATGGATCAATGGGTGATACTACTCTCATCTAATTATCCTTGAATGAGAGGATCCTTTTCTTGAAATTTATAATGGTCTCCTTGTCTATAGCCCAATATATCCCCAGCAGTGCGTAACCCTTCAATGTCGACAGGGACTTGACTCAATCTACCAATTGGGAGGACATTTTTTTGATTTGCAAGTCGCATTTGGACAAGAGACAAGTGTAGGCCCGGCTTTCCGATACTCTCCTAGGTCTTTCGTGTTAGAATATTGAAATCAGAGCCCAAGTCTAAAATGATATAATCCATGTCATAATCCCCTATCTATGGGAGGACTTGACTCAATCTACAAATTGGGAGGACATTTTTTTGATTTGCAAGTCGCATTTGGACAGGAGAGCAGTCCAGGCCCATATTTTTGATACTCTCCTAGGTCTGTCGTGTTAGAATATTGACATCAGAGCCCAAGTCTAAAATGATATAATCCATGTGCGTAACCCTTCAATGTCGACATGGACTTGACTCAATCTACCAATTGGGAGGACATTTTTTTGATATGCAAGTCGCATTTGGACAGGAGACCAGTCCAGGCCCGGCTTTCTGATACTCTCCTAGCTCTGTTGTGTTAGAATATTGACATCAGAGCCCAAGTCTAAAATCATGTAATCCATGTCATAATCCCCTATCTATGCAGTCATTCTTAACTCGCATCTAGTTTTGAATTTCTTGATGACCTGGTTAACTTTCTTTTCATGTTGCGGCTCTACTGGTGTTTCTTCTATCGATGCCAGTAGCTCTGCGATAGCATCTTTGTCTTGAATTAATGCTAAGAAACTTGACAGAAACAACTAACCTTTTGTGAAGTCTTCTTCTGAAATATCTGTTGAAATCGTTCAGGAATCTCCCTGAATTCTTTTGATGCCGATGGTTCTTCTGGATCCATAAACTCATGTTGCATGTCCATGAATACTTGCTTTTGTTTCTAGACATCGAATGGTACCTTCTTCTGTGTCACAGGTCGTACTTGCAGCTGCAGATGTTCTTGTGGTGTATCCATATCAGCTTCGGTTTTGGCACCTCGTCATGTTATGACAACAACATTTGGATCTCTTGGTTCAATAGCAATCATCTGAATGTTCAAGTTAGGATTGGTGTTTGGGTTCGGATTCTGCATAGGGGTAGGACCTATGATGGTCCTAGACTGCCACTTTGCGATCAACTAAGGACATTTCTCCACATTATGGTCATGTCCCTTACAGTATGAACATGTCTTCGTAGGTTCCAGGCAATCTCTAGCATAATAACCTGGTTGTCCAAAGTTATAGCATGTAACCTGACCTCTTCCTCTACCAAATCCTCCTCCTCCTCTGCCTTTGAATTTTTCACCACCCCTTCCTTGAGGGTGTGGTTGCTACGGGGGGCACTAATTATGTTGGTAGGGAGGCTGATAGTGATTTTGTTGTGCATAGGGTTGTTGTGGTGCATACTGAGGCTGATACTAGTTCTGATACTAATTGGGCGGGAACTGTGCAGGATTATATGATGCTTATGGCAGTTCATCCCGAGTCTACCCATCGTTCTTCATCAAGTATGTGTCGACTGTCTTTTCCTTCAAGAGATGGCATGCTTTGTAATCCTTCTCTTCATGCCCTATTGACTTACAAAATTTATAGAACAGGTTTGTGGGAGTGCTTACAATATTTTGAAAGTATAGACAGTATTCGTCGCAGTGTCCTCTAGTCTGGAATATGCAGCACCAAGGTAGTCCATGGGATCTTAATGGGTTTGGTGCACCAGATGAGACGTAATTCATGAAGGTCGGACAACTATCCTTGGTGTGTCCGTCCGTTCTTCATTTTCTGCACCATAATTCTTCGTGAGCTTCCTTACCATTTTTGATGTCTTGAAGCAGTATCATTAGATTAGCCAACTGCAACTGAATCTGTACCTTTCCTGTTGCACCATCATCGATTGGAGAGGCTTCTAGCTTCATTTCCAATTCTAGCACTTCTGTTTGTGACTCAATATTTTTTTGCATCAATGGGACTCGTATGTGTGGTAATAGTGCAGCAATAAACCACTCTTTATGTTGTACATTCAGCATCTGGAATCTTACCTTGGCCATCAAATTCTTAAACCATTGGTTAAAGTCCCATACTGACTCTACCAATTCTTGTTTGATTTCCTTGATCTCAATGATACACTGCGACTCAGATTTAGGTTTTCAAAACTCAGAGATCATTGTGGCTCATATCTCTTCCAGGGTTTTACGTGGTACTCCTGGTGGTCCTATGCAGAACTTCATAAACCAGTCCATCGCACAACTCCTTAGAGTCATGATCATTTGTGCTTTCTTTAATTCTGCATTCTGAACTATATGAACCATCCAAACAACTTCACAGATGAACCAATGTTGCTCTGGATCTTCTTCTCCATTGCCATTGAATGTGGGTAACCGAATATCCACCCCAGCCCTTGAGATGGCATCGAGGTTATCTAATGACTGATTAAACGAGGGTGTTTTCTCTTGCATGATAGTCGCGGTGATAGCACTATCAGTATTAACAACTCCTTCAGGAGATGAGGCTCTAGATCTTACCTCTGGTGATAGTCCTGGTGTGATGTAGTTGCATCATGATCTTGGTGTCTCAATAGTCTCTTCAGAGTCTTTTTCTCCTTCTAAAATTGGGCTATATTCCTCCTCTTTGTCACAAGACCCTTCGTCTACCTACAACCGAAGTTTGTGCTCACTCTCTTCGAACATACTAGGAGCTCATCAACCTTCCTCTGTCTTTCTTCTCTTCCCTGATCTGAATCTCCTTCCACTCCTTAGGAATCCAACTTCTAGTTCAGATTTTGTACTTCCTAGGAACATCTCAACTCACCATTTCCCATTTTCTTAACAGGTCTTCTGTGACATAGCCTTCCTCCAGGGTATGCGAATCAACTACTAAAATTCAATATACCCTTCTCATAAACTAGCATCTCGATCCATGTACTGATAGACAACAAATATCTTCTTCGGGGTCCTTGGAAAAAATTTCTTTCAGCCTCACTATATGAGGTTTTATAAACTTAGTAATATATCCTTGCAAAATATTGTCAACCCAAAAATCAACAACTCTAGTGATGGTGTTACTTACATTGGTTACTTCACACACGAACTTATCACTCCACTTAACTACTTCTCTTCTCTGGAAATTTTTTTCCTTATTTCCAATCTTGATAACCACTCGTGCAGTATAATGGTAAACTGTGTAAAGAATATCTCATGAATATCAGAATATATGTATTCATCCACCCAGTTTTCTACACTTAACTGAGATCATGTGCTATCCTCTTGTGCGAATGCTATCATCTTAGCCTCCAGTCAGTCCTCTATCTCGTTCTTTATCGGATGCCATAGAATTTCCCTCAACTCAATTGATTAACGATCCTAGGAACAGAACCATTTTTTGGCCTCTTTCTCCTTCTTGTCTCGACCCGTGATTCAACAACAATACAATACCAACAAGACACCAAAAGATGTCGGCTCTATAGAGCAAGCTCAGTCAGCAACGCCTGCGAGGCAGGCACAGTCTCACTCGAGATATCTTAATGGGTAACTTCCAGAACCATGTTTCCACAGTTGACGAGGGATTATGGTCCCTTGGCACGTGGCCAAGGCACTTGACAAAGACGATGGGATGGATTCTTTCACTCTACTACAGCGGTGCAGCCAAGTTCCACAGGCCACCCACGCGACACAACCTTGTCCTTAACTTTAACAACTTGTGCAACTATGCGATGCAGTCGATTCCTTATACTTGATAGACAATGCGCGACTTATTTTATACTTAGAAGATTAGCCATGAACTCATACACAACAATCCAACAATACTTTTAAAAAGTCATTCATTTATACTGCAACATACATTCAACAACAACTGTAACTGTAATAATGTAAGATAAGCAAACATTCACATAAACATTCACCTTTCAACAACATTCATTCATATAACACAGGAAATAATGTGGAAACCCATCTAGGAAAAACCACCAAGGTGCTCTTCATCTGGCATGATAAATATAGGTAGCACCTTGCATCCTGCAACTTGCAGACTATTCTTAAGATATGTCTTTATGACTTAGTGTCTTGCTCTCATGATCTCTAGTTTATTGCTTCTATCTACTCCTACTGATACACACACAGCCTGGATCGACCCTTCTACTTTACTAGTGGTCTGCGCACACAGCTGCAAGATCTACGGCTCAACAACCTTCTCCTTCTACTAGACTCCTCTTCTGAGTCAACAATGAACTACTAACTTACTAAATGAATGAACTAGGAAACCAACTGAACCCTTATACGGAGTTGGTTCCTTCTATTTATATCATTTACCAGACCATGCAGGGTCAACTAAGTACTACTTAGTTATTACAGACTCAAGTGGTTACAAAATATCTCTACTACATTAAATTTTGGCCCATACCTATCTGCGAAAGTCTTGTGATGCAGCATAGCCTTAACTAGCCGCGGAAATGTCCTTCAGTCTTATGTACCAGTCTTAACTAGCCGCAAAATTGTCCTTCTATATTCTATTGGTTCATCCTTCTGCAGTCTTCCATGACTTCCGCCTGTCCAGTATTAACTCTTCTACCTATATCTTCCACCGACTCTTGATGTGATTTTCCTCGTCGCACCAACCCTGTCACATCTTCCTCTATTTGCGCTTCCTTTCCATTCTTATCCTGCCTTTCTCCGCCACGCGCATGTTTTATCTTTCTACGCCGATTCATTTGCTTCCTTCTTGACCTAATTTTATCCCACTGCATGGGCACTTTTCCTCCTTTGCTTGTGCATCAGATTCTTCCTTGTGCACTTTTCCTGGCCTAACAGATGCTCAGAAGACCCTACAACTCTCAAATTCTTCAGTTGGTAAACTAGACACATTCATGGTTTCCTATATTTTATCATTGGTGCAAGTTGTTATTATCTATTTGGTTTCCGTCATTGGTTGGTTTTCCATATCACTGGCTATATGTGGATTGTTTTTACATACATTTGGATATGATATAACCTTTGTTAGGTCAAATTTTAGATCCTCATACTCTCCATATTTACCCAATTGTTAATGTAGACTAGTTGCACCTAGTTTTCCTACTCTAACTCAACCTAACTTTGGAGCCACTATACCTTGGTTGTTTGCTATTCGATATGACTTAATTTCGTATATTTTAGAGCGTCATAAGATCTATCACAGAATTAGAAATGTTTCACATTAGTTTGGAAAGAAAGTTTATGATTGGGTTCACCATTATGCAGCTACACTAGAAATTGAGCTTGATGATTTCATTGATGTTCTTTGGTTAGGAGATAATTGCACAAGTCTCTTTTCCATCTCTGATTTTATGTTCATTTATGATATTTTATGTTATCACGTCAAGAAGAATTCATATGATGCTCCTTCATCACTAGAAGATGATCTTCAAGTTGTTTCTCCTCATGTTTTTTGTCTACACATCATTGGAAAACTAATACATGATTAAGGCATCTACAACAACTCCACCAAGTTTTTCACCAAAAAGAAACACATTCAGCTTATTCAAGTGAAGAACCATACAGAGAGAAGGTATTTATTTAAATTATGTGCCATGTCCATTTTTTAGGAAGGATTTTCCCCATGCGGTTTTTCCTTTTTCCTCAGTTCACATGGAAACTGATGTTTTAACATTTATATTGTAATGGGTGACCTTTGGTCTTAGTGTCTAGGGCTCAAGTTTTCCAATGTTAGGATTAAAGGGGGGTGTTAGGATTTTTATTAATCCTCTCTTTGACCACATAATTCTATTTGTTTATTTCCCTAGCTTAGGAGATCTTCATCACTTCACTAGTGCATGGGGGACACATCTAGTGGACATCGACTACTTACTGCGCCTATCTGCATGAATTTTGGTGCTCCATGGATCAATCCCTATAATTTAGGAACCCACTTGGAGTGCCACTAGCAGTGTCCAGCAGTTGACTCTAGTAGGTATTTAGTTATGTCTAGTTATGCTCTGATCCCCATCAATTAGATCACTCCCAGTCTCTTTAGCACCAGTTTGCATGATTCAAGGGAATATGGGCGCCTTTGTTCACCTACCCTCTTCAGTTAACTGGTTGTGAATTCTTTTAGTGATTTGTAGTTGTGTTAGTGAGCTCTAGTGGTTATTTTCCCACATTGAGTTAGCTCCTGATTCAATCTAGGTTGGTAGATTCAACTGTCTCTTTAGGTATTCAAAATATTTCTTGATGTTGTATTATATATTCACCCACAATGATGAATAATATTGTATGGAATATTTCTCATATTGTTATTCAACTCATTGTGTAATAGCAATTATTCTTCTTCTCTATATTTCTCTTGTGCAATATAAGTGAAGACTATGTATGTCCCAAGGTCTTCCTGTCAGAATCTAATAACCCTTGGTATACCTCCATGGAGCTACTCAAGGCTTCTCAAGCACATGTGATTTAGGAAGCATCTTATTCTTATCCAAAACCCATTCCATTGACTTTAATGTTGCCTTTGATACACTGGAGTACCAACAAATGAGAGATATGTGAACTTTGGAGCTTTCTAAAACTAGTAATAAACTAGGGAGTTCCATGCATTCATGTCTTTGTT
Source organism: Pseudotsuga menziesii (assembly GCA_001517045.1). Lineage (NCBI taxonomy): Eukaryota > Viridiplantae > Streptophyta > Pinopsida > Pinales > Pinaceae > Pseudotsuga > Pseudotsuga menziesii. The sequence continues at coordinate 312,379 of LPNX010972566.1, forward strand.
GCTAGGTGTTGTCATCTAAAAGGCTTGCTGCCTAAAAGCTAGTGTTGCATGTGGGGCCCACCCCAAGAAAAACTTTAGAACTTAACCAAATGATATATTTGATTGCAATGGATGGATTAAGTAGGTTTATGGGGCTCATTAATCATCAATGAGCTATCAGAATTCAGTTTTGACATTGAGAAGCAGGAAAAATGGTTTTGGCCCGTGAAGCCCACCTTTGGTGAAATTAAGTTCTCATGTTCAAAGGGTAATTTAGATATAGTGAATGGCTAAGAAAGGGTTTTCTAGATCACTCTTCATCCTGCAGCTGACAGAATCATATTGAGAAAGTGTGAAAACATGGTGGGGCCCGCTTTAGGAAAAAATGGAAATATAGGAAGAATGGTTCATCTAAAGGAAAGTAATGGGTTGGACATGTTTATTAGGGTTAATGAACATCATAGTGCTGAAAGAATTCAATTTCGACCTCCAAAAGTGCCAAATATAGCATTAAAAATTTCTCACAAAATCTCATAGTTGTCCTTTCTTATTTAAAAAGGTATATTAAGCATGCGTTAAAAAGTGTTGTGCAACCACTCATTGGAAATCCTTCGGTGCATACTTTGCATTGACTCTGATAGCGCAACATTTTGACTATGTATGCAAAAGCTACAACATTATTACTCTTAGAAACGAAAGAGACACTTTTTTATGGTTTTGGCCAGGTTTCTCATGCAAAATTCTGATTGGTAGTGCCCCCTCTCTAACCCATCATTTGACGTGAACTGTCAATTGGTTGTTGATGAGGTTGGGGGCTACATACCACACAGTTCGTTCGGCCCCATGCGACCCACGGAAGTAGCAAAAAAATTATGAACATAGGTCATTTGTGGGTACCTAGCAACCACATTTATGCCGCCCAGAACCCAAAACCGAAATAGGTTTTTTTAAGTCAGGTCCTGAGGATCATCCTTATCAATTTCCATGATCGGGAATGCACCATGGTGAGAGAAATTTGCAAATGAAATTTTTGCAAAGAAACTCTGTGTTGGTTTTTAATTGTAAAATTAGCCTAACACAATCAACAATCGATCAAACCATCCACGAAATATGTTGGCATCCATAAAGCTAAAGTGTGGCAAAAAATTTCAACTCTTGAGATTGACCGTAGTTCCTATCATTGCCAACTGAAATATACACAGACATCTCTTTCTTGTCCATAGTTGCACAGTATATAAAAATGTTGATTATGAGTCCTATAGACAAGATTTTGATGTTGGAAAGGTCACACTCGCAATTTTTCGACATTCTACATACATGGTGCCAAATTCCACTGCACTAGAACCTCCAAATCCCTCTCTACCATTGGATTAAGCTTGCACATATGTAGTTGTTGGCGCAGCCTAGGAGCGGAGGGGCTGCCAACGATCTTGGTTGAGTTATGAAGTTGTGGTCGAATTATCCTCACCATTCGTGGCGGGAGGATAAACATTATAAAAAGTGGAAGGCCATCCTCCACTAGCAACAAATCAAGGATTGTTGAAATCTTTGCCCGAATGGTGGATTGAGTGGGTCGTATAATCTGATCAAGTGCTAGCCTAAAACTAGCGTATAGCTATCTTCACATGGTTGAAATCAATATACGTTATATTATGTACCAACAAAATGTTGTGTGCCCCACCCGTAAACCAAACCAAATGTAAAGTATATGGAAATGTATATAAACTGTATGGTAGATGGCCTCCAATATAAAATGAACTCACGTCAGGTTTAGACCCTATTTGATATGCCACACCAAGAAAGTAACATATATGATGTTGGTGCCCCACCTTTTGGGATGTTTTAAAGAGTTCTTTTCCCTCACCAAAAAGTCCAAACAGATTATCAATTTTCACTTTTATAGAGATATTTTAATTTTATAAAGTGTAAAGTGAGTATTTTAAATAAGGAATATAAAGTGGGTTTATATTAAAGTCGACTTATATTATAGTGTTACGAGACTTTCTAAGAAGAAAAGGAGGCTAAGTGTTCTATTTCTGCCCACAACAAAGCGTTGCTACAGCTGTAAGCTTGAAGGCGTAGAGGACCAAATGAGTATCAAATAGACTCGTTCTTTTAGTAGATTGTTTAATTTTTTTTAACTCTACTATGATGTACCTAGGGAAGGAGAGAATCAAAGCTTCCAAAGGATGGTGAAGAAAGCCATTACAACTATAAAATAGAAAATTATAGCAGTTTCAAATTGACTCCAAATTCATCCATAAATTTGGAAAAAATAACAAATGCCTTCATCTTAGTTGAATGTGACAAAATAGAAGGAAGGAATTCTCTTTGGATGAGAGGAAAAGAGATTCCAACATAATTTTTGGATCTCATATTCCTCTCCCAACAGTCTATAATAGAGATATTCTTCTCATTTACACAGGAGGTTGGTCCATGAAGTTCAAAGCAGCAGAAAAGGTGGTAGAACAGAGGGAAAAAGTTGCCAGAGATTGAAGGTCTTCCCAAAATATCATTGTTTTACATCAAAGAGTAATATTTTGCTTCTTCTCTGTCTCTTCCTTCATTCTCTTTCTCCTATAGATGTATCTGAGGTCCATGTATGTAAAAGAGAGACAATGGGCCTAGGGAAGAGATCAACCCCCCGGTGTATTTATATTGTATTAATGAACAACCTTGGTTTCTATTAAAATAAATCAGGACGAAGGCGGATTTGCCACTAGATGAAAGCAAATAAATCTCATGCGTGTTATTATGTTCTCTTTTCATGGTTATGTCTTCAATAATCACCGAATGAGCCAATAGATCCTACAATTACAATGCCCATTTAGTTTTGTATATAATTGATGTATGTGTAGAGAGTGTAGAGTGTTCCCTCTTATTAAACTTATATTTGTTCATTTTCTCTCAGTTGCCTCTCATTGCAGAACTTGATTGTGGTACAGAAAATCATCTCTATGATTGAAACAATTTGAATCCCCTTGTTATTTGGTTTCCTAATTATTCCCCCTTCAAACACTATAACACAATCATTTTACCTCTCTTTATTAAATAGTAGAAATCAATTCCATGCACCGCCAATTTCTGTTGTAAATCCAGACAACTCTTCAAAGATAAACATTGAGGGTACCCCCCTCTAACTAAGGACTAGCTCGATGGCCCAGAGTGGTGTGGGAAGGTGCATCCCACATAATATGCCTTGGCCTTATGCTTCCTCGTATCACATTCCTCTAGATTGTGATATCTAGAGTGAATTTTGGTGAGGGGTACAACCTGGGGGACAACATACGGACATGCGTTATTGAAGGGGAGAGTTCAAAGGCCTTTTCACATTTTTCATGGCTCTTCAAGGAATGCAATGAAAAATATTTTGGTGACTCCACTAAAGGTAATAAATTCACATTCCCACTATTGCAAATATATCTACTGCTTATGGTGAGAAAGTAACATCTCTTGAGGAAAATTACCTCACTTGACGACTCCACATTGGTTTAACCTTCAAAATGGTGCATGCTATAGTTCTTGAAACACATAGATCTCTACTACATTCAGCTGCTCAGTAACACCATTACATGAGGTTGGGAGTCTAATCTTATTTTATGCATTTCACTAAATCCCATGCTAAACATTTCTTGTTGTCATTTTGCAAGAGAATTCAAGTCACCTGTCTATTTTTGGATTAGCATATTTCATGTTCCTTTTGGGTAAGGAGTGTTTCCTATCTCTTTTTTTACCATAATCCGTTGAGTTCAAAAGACTTGATCCATCACTTTCATTTGTTATTATCATGGCCAACAATAAACTGGCCATTTATGTCAATCCTTGGCTAGTTACAAGATATCAATTCTTAATATTCCTAAAATCTTCAATATTTGGCATAATGGGTACTTGAAACAACCGTTTGAAATTCAATGTTAATGGACCAATTACAACAAACACACATATCATTGTGCTCGAAGACTACATTGATGGTTTCATAATTGATCATGACGATGTTCTCATATTCATTTTTGTACATTCTATTACGAAGAGAAATTCCTATGGCTTGGGGTACCACAACAGACAGCTTGACTCCAAAAATCAATCCTTTCCTATATGCAAGAGAAACCAAATAAATAACACTAAAGGATCTCGATTCGTACCTTATTCCGGACAGTTGATGTAGATCCTCGTTGAGCTTTCCAACTTCAGCTTGAATTGATAAATTGCTTCCTCAACATTCAATAAACAAGACAAGGATACTATATATAATTGTGCTAGCTCTACTCTAACATATATAATCAATAACATATAAGCATTTGAAATCATCTGATGGATCAAATATTCATTCAAATACACATTATTGGACAGGAAAAGATATTTCTATTAATATAAAACAGAGATTACAATAAAGAAAAACCCTGTCGACACGTCTGCGAATCGGAGAAACTGAGTCCCCCACTTGGGCCTCCACCACTTCAATCCTCCATCTCTCGATAGCAAGCTCACAAGCAAAAGGCAAGCTTGGGAAGAACACAAAATTTCTCCAAGGGACAAAGGGATGCAGACTCAAGTATAAGCTCTGGCAACAATGGACTATAGTTCTCTTGCTCTCAATTCCTCATATGCCTTCAATGTATCCAAAGGGTTCCTTATATAACTCTTCAATGGGGTAATGAAAGGTCGAATCCGAGTGATACAATGTCACGTCCCCATGCCTCCGACCGGCAAGGAGGACGCGATCCATGGCATTAACCAAGCATACTAACAGCCTCATGAACATGTACAGGAAGTAAAATGGCAAAACATAATGCTGAAGTAGAATGCATTGAAGCAAAAACATGCACATATACAATTATTCATCATACACAGCTGAATTAATTCATCTTGCACAGCGGAAACCTCATGCATTCAAACAAGCATTTTTGCAACATGTTCATTTCCATTTAATTAACGGTAAATATACAATTGCAGAGGTAAATTACACAAGATTACTTATCTTATGAAAGCTTCACTCCGCAACCAGCTACGTCGCTGCAACGTTCCACCCAACCATAGGCCAGCGTGCTCCTCAATATCTCAGCAACGCTGCCACCCCCGAGCTGAGCATGATTCTCCAAGGAATAAGGGAACTAGCAGGCTTACACATAGCCACGATACACAAAAACACACAGCCAAGCCAACCAAGTTGGGTTTATCAGGCCATTAAGGAGTTGATGAAGGCAAATTGCTAAGATGGTGAGCTCATTACAGAGCCAAGAATACCCACACCAGAACTAGCCTGACCTCTAAGACACCCATCCACACTCAACACAAGGAACCAGTCCCTTCTCTGCTACATAGTCCCTCAGGCCCTGCATTCCCTTCCAGTGCTATTCAGGGGTGATGGAGAAGAAGGCCAACCCTCTAGCTCTGTCTGAGTGGTTTCTAGCACCAGGTTTATCAAGCAACCAAGCCAACACCCTTACTCCTCACACAGTCCAAAGACCAACAATTGCACTCAGGAAATCAATTCAGCTCTCACAGCTTAAACAGGGAAAAACGAATTACACAGCCCCATACGTAACAGCAAAAATGGCTCACAACATGGGGGAAAACACACAGTCCTGAAGCTTATCAGGGAAACCAACTCACAGCAGGGGAAAAATGCCCCAAACAGCCTGTGCGTGAGGCCAATAGTTGCTGAGACAGTAAAAAACATGAATGGCTCTTCACAGCCATGGTAAAAACACATGAAATCACAAAAACGTGAATGGAAAAATGCACCAGCAACTCCCAAAACGTGAGGAAGACAACCCAAGCCTTGGCATTACAAAAACGACCTCCCATCCATGGGAGAAATGAAGCTAACAGCCAAAATCGTGGAAAGAAAAACACAGGAAAAACTCCAGCTGCTCCCAAAACGTGAGGAAACTGAAAAACGTGAATGCATAGCAAAAATGGCATACGTTTTTGGGCATTTTCCTTGCCAAGGAAGTCAGAACACGTTTTTCAAAAATGGTTCTCTGCCCAATTCGAATTTTGGTTGCCCATACTCTTCCCATCCATGCAATAACTAACTCAACCACATTCTGGCAGAAATAAATGATTGGAGAAAAAGACAAGAAAGGTAGTTGACAGCTTGATGGGTTTTCTCATAGACATTTGGCTTTTCCCCATTGGCCCATAGGCTAAATATTTCACCCCCTTATCCTTAGAAAATCATGCCCCATTCGATTTAGTTGCCGCGACCGTAGCTGGTTGTGTCCATTAATTAATTATGATGCATATTTACATGACGGCCAACATATTATATGCCGCATGCCGCGATAGATCTTCAGTGACAATTAAATCCAAAACATAGCATTACCGATCAATGGTGGGGCCTTGGCTTTTAGCTCCACACCATGATCATTACAATATATACATCATATACATCTAATGTAACGGGGTCAAAACCGGGGCATTACATACAAGGCATATGGAAGGCCAGGAAACAAGTGAGTCGGATCCACATCAAGGAAAACTCCAAAATAATTTGGCCTTTTGCAAACATCCCGATGTACGCGGTTTTAGGGGTCAAATTCGCATATATATGTGAGAAAGGGTTTAAAAGTCACGTATGGCAATTTTAGCATGTTTTTAGGGATGATCTTGGAAACATCAAAGGAACAAAAATGGTCCATGGGGTCTAAGGAGTCTGCAGAGGGACAGGGAAGGCCATAAAAGTGTGATTCACTAGGTGTGGTAAAATAAGCTATAACAGATGCCCCCTAATGTGTGAGGTCGGGGGGGTCATACGATGGCTGAAATACATTATAAGTCCATCCCAGATATGAAGTGATGAAGAACCCAGTGGAAGAACCAGCCATCCAATCAGCACTATACAATAATACAACTCTACACATAACTGCAAATACATATAGCAGTCCCGAATACATAAGAGTACAATGGCCATGAATAGGCATGATACAATATGACATATGTGGTCATCGCCACATACAATATAGATAGATCAGAATCTCCATAATGAAGATATACAAAGGATCATGATCTCCATGAAGGCTGAAGATATATAATGGATCAAGATCTCCATAATGGCTGGAAATGTATGACATATACTGGAATCAAGTCACAAGAGCTGAAATCTCATGAACACTGGCACGATCAAGGAGGTAGCATATAAGAGATGCCACCAATCTGGAAGGTCTTCTACACAAACTGCTACGAGTACATGTCCTACTATGTGAATAGAGGTGTCGAGGTCGAACATAGTAATCCATCGTCTAATTACTGGTCATTGATGTATACCGTTAACAGATGCGAGATCACCCACTGATAATGAAAATGGGAATCAAGGTACTAGAGTGCAAACTAACAAGTGTGAATAAATGTTTTGAGGTCGAACACTTGAGAGAATCCATCGATCAGGGAACATTGATGTATTCCCAAAAAACTGTCGATGGCGAGAGAACCTGCCACTGATGACTGCAAGTCTCAAGGCACTCAAAAATGACTCTAGATTCCTATCCCAGAATAAATGATCTGAAGTTGATGGGATGAAATCCGCTGCAAGGAGGGCATTAAGGCATCCCCCATCATCCAACATGAGGTACTCAGCAAAGTTGTATAATGTGGAAGGACTCGATCATAAGGTGCATGAACCAGTAACTGTACTGAGAATGGCTGACATGCAAAGTCAAGATAACTGAGGAATGGTCGACTCAGCTTTCAACTTCCTTCGAACAAGAGCATAAAGGAAAATGGTGACTGAATGTAGGCAGCATAGACTCGATATGAAAAACTGGGACATCTCTGCGACACAAGAGGCATCGATAGAGGCTCCATAGGGACTGGAAGCTTAACCAGTCGGTGGAGATAAACTCAAATAAACGAGTACAGATCCTAAAGTCAAACTATTAACCCAACCAACGGATGTGATATACAGTGCTCTGTTCGAAGGCGACACAACTCAACTGCTGCCAAAGATAACATCTTTCCTTGTCTGGATTTTTGGTTTTTTAAGTTTTTTGGACTTTTTTAAATATTTGAAAAGCTTGAAAAAGAATAATACTGCTTTAAAGTTACAGACTAGAAGGATACGAGTGTCAAATGGGCAAACAAACTAGTTCCAAGTAGTGGAACATACCTATGCTCAATGCAAGGATACATGTGTAGGATAGCGACACTCAGGGGAAAGTCCCCTCTTGGTAAAAATAGGGTATCAAGCTGCAAAGGATAAATAAAATGACTCTGCATGGCTAAACATGAGACAAGCTCGAGCTAAATGGCTGATACTCAAAGTCAGGGAAGTCGGCATAAGGCTCAATGAGGCAGACAAAGCTCATGATAATGCAATTAAAACTTGACATAAGGGAGTCCGAGGGAAATAGGCTAACAAAATATCAAGAGGAGTGTGAGGCTCTTTTGAAATGTCATGGCAATACTATACAATAGACTCCCACACCCTAAAAGACAAACTATCGGCATGGGCACCAAATGCAAATAAGGAGCTAACTAGGGTACCCATGTAAGGTCAAGCTCTACCATTCTAATCATGCCACTTCTAAAACAACAAGAAGGTTTTGTGACAAGATAGAATGGGTTTGTACCTACGATTATAATGAAATGGTCATAAGGTCATGCAAAATGCAAACGATGGTGAAACCTAACCTATATGCTAGTTTAGACATGATACCTAAAATTGACATGAACGGGTCAAAACAACAGTCGAAACGACACTCAAAACGGTCTTCTACATCATATATTAGTAAAAAACGGTCCAAAAGGGTCAGAAACGTTCCAAAACTATAGAAAAAGGGGTAACAATTTGAAAAAATTTGAAAAAATTCTGTAAATAGTAAAATATTCAAAACATTATATAACATTTGAAATTTTTACCCAATTAAGTTCAGAACTTCAAACGCGAATTCCGGGAGATCCAGCTGGCGGAATCCGACACCGTTTTTTCCAGGTAATTTCCCATGCTTTGCTCTTTCATTTTCATGCAAAATTTTCAATTCTCCATGGTCTAATTTTGTTTCTAGGACATCCTAAGTTATGCGCCACAACCCACGCGAAAATCGAGGATTTTTCCACGTATAGGGATGTATTTACACGGAAAAAGGCCTCAAAGTCGCGTACATACGCGGTTGTTTAGCAAACAGTCGCATATGCGGTCGCGGTCAAGTTTTTCTAAGACTTCTAATGACCCAAACTTGAATTAAATGTGCAGGATGGTTCTAGAATGGAGGGAACATGAGCACGATGATGTAGAAGAAGCAGTATGAGGTGATCTAATGGCACAACAAGCTCTTCGTGCATGCAGGCTCTACAAGTTTTGGTGTCTTGGTGGCTTAAGGGCCAAACCAAGACTACTGCAGATGCTAGTAGACTACTGGGATCCTAACTCAGAGTCTTTCCAAATCGATGGGATGTCCCTCACCATAGAAGTGGAGGACATATACTTCATTACTGGACTATCCCGACAGGGGGAAGTGGTGAACCTACGTTCTTGTGGGCTCGGAGGTGGCCTCACTATAGATGAGTACATAGTAGTGTATTGTTATCTGGACATGAAGAAGGTCGGGAGTCAGATCCCAACTAAATACATACAGGTGCTAGGCCTAAAGGCCATACTACTGACACTTGGCAGGATAGCAGGGCTAGCCTCACTCCACCCGGCCTCGTGGCCCCTGATGTTTTATGCCGTGGAGTGCATGAAGCCCACAGTTTACAATTGGAGCACTACACTATTGAGCAACATGAAACATCGTCTCAGTGAGTGCAAGATGGGAAGAGTATGAAACTTCAGTTTCAGCAGCATATTGAGCACGTTTTTCTTTGAGCATGTTCTGGGATTGATCCCTAGAGTTGATGTTCCTCTTCACGGGGTTCGAGATCTGGCCCAACAACGTTGGGAAAATGCGATGCGCAGACTGGGTGGAGGTAGGGTGTCCAACCCCTATCCAACTAATTTCTTTCCATGGTGGCGGCAACAGATAGTTGCCATCGATGATTACCCCTATGCGGGGATATATTTTTGGGGAGACCCCGACATGCCACTACCACTAGGATCAGCATACGGTTACATTGGTAACGAATCCCAACCCTCTTTTTAATATTTTTTATTTATTTAATTTTTTTTGTGTTTTTTGATATATGGAATCAAAAAGACATTTTTTTTTGTGTGACAACACATAGTAACATCCTATCATATGTATGCATATGTAGGACCATGGCGGCCTAAAGGCTTCCCTCATTATAGATGGAGGGGAAGAGGAGATGACATTACGGGTGTGGATGTGGAGCGGATGATCCAAAGCATTCATACCAACTTCGTGCGGTTGACACACAGGGTGCCCATCGTGTAGGCCAAGGACCTACCTAAGGCCATGCAACAACAGGTGGTGGGTGTGCCACGAGCATGGGTGCGGTTGTTTAGATGGCTAGCTAGAGTCGTGGTGACATTCCATGATTAGAACCCCCCTCCTCCTCCTCAGGCTTAGATACCTGGGAGTGATACATTTTGTCCTACCGTGTATTTATATTTTGGTGGCTCGGAAGCCCCATTTTTGTATTATGACACTATGTATTACCACATTTTGGGTGTTTAATGAAAAACTTTTATGATGATCGGTTTATTTATTTACATGTGTACAAATGTATGTTTGTGATGAGCTTATTGTCTATGAAACAAATTCCAATCTAACACGTAGTTAGCATATGAGTTAGCAACTTGATTATAAATTCTTGGAACATGTATGTATGTTATGTTGTCAAATTGTCGTTCTAACAATCTCACACGTAATAATCTTCGTAATAATGTTGGATCCCTAACACGATACAAGCCATTAAGCTGTGACACTACGAACTCAAGAGATAGAACACCATGTGAAATGGCATCCCGTAGAAGCTCGATAACGACACTATATTCAGCAACATTGTTTGAAGAGGGCCATAAACATATGCCTCCTGAAGACAATACCTGACTCGTAGGAGTATAAATCACCCAAGCAGCAGAGGCTGAGTGTTGAGTGTGACGGCTTGCACCATCTGCGAATCCTATATAGATGGAAGACTCCATTAACATCTGCCGTAAGAAATGGAAGCTAATCAACAAACCTGACCACCATAAGAAAAACCTAACTATGCAAAAAACTGTACAATAATATACAATAGTCAGCTCTAGCTGAAAATCATGCATAGTACTTTTTAAGATAGAGCCCATTTCTAGGATCCGCCAAGGCCGTCCCCTCGTAATCTACTAGCTCATAAGCACCATTCTCTAACACACGTTTAACCACGTAAGGACCATGCCACATGGGGTTGAACTTTCCTGCCCCCAAGGGTTCTTAAGCTTAATCCCACAAGGACCAAATCTCCTTCACTAAACCTCCTTGGACAGAAAGATTTATCATACTGGACCTTAATGCGACGCTTATTCACTTCTAGAGCCACCAAGGCATCTCGGCGCTACTCATCAAGCTGCTCTAAGTGGACCAAATGCTCCTCCAATGGGGAAGTGTTCGATAAGAGCTCTATGGCTAGCTTCAAAGAAGGGATTTCTCACTCAACCGACAATACAGACTCCACTCCATGTACAAGTTGATATGGAGAAAAACCGGTGGCAGTCTTAACCGCTGTCCTATAATCCCACAAAGCAGGATATAACATGATATGCCAATTGGTCTTGCTTTGTGTGACGGTTCATTGGAGAATAGACTTGAGTGATTTGTTCACTGCTTCAACCTGTCCATTCACTTGAGGGTAATAAGAAGAAGAATGCTCCTGCTTATACCCTAACTTCGAGGCCAACTCTTCCATCATGCGATTCTGAAAGTGCCTACCATGGTCAGTGACAAGCTCTTTCGGAATACCGAACCGAGTAATAATCTGGTTGAATATGAAGTGTGTAGCTGTCTCACCATCAGATTTAACTGTAGGCATAGCCTCAGCCCACTTCGTGAAGTAGTCAATAGCCACGATAATATGATGATGCCCCCCAGCTAAAGCTGGGTTGCAATCCATGAAATCAAGCCCCCATTTAGTGAAGGGACTGGCGGTGATAATTGGATATAACGGGGTAGGACGCAAGCACATATTACATGCAAACACCTGGCAAGGGTGGCACTTCTTGACTGCATTGACACAATCTTAAAGATTGACGGCCAGAAATAACCCACTCTCAAGATTTTTTAGGCTGTAGAAAGCCCAGATAAATGACCACCACATGCCCCTCCGTGGCAATCATTCAGCATAAGCTCAACCTCCTCATGAGTTAAACAATGACGCAAAATGGAATCTACCCCACGGCAGTACAATGTGTTATCAACTATGAGGTAATTCTTGGATACATGATGTAATTGTCATCGTCCATCTCGTGAAAGGTGAGTAGGGACCTTCAATGTTTGTAAATATATGATAATATCGCCATACCATGGATCCAAAGTTGAGATCAAGAAGATGTGCTCACCGACAAATGTATCTGCACAAGCCTCCTCCTCCTCCTCGCTTAGGAAATTAGATATAAGCTCTGCAAAAATTAACGATTTCTTTGATTTTGCCGAAACAAACTTGAGATTGAATTCTTGCAAGATGACAATCCACTTATTATACTTTCCCCCTATCATCCTTCTAGTGAGGATGAACTGAAATGGATTGACATGGGAAACCACCAAGGTATGGAGAAGGAGAATATAGTGTCTCAATATTTGAACTGCATGAACGGTAGCTAAGGCAAGCTTCTCCACATGGAAATAACAGATCTCTGCATCAATAAGGTTCTGGCTCAGATAATATATGACATGATCTTGGAGCTCCTCATCCTCTTGAACCAAAACCATACCAATCATCTCCATGGACCCGGCCACATAAAGTAGAAAGTCACAACTATAGTCGGGTAGACTAATCACCGGGGCCGATGCTAAGGCTCGCTTAAGTGCATCAAAGGACTCCTGGGCTCGCTCATCCCAGTAAAATGTAGTGTCCTTTTTCAAAAGACGCATAAAGCCTCTAGTCAAATTGGAAAAGTTCACGACGAATCTCCGTAAGAATTTTGCCATGCCTTACAAACATTGAAGATGTCTAATGTTTCTCGGGGGAGGCAATTGAAGTATTGTCTCAACCTTCAAAGGGTCGACTCTTATACCCTCCTTAGAGACAATGAACCCTAATAAGAGACCAGACTTCACGCAAAAGATGCACTTGTGAGGATTTAACCTGACCAAGTAATGGCGGCACCTTTCGAACACTAATCTCAAATGGTAGGAATGACGCATTCTCATACGAGAATGAGCAGCAAGGTCATCCAAAAAGACTTCAATAATCGATTTGAGATCATGGAAGATCAAGGTCATAGCCCACTGAAAAGTGGCTCCAACGTTTTTAAGGCCGAAAGGCATCTTCCGATATGCAAAGGTTCCCCAAGGACAAATAAAGGCAGTTTTATGTTGGTCCTCGGGTTTGATTTGTATTTGATTTTATCCAGAAAAGCCGTCCATAAAGGAAAATACCTCACTTCCTGCACACTCATCCAAAATATGATCAATAAATGGTGTGGAAAAATTATCTTTAGGACATGCACGATTCAAGTCACGGAAATCAGTACATATGAGGATCATTCCATGCTTCTTATCAACCGGAACGGGGTTAGAAACCCACTTCGTCAAGGGAACGGGATAGATAAAACCAGCATTCAACAATTTTTCTATCTCAACCTTAATCGTGGGTGCTTTCCTAGGATTCACTGCACGCAATCGTTGTTGAATAGGCTTAGCATGAGGATAAGTTTTAATCTCATGCTCAACAATGAGAGGGTCAATACCTGGCATTTCTTCGTATGACCAAGCAAATTCATCAAGAAATTCTTTGAACAGATCGGTATACTCTTGAATCTCAACATGGGAACATTCTGCCCCAATATAGACATTCTCAATCTTGCCAGGATCGCGGGAGATATTTATAGGGATGGTAGGAGATATATTCGCCATGTTTCCATCAGCCATCAGACCAAGAGAGCTTAATGGAACCATGGGACTACCAATTCTCTCACTAAGAATCTCTCTAAAGTCTTCACACTCCAAACGGTCAAGCTTGAGAAGAAAATAAGATCTATGGTGCAACTCTTCCCAAGGTGGCTCAACCCCAGACATGGCCTCAATAATAGCTTCATCTGAAGGAAAAACACTATTAAGGCAGTCATGTGCATGAGAAGACTGAACTACCCATACCGGAAGCACATATGGGTCCTCCTCCTCCGTCCGCGAAGAGGAAGGACTAGGATCTGCAACACACTCAAGATTAGCTTGATATGCTATCATAGTTGCAAGCAATGACACATCTGTTTCGATGGGTTCACATGAAGGACTCGATGTAGGAAAAATCCATGGATCTTCCATATGGTATGTGCGAAAAGACATCGATCTCACTAACGACGAAGCCTCACTGAAACGAGACCCGATCATAAGAACAGGTGTAGGACAATTAAAGGTTCCCATAAGGGATGGATACAAGCCAACACCCACACTCCTAGTTGTCGGCTGAGAATGCTTGACAATCGGGATAAAAGCTCCCGAGGATGCGGTAATTGATGAATTCTTGAATGACGTTTGATTAATCGTAACTATCTTCCCATTAAATGGAAATCATAAAACTCGAAATAGAGAAGAAGCTACGGCTTGCATACTATACATCCAATTCCTACCCAGCAAAAAATTGTAGTCAAGGGGCACATCAACGACCTCGACCTCTATTGCAACGGTCTTCCCTCCCAAATGAACTTTAAGAGAAGGAATAATGTCATCAAGCCGAAACTATCTACCATCAAAAGCAGTCAACATGGTAGCAGATTTAGACAACTCGGGGGAACCCAAACCCTTCCAACACGCCAAAGACATCACGGAAGCAACAACGCCTTCGTCAATTATAGTGCATTTGATGGTCATGTTAAGACATTCTACATGAATCAAGAGAGACACATAGTAAGGCAAGCGAGGTTGTAGTCCTGCGGTTTCAAATTTGATGACGGAGGAAGAATTATCATCGTTTACATCAAGGGTAGAAAGAAAAGCCTTCCTTTGCAAAGGACAACTCTGAAGTACTTCTAATGCAGACATCTCACAAGGAGTGTGGCCCAAATCCTTGATAACAGAATAGTTCTGGGTGGCTACGGCATTAGGATTGTGCCCCAAACGCTTAAGGACTCCCTTAGGAATGCGAGGTGCAAATTGAGGTTTATCCACAGGTTTTTCAATACGCAAAGGACTCCTGGGTGGATCAGGTTCCTTTCCAAGGTCTGGTTGTGACGAACCATAGTCCTTCGCATGAGTCACAACCTTAGTAGCACGCACCATATTGATGCAACCATGACCACTACTAGCTTCTGGCAGATCTTGATCCCCACCAGACTGATCATGGGTCCTCGAGTTCATGTTTTGATTATGAGGTAAAGGGTTGGTCAACACAGCTGGGTCTTGTGCTATGAATCTCGAGGCTTCTTCTATCCGAGGGCACAAGTGAGTGAGGTGGTCATCCTTACACAACTTGCAAGGAAACTTAACCTTACATTTAGGCTGCTTGTCCCCCCCAGCATTTCGGGTGTTCTTGTCATTAGAATTGGCATTTTCATTTCTATTCCCACCCTTACGATTGTTCTTACCCTTATTCTTATTCCTTCCGAGTTGCTGGTTACCCTTCTGGTCCGACGATTGCACTGAAAGCATAGTCGACATTTGGGTGGGTTGAGACAAAGCCATGGCTTGTCCCGAGGTAGATTGGTTGATAGATAATTGACTGATCTACTTCAAAACCAAATCTGCAGGTTTGGCACTCGTACAACCAACAATGCCATCGGCATGTGGTCTAGGTTTGATCTTAAGGTCAAAACTAGAACGCGAAGCATTAGGAATGATCTCATATAACAAACCGAATTGAGCATAAATCAAGTCCAATTCTTGCGCCCCAAAAATGGCTTGTTCCTCATTCTGAACTCTAGATGTAGAAACATCCTTTTCTATATAAGGTAGTAATGACTTAAGGAACCATTCGAGGAGAAACTCCGATGGTATGAAGGTTTTAATCAATCTCTTCTGTCTACGCCACTCTTGGATATGGTCTGAGATATGCGTGGCTTTGTCTTGCCGAAATGTCGACCAGAGTTCTGTACCAATGTTGTAACGCATTGGTAGCTGGAAGTGGTTGAGAAAAATCATAGCTAGGTCATCGAACAAAGTGAATGCCCCCCTAGGTAGCTCTATGTACCATTTCGCGGCAGGCCCGATGAGGGTGCATTGAAATAGTCTTAAACAAATCAAATCATTAGAAGAGCACTATAGGTGAAATGTAGTAACATGTTCACTCGGATCTTCTCCTGGTTTTCCCTCGAACTTGGCAATGTCTGAGGGAAGCTTCGTAGGGACAGCCAGCCAAGCCAGGTCATAAGATACCGGATCGTTTGTAAGTCTTGACAGGTCAGGCAGATTTAATGTTGCGAGGAAAGGGAGCCTAGGTTGAGCAGGTCTATGAGGCACTCCCTGATAATTTTGGTTCACATAGGACTGATTACCATAACCACCATGGCCATGGCCATAGTATGCTCCTCCCGTTTGACCCGTGTAGGGTGGCATGGAAGAACCGTAATGTGGTGTACCTTGACTATGTGGGGGTACAAATCCATAATTCAGAGAGTAAGTGGGTTTTTGATACCCGTACCCATAAGGTGAATAACTCTATGCATACTGCAGTCCATAATAAGGTCCATAAGAATTCCCATGATATGTCCCATGAGAAACTCCATAGGTAGGAATAGACGTTTCGGAAATAGGAATATGACCTCCAGATGTAGGAATACGACCTCCCGATACAACAGGAGGTACTTGAATCTGAGACACAACTACATGAGTAGCAGCAGTACGCACATGGCTCATAGCAACATTCTGGCCCGAAGGACCACGTGAATGTGGGGGAGGGATAGCATTCGAAGAACTAGGAATAGAGGACGAAGGGACATGTGAAGCTATGTAAGAGGTGTTCCCTATATTCACTCATCTTGGTTTTGGTATCCTAATAGGACTACTAACACTAGGTCTAGGATGAACATGTGATGTAGCTTCCACCACCGGGATGGAAGGTGCAATGTGACTCATGCTCCTAAACCTCTCCACATGGTAAGGAATAGGAGTGCCCCCAGGCGTAGTGTTAGTCTCAAACTCTGACTTGGTATGAAATGATAGATCATGTCCAGGGATACCAAACATGCCATAACTAACATAACTAGTGCTCGCAGGTTCATGATGAGTCTCATTGCCCGGCATCCAATACCGCCGACCTGTGTATGAGGGATCATACCTAGAGTGAGTAGGTATATCATGTGAAGGATCATACCCAGAGTGTGTAGGTATATCAGGTGAAGGATCATATATAGGCGTAGGATCCTCTTCCCCAACCTCGTGAGGTGGAGAAGACAAATCATGAATTTTATCTTCATGATCTCCCATCATGTGTGAATCAATGTGATAAGGTAGAAGTCCTGCTAAATGACGAGAACGGCGGGGTGCCCCACCCGAATCCACAATGACTCAAAAAATGTAAACGACTCTCTAATTATGCAAACCCTAAGCAAGCTAACGTGCATAGATCATACACCAATATAATCTAAAGCCAATAACAAGCAAACAAGGGTAGGATATGTGAGCTCCTGAATGAAGCAGGTATGTCTCACCTAGGAGAGGCTTGAGACTCCCATACACAACAAGCTGAGGTTCGTAACCAATTATTGTGGCCCTTAGCTTCAACGCATATAGCAATGTGCTGTCCGACCCCAACCTGGCTGGGACACCTGCAGAATAACCCCTGCAAAGTACCCCCTCAATAACCTAGGTAAGGAAACTAAGGTTACCTCAATATTGTCAATGCTCAGGCAGATAGTCGCAGGCGGGATTGAATGTATAGGTAGGGTAGCAAAGCCCGAAACTCTCGAAAGAGCCCCCAGATACGAATACAATCCTGGAAATATCTCCGATGCTACTCAGTAATGACTAGGGGTCATTCCAATCAATAACCGCTCACACTGACTCGTGCTTAACTCCCTTGTAAGAGGAGGATCCTGAGAAACACTAATTATACCAAGGAATTTCACACTCTCACCTGGACAGACACATACATGTTGTTGTTTAGTGGTCTTGGAGAATTTACTCACAATGAACTATTCCAAGACCCTAAAACCTAATCTTGTTGGTGTACCCTATCAAATAAAATAGTGTAATCCATTTTAATTAAGCGTTGATTTTACTTGGCTTTATTACTCAAAAAAGGTAGATGACCATGCAACCAATGGTGTTATGATGCAACATGAAGTAAAATGCACACCTAACAATCAATGCAAATGCATTGTCTCGAATGAAAAATAGGGTATGCTACTATGTGAAATGCAAAATTTTCTTCAAATGCCAAATGTAGCCGTTCCTATATGAAATCCTAACTAATACTTTTCTAAGAAAACCTAGTGCAAGTACCTTGCAAAGTGCAAAGTGCAATGCATAATGATGTAAAGAAGCAAATATTTTTGGATTTTTTGAATAAAAATGAGATACTAAAGCAAAATAATGATTCTACCACACCTAGACTCTACAAGCACAATCAAATTGCACTCACGCAAAGTACTAAGGTGAAAGAAATCTAATGCACTAATCCCAAAACAAAAAATCGAAAATGCAATCACAAGAACATTCTTAAAAAAGAAATTTACCCTAAAAAAGGTGTCTCTGGTCAGAAACAAAGGTGTATACAGAATCTAGCAGTATCAAAGGAGACTCAGCAATCATCAAAATTCACCCAGCAACAATCAATCTTCCTCTAAAAGGAAAAACTCAGGGAATACGTGACTGTTTGCAGTAAACCCGCGTATGTACATGGATATAGTAGTCAAATCCGTGTGTATACGCGATTGTGAGTTAAAAACTCGTGTACATGAAGAAAAATGTATAAAAATGAAGGAAAACAAATAAACTAAGACAAAATTCACACCAATCAGACACTACCAGGAAAACATGTCCCTAGGCTCGACTCAGAAACAGAGAAATAAGAGCAATTCAAGAACATTGAATACCGATAAAAACCCCAAAGGACAACTACTAGGAACTCCCTAGCAGAGTTGCCAATTCTGTTACGGAGAGAAATTCCTATGGCTTGGGGTACCACAACAGACAGCTTGACTCCAGAAATCAATCCTTTCCTATATGCCATAGAAACCAAATAACTAACACTAAAGGATCTTGTTTCGTACCTTATTCCGGACGGTTGATGTAGATCTCCGTTGAGATTTTCGACTTCAGCTTGAATTGATAAATTGCTTCCTCAACATTCAATAAACAAGACAAGCATACTATATATAATTGTGTTAGCTCTACTCTAGCATATATAATCAATAACATATAAGCATTTGAAATCATCCATGGGTCAAATATTCATTCAAATACACATTATTGGACAGGAAAAGATATTTATATTAATATCAAACATAGATTACAATAGAGACAACCTCTATCAATACGTCTGTGAATCGGAGAAACTGAGTCCCCCACTTGGGCCTCCACCACTTCAATCCTCCATCTCTCGATAGCAAGCTCACAAGCAAAAGGCAAGCTTGGGAAGAACACAAAAGTGCTCTAAGGGACAAAGGGATGTAGACTCAAGTATAAGCTTTGGCAACAATGGACTATAGTTCTCTTGCTCTCAATTCCTCATATGCCTTCAATGTATCCAAAGGGTTCCTTATATAGATCTTCAATGGGGTAATGAAAGGTTTAAACCGAGCAATCTCAAGGCATATGGAAGCCCAGGAGACAAGTGAGTCGGATCCACATCAAGAAAAACTCCAAAAGAATTTGGCCTTTTGCACACATCCCGATGTATGCGGTTTTAGGGGTCAAATCCGCGTATATACGCGAGAAAGGGTTTACAAGTCGCATATGGCAATTTTAGCATGTTTTTAAGGATGATCTTGGAAACATCAAAGGAATGAAAATGGTCCATGGGGTCTAAGAAGTCTGCAGAGGGACAGGGAAGGCCATAAAAGTGTGATTCACTAGGTGTGGTAAAATCAGCTATAACACATTCCTTGGAAGGAGATGTTATATCTTGGTTCAGGCATATGATAACCAACTCTATGTCCACTTGACAACAACTACATGATGCCTTCTTATGTCAATGGGGAAATAGGGAAGACCCTATGGGACTCTTAAAAGCCTTTTATTCTTTGAAATGAAGCGATGGTGAAAGAATAACTGTATTTAGGGATACATTTCTCAAAATTTATCATGAAATTCCTAAAACTATAAGGCCTTCAAAGATGGCTTCCATGAAATATTTTATTGATGCCCGTGATTTTTGTTTATCGGCGCTTCTTGAAGAGAAACAATCCATATATTTGATCTCCATGATTGATGATTCCTTAGGAATAGAAGATAACATGCATAGTGTTGAATTGTTGGCCTCCTCATACCATCCTCCCAAAGAAGTTAAAAGTGAGAAATAATCTAAAGATGGAATGCATGCTTCAAACCTATTGAATTCTTGCTCACATGAGGCTCTCCCAATATTATTGGAATCTAAATATGGAAGTAAAATATGTAAATTTCTATGCAATATGCAAAATCAATTGTCAAATGAGTTTTTAGTGTCCATTGAATATATAGAGAAGCATTGTCAAACAAACAAGCCATTAGATCTTATTGAAGTGGGGGTGTCAATAAATGTTGAAGAGCATATTCAAGAGGATACAAGCAATGAAAATGATAAATGGCATCCTGCAAGTTATAAAGTGAATGATTCAATTAAGAAACCCTCTTCTTTTTTAAAAGGCATTGTTGTATATCAATATTCAGAAAATTCTAATGTTGCTTTAGAGGTTAGGAAGCATGAAAATGACATTTTTCAGCATGTGGATTTTGAAGGCCATGAATTTCTTGATAAACCTTTTGATCTTTGGAATAATAACATTGTTAGTGAGAGTAGTTTTCAGCCTCCATTTATTTTGGCTAGAAATGAGCATGAAAGGGAAGAATATATTCTCCATGAACATTCGCATTTTCTGAGTAGCAATGACAAAGAAGGAAAAAAAAATTCTATGAGAATGAAAGATGGAAAAATACTATAATGATTTCAAATTTCCCAAAACACAAGGATTTAGAGCTTCAAGATGTACATGATCAAGAATATGGTAGAAATGGAAAAGTTGAGGGTATGACTTTAGAGGCCATGAAATATGATACAATGCCCTTAATAGGGGCATTGTCATGTCAAAGTAGACAATGAATTATGCAATGAACACCCAACATGTTCACACAAACACACATGAATTCCAAGGATTATGGCTTATATTAAATTCAGAGAATCAAATTTCACAAGTTCTTATAGCAAAATCGATTCTCTTTTTAGTTGACTCACACTCGATTGTCATAGTGCATTATATTTCACATGATTACATATGATCACTCTCACATGAGGATATTAGTCACATATCAACATTCTCTCTTGTATGGGGAATAACATCCCCTTGTTTCATTAGTAGCCTATATTTATAGCCTTCATGGCTTGGTCATGTCCCATGCATTCCTCCTCAAATATTATTCTATAAGCCCCTGGAATCATCCAGGTCCATCACACCTCCCTCAAGTATTAATGCCAATGACCTCCTTCCTTTATGCCACTTGGCCTGGTTCAACAAACGCCATAAATTCTCAATAACTTCTACAACTACCCCTATACTAGCGCTATGGATCCTTAGATGATCGTCTCCAACCGTCATTGGTCGTCTCTCAACTCCTCAGTCATCATCTTGATGGCCTTATTTCCTCCCACTAACTTCGTATGCATGCTCTTCATCATACCTTCCTTATATAGTTGACTCTCATGCTACTCATTCGACTCCTTCACGACTGGTTTATTCCTCAATCGATTCACTTCAAGTCGACTTCTTGAATCTTCTAGCCTCAACTTCTAGAATCCCATGAGGTCAACAATTTTTCCTCTCGATGAGTCTTGTCTCCTATCTTTGACCATTGGTCCTGGATCGAGATGCTCCTGCATCAGTATCCCCAAGTTAAAAAGAACCTAACTTATCTATCAGTCATCTATACTCCTCCTCTGGAATTCAAGCTTCTTCCTCTATTCCCTTGTTCTCCCAATGGACTAAGTACTCCTTTCTTCTAAAACTCCTCATCTGACCTAATTCATGTTCTTCTAACACCTCAAAAATCTGATCTTCCTATCGTCCTGGAATCTACTCTTGCAAGTCAATGGTCGGTTCTCCTCCACTGGTCGACCCTTTTTCATACCTTTACAAATCGACAACATTAAATGTTGGTGAAATATTTAACTCTTATAGCAACTCGAACACATAATCATTGTCCGAAAATTTCTTAAGGATCTTACATGACTCAATTTTCTTCAACTTTAGTTTGTTTTGTGTTCCTCTAGGGAACCTATCCTTCCGCAAATGTATGTAGAAAAAAATCCTTTCACGAAGGATTGTAGTCATCTCCTTTGGTCGGCTCATATATTTTACATCACATTGGTCTTTTCCAATTGTCGCTTCACCTTGTCGTGCACATATTTCATCTACTTAGAAAAAAAACTCGACATATGTTCTCTTTTTCACTTCTACAGGCATCTCCACCAAATTCCTCACTCCATGAGAATTTCTCCCTTGCACAATCTGGAATGGAATCAACCCCATCAACCAATTTACAGAGTTTTTGTACATGAATTCTTGTTGCACCGACACATCCTCCCACTACTTCGGTCGTTCAGTAGTCAAACACCTTAACAAATTACCCAAGCTCTTGTTCACGACTTCAATCCACCCATTAGTTTGCGGATGGTGTGCAAAATTGAATTGCAACCTTATGTCAAGCTTCTTCCATAAGGCTCTCTAGAAATGACCCATAAACTTGGTATCTCTATCCGAAGTGATGATCTTCGATAACCCATGCAATCTCACAAATTATTTGAAAAATAATACAACGATTCATGTGGCATCACTTGTCTTTCGACAAGGAATAAAGTGTGACATCTTTGAAAATATTTCGACTATCACAAATATGGATTCGTTACCTTTCTATGTCCTCACCAATCCCAACACAAAATTCATGTTAATATCCTCCCATGGAATAATCGGCACTGGCAATGGTGTATGTAGTCTCGCATTCTAACTTCTCCCCTTAGCATGTTGACATACTCTTCATTGTCGGACCCACTTCTGTACTTTTGTCGGTAATCCTGGATAATAGTATTTTTCCTAAACGATTGATCTAGTCTTGTCAACACCAAAGTGTCCCACCAATCCTCCACTATGCAACTCTCTGATCAATTTTTCTCTAACTAATCCTTAGGGAATACATAACTGATGCCCCTTAAACAACTATCCTTTTTTAAGAAAATGGTCAAAGTATGGGGCTTTGTCAACACTCCATGGCTCTCGACTAGCATTCCAATATTCTCTGAAGTCTTCATCGGCTTTATACTCTATCTTCACTGAATTTATCCCAGTTACTTGAATAGTCGTCATATTGGGAAATGTAAATATTAAACTAATGTGTCAGAAACCTTGTTAGTATTTCCTGACTTGTGTCACAATAAAAACATGTAGCTCATCGAGAAATTGGACCACTTCATATGCCTTTGATTTAACTTCATCCGAGTGTTCAAATACCTAAGAGCTTGGTGGTTGGTAAACAACACAAATTCTCTTTGTAAAAATAATGTCTTCATTTCTTCAATGCTTGAACAATGGCATAAAATTCCTAGTCATAGACTGAGTATTTATCCTTGGTGTCATCTAGCTTCTCACTGAAGAATGCAATTGGTCAGCTTTCTTGGCTAAACACAACTACAATCGCTAACCTTCTTGTGTCGCAGTTGACTTGAAATATTTTATCAATGTCTATGAGAGATAACACTAGACTCTCTGCCACCTTCTACTTTAGCTTCTCAAAATATTTCTT
Organism: Pseudotsuga menziesii; assembly: GCA_001517045.1. Lineage (NCBI taxonomy): Eukaryota > Viridiplantae > Streptophyta > Pinopsida > Pinales > Pinaceae > Pseudotsuga > Pseudotsuga menziesii. The sequence continues at coordinate 336,318 of LPNX010972566.1, forward strand.
CACTGCTTTGGTCCATTAGAATTCCCCCTTCTTCATGCATGTCGTTAATGGTGCACATATCCTATTGAAATCCCTAATGAACTTCCACTAAAAAAATGAAAGCCCATGAAAAATTCTAACCTTAGTCTCATTTATCAGCATTGGTCACTCCAGTATAACCTTTACCTTATTTGGGTCCATCAACAACCCTTGTCCTGATATCACGAATCCCAATTATGTTAGTTCCTCTTTCATTAAGGGACACGTCAATAGGTTCACCACCAACTTCTCATTATGCAGCCTCTTTAATACTTGTCGAAGGTTTGGGGGGTGTTTTACCTTCATATAGATGAAAATCAATATGACGTTGAGGTAGACTATGTCGGCATACTTTCCCAAAAATGGCTTCAACACTTTGTTCATCATCCTCAAGGATGTACTCGGTGCATTAGTTATCCCAAACAGAATAACTAACCATGCATACAGTCCTTTGTTTGTCTTGAACGTTTTCTTTCACTTGTCGCCTTCTTTAATCATGATATGGTAATAACCACTCTTTAGATCAATTTTGGTGAAGTACCTCGCTCCCCTTAGGAAATCACTCAAGTTGTCCATTCTTGGAAATGGAAACCTGTACTTGATGGAGATCCTATTGATGGATTTTAAATTGGTGCACATCCTCCATTCTCCTCCTCTCTTAGGTTCTAGTAATGTTAGTATTGCACACAGAATCATACTTTCTCTGATCAATTGTCTATCCAACCACTCTTGTACTTGTCAGTTCAATTCGATATTCTTCATCGACATAATCTGATGCAGTGGATTGTTCAACAGAATAAACCTTGTTATAGAGTTTATCTGGTTTTAAACACTCCTCTTTGGTGGTAATCTCGTCAACATCTCATCGATCAGTTTATTCTTGAATTCCTCTAACATCCTTCCAATATCTATCGAAGTTTCCTCCTTTGGTCGTTCCATGTTTAGGCCCTTTGGGATGACTGTGAATCAACAATTTTGCTTATTTTTCTCCTTGAAAAACCCTTTGGATGAACACATCATCACTCTTTTCTCCCAATAATTATGTTGTCGTTTCTCACCATCATCATCCTCCTGCAGAGGAATTACTCTTCCTTTCATGCCATTCTTCTACACAGTAATTGCGTTGGCATAACTGTCATAGACATATTCCAAACATACTTCAATGGTTGTCCCAACAACAGATGGAAAGCATCCATATGACTCACATCACATAATACATTATCTTCTAGGTGTCCAACCTTAAAATTAATCAGAGAGTGCTTGGTCACCATCAGGTGGTGTTCCTTTTGCAACCACAACACTCTTTATGAGTTTGAGTGTGATCAACACTTCAACCCCAATTTCTCGATGACCTCCATCAAGGCTAAGTTCTTTTTTCCACCCCATCAACAATTGTTAGATTGCACCTATCAATGATCTTTACCCTTGTTTGAAAAATAGACTTCCACTGCACCATCTCTTCCTCCTTCTGCCTGGTTGGTTGGATCAATGTCTGTTGGGTCATGAGGTTTCGACCTCCTTCTGCCTTGTCCTCATCATCACTACTTTCGATGGTCGAACCTATCTTTACATTGGAATTTTCGGTTTTCCAACATCTGATATCCAAATAGTTTGTAATTTGAAAATTCTCTAGGCATTATTATGACTTATGCCCGACTTCACGACACTTATAACAAACTACAGCCGGTATGTCAGGTCCCCTACCTACGGTTTTGCTTCCTTGACCAAATGTTCCCCTACCATGGGCCTCTCGAACCTCCCATCGATATTATGGAACAGACTCCCTGGTTGTATCCTCATCTCTTCGCCTAGTATCCTTGATGAATTCCTTCTTGGTCCTACTACCTTTCCCCTAGTAGAAATAGTTCTTCCACCCCTAGCCATCGTCTTCCCTCTAGTTGTCGTGGGCCTTCTTGTAATATTTTCTTCGGATTTCGGGGCCAAATTATAGGCCTCCCTGACCGTTCTGAACTCGACAAAATCAACTCATCTTGGATGGCATAATTCAAGCCATTAACATATCTAGTGACCACTTCCTTTCCTTCATCAATCTGTCCTATCCTAATAGAGAGTTTGTAGAATTCTTCCATGAATTCCTTTATGGTGAACTCCTTATGTTGTATTTTCTACAGTTTCTTGTAAAAGGAGATCATGTATTCTGTAGGAAATAAATTATCCTTTGGCTTGGAGACCATCCTGTCCCAAGACTTGATTTTATCCTCACCCTTCTTTACTCTGTCATCCTGTACATTGTCCCACCACAACAAGGCATGACCTTTCAACTTCAAACAAGCATCTTTCACCCTTTTGGGGTCCTCTATATGCTCCATGTCAAAGTATTTATCCATCTCTCTGACCCAGTCTATCAACTCTTCAGGGTTCATACTTCTTGAGTAGGTAGGAATGTCCATCTTAGCCTTACCCCTCATTTCCAATTGGACTTTCAAGAATATGTCTTCTAGTTCCTCCTCTTCTTCTGTCTCCTGGGAATTTCCTTTCTCAACCTCCTCATCACAGTGGTTGAGGGCTTTAGGAACATATAATCATCGATGCACTTATTTTACGACTACCAACTCATTCTTTAACGTCCTCATTGTTTGGATGCATTCGCTAAATGTTTCATGGTCGATCGTGACCCCTGTGCCTCCTCGCAGTATTCCTCCATGGACATCAACTCCTCTCTGATCAAGCGACTAGATTTCCACTTCCTTCCGTAACTCTACCCAACTGTAGTTGGATTTGCTTCCACATCTAAATGCAACTGGACCCTTACGCAGGATAACTTCCTACTCTTATACCAACTAATACAATTCCCTTAGTGGGGGCATTATCGAATCAAAGTACACAATGAATTAAGTGGTGAACACCCAAAACATTGACATAGACATGCACAAATGCCAAGGATTATGGCTTATATTAAATTCATAGAATCAAATTCCACAAGTGTTTATAATAGAGTCAATGCTTTGTTCGATCATCTCACACTCGAATGTGATCAAGTGTTGTATTTCACATGATTAAACATGATCACTCTCAGGTAAGGATATCAGTCACATATTAGCATTCGCTTTGGTATGGGGAACACCAACCCCTTCTTTCATTAGTAGCATACATTTGTAGCCTTCACGATTTGGTCAAGTCCTACGTATTCCTGCTCAATTCTTCTTCTAGAAGCCCTTGTAATCATCCAGGTCCATTGCACCCCCCTCAGTTATTACTGGAAACAGTCTCCTTCCTTTGCACCACCTGGCATGGTTCAACAAGCACCATAATTGCTCATTAACTTTTGCAACTACCCATGTGCTAGTGCTATGGCTCCTCGACTGGTTGTCTCCAACTGTCGTCGGTCGTCTCCTGACTCCTTAGTTGTCGTCTCAACTACCTTCTTTCCTCCCACTAATTCTGCCCACCTGCTCTTAATTAGACCTTCCCTGTTTGGTCGACTCTCATGCTACTCGGTTGGCTCCTTCAGAACTGATCTATTCCTCAACCGGTCACTTCCGGTTGGCTTCCTGACTCTTTTGACCCCAAATGGTAAATTCCCATCCACCTAGAGGTCATCATCTTTTCCTCTAGACGACTCTTGTTGCCTATCTTCGACCATTGGTCCTTGGTCGGGATTCACTTGCATCAAAATATAAAAGTATGGTACTCAACAATGGATTTGATTTGTTTTTTGCACTTACATACAAGCCTACATACACAGAAGAAGAAATTTGAAATGAGATCAAATTGCAATGTGGATGAAGAAGAATTTCCACGAGAAAACGAAACAAAGCAAGTGTTGGAAATGTGTAAATCATGCATTCTTTTCGTCTACTTATACTCATTTCCATTATGTTTTTGAGATTGTTAGTTGTAGCTCTAGTTTTGTTTATACTTCAAGCATTTTTGGTCCTTCTAGGGAACATTTTTCAAGCATTGGTGACGTATTAACTCACCCTCTTATCTACCAAACCCCAAGTTCATTTTCCACCTCATCACTACAATTCATACATATGTCTCATAGCTTTGTCGAATTGCATACATGGTTGCACTAGAAGTTCCATGTCACCAATTGGACCCACTTTCCAATTAGATTAGGTAGGTAGGTTTTTAGTTTTCCTAGTTAATCCCAACATTTCATTTTCAACATTCCTAGTTTTTATTTTATTTTCTATTTGTTGTCCTCAAAGAAGAGTTTTAAGAGGAAGCTAACTTATGACTCCATGTCCAAACTTTGACTCCATAACCCAATGGATAAAGCACCGGTATGCTAACCCTAGATATTTTATTGGTTTCTCGTCACCTCACAGGGAGGAATCCTCCAATAAAAGGAGCTGATGTTGTCACCTAAAAGGATTAGTGCCCAAAAGCTATTGTTGCATGTGGGGCCCGCCATGGGACAAACTTTACAACTCAATCGAGTGATATATTTGATTGTAGGGTAATCAAGTTTATGGGGTTCATCAATAATTAATAAGTTGTTAGAATTCAATTCTGACATAAGCATGAAAAATGGTTTTGGCCCATGGGGCCCACCACAAGTGAATTTGAGATTTTAGGCCTAAAAGGTAATTCATGTACAATGAATTTTTGAGAAAGGGTTTTTGAGGTCATTGATCATATTAAATTGAGCACATAGATCTGTGAACAAACACACAACTCACATCATAGATCACACAATTTACTCAGTTATTGGAGAATGAAACAGTGCAAAAATGGCTTGCAGCTGTGAATGCTTTTCATTAATCAAAGAGTAATTAGATAATAATTACAATGAAGTACAATGGATTTAATAGCCACATGCAATTCAAATCCACATGAGGAAATTCGAATTGATTACACTCTACTTGATTGTAGGTAACTAATACCTTGTCTAAATCACTATCGGAGGACTCAATAGTTAACTGACCTTGTCTAAACCATAACCAGAGTTCATCGAAGTTCTAAAACACAACTCAAGTGTTACATTCAGTGTTGACTAAGGCTAACTGACTGTGGTAGGTGAGAAATGTGCCCCTCCTGACTGCAGCCATGCAAACCTAGCGCTAACTAAATGTAGAGGACTAGAACTGAATGTAACTAACTCCTAACTTAGCTTGACTAGTCACCAACTCAACTGAACTAAACTTGGTTGGTTTCGGCACTCCCAGTGGATCCTAAATTATAGGGATTGGTCTAGGAGGCTCCTAAACTAATGCATGCAAGTGCAATCAGTGGTAGTAGGCCTCAATTAGTGTTCCCCACACTTTAGTAACCGAAACATGTGCCCCAATTAGTCCAAGTGGACCCAATGGTGCTAGTGACTAAAAATAGACTGGATGGACTCGTGATTTAGACATGACTCCCGATTTAGACAAATGACCAAATTGGACAAGGGAGGATTAATAATCCTAACACCCCCCCTAAATTTTAACTTGGACAATATGTGGGACCTGGTAACTAAAACCATAGGTCACCCATTACATCAAGTAAAGTAAAGTAACTGCTAAAAAACAAGGTGCTGGGGGAAAAACCACATGGGAAAAAATCCCCCCCTCTAATTAAGCAGGTAGAATCAGCATCAATCTGGGTCTTCTTTGCACAGGTATCCTGGGGCCTAGAATGCGAACCTCTCCATCATTATGTCTAGAGGAATCTTCTTCTTTGGAAGAAGAATGATATGCTCAACTAAATCAGAAATATAGATAGCTGTCAGATGAAGACTGGACCCATGTAGAGCAACTGAAGTCAACTGATAAGTGAGAAATGGTTCTTGAGGATTCAAAACATGTGAGGAACACTTAAGAAACTAATATGTTGCAGCCATGAACAGAAAACCATGAGTGGTAAGGACAACCCCAAGTGTTAGGAGCAAGTGTCCAGGCGGATGCAGAAAATCTTCCTCTTTACCAATTCTTTGAGGAGATGAGCATGTGATCAATGGTAGAGAAACACTGGGACTGTTGAGAGAGAATGCTTGAGATCCATAGTATGATATAGCTTCTAAAATATCTAATGAATCACATAATAAAATATCAGCAACCTCATATGAAGAAACTAACACCAAATCCCCATCAATAGTTTTGAAGAGAAAGTGTGGTACTTGATTTTTCACACTAGAATTGGTGAGAGCAGCTACAAGCATGACTGAAAGCTCTTTGATTTTAAGATATGAACTAAATAATATCAGATCAGAAAGTAAATCCGATCTAAATAGGTTCACAACAGATCCAAAACTGTGAAATGAAATCAAATCCCTAGTAGCAGTTTTGTAGGAGACTTGCGGTACTTGTTTCTTCACATCCTTAATGAGAAAAGCTACAAGCAGTCCTGAAAGATTATGAATTTGATATATTAAACCAAGAAATATCATATCAGATATAAATCAGATCATATCAGATTCAAATAAATGGTTAACCGAGACGGTGGATGCACAGCTTTCTTCTTCTTCAAAATTTTGAATTTTGGTGCATGAAATCCTGCAAGAATTTGCTGGAATATCTAGATCATGGGGAGCGAATGGTTCACTCTGGTAATCTGATATTTCTTCCAAAATATCCAAGGTATTACATATTTGCACACTAGTAGCAACATTAGAGGGAGAAAAATCAATTTTCTCTTCACTTTCTAGAGCAATTACTCGTAAATTTTGCACAGAATTCAAAGGAAAATCACCGGTGAATGTTTGCATGGAATTGCAGCAGTATTTTTTTTCATTATCAGAGATTCGAATGTCTTCTTCTATTTCAGCCATATGAGGAGATGAGATATCAGAGATCTCATAAACTTCCAAAGCATCAGGAGAAGGAGTCACTGCATGGAGACTGTCTTCAATTCGAATTGACTGTGTAGAAGCTTCTGCTTCTTCTTCATATTGAACAACTTCATCAGAGAGAGTGTGTCACATGCCCCAATTTTTCAAAATAATATTATCATCTTTGATTTTATTTCAAGACAATATGTTAAATTTTATGCTAAGTTGTAATTGATGACTCGGCGGAGTCAAGGATGTTGAATGTAATTATGAATATTTTAATTATAAATAAATAAAAAGTGGAGACAACAGCTCGGGAGAGTTGTTAAAAGAGTGTTTACTGGTCAGGTTGGTGGAGGAGACTGAGTGGAGAGCAAATAGACAAGTGGCAGCTTCCTCAAACACTTCCAATGTTGCAGGTGGCAACCTCCCTACATTTGGGGTCATGATCCCCCAAGAAAGTGGGATCAGAGCAGGTGGCTCAATTAATGACAACTAAACCAAAAAGACCTATGCAATCTTAATAAAAAATGCCCATTGAAGAGAGCTGAGGCTGCCCATTCCAAGAAGAGAATCATTCAGGTGAATGTACTTCAAAGGATTTCATTGGGAAGGGAATTTCTGGAAGGTGTTTGAGGGGTAAACTGTAGAGAATGATCTAGTACAACTATTCAGCTGAAGGATCTTGCTGCTGAGTGCAAAGTTAGTAATGAGTCATTGGACTAGTATTTTGTTGCTTGGTCCACCAATTCCCAGCCAAGGAGACCAGGAACAGGCTCGGGGGTCTTGAGGAGACGTTGTTTGAGCGCTCTCTAGGAGTTGGTAGGAAGGAACAGCCTCCAAACACTATTGTCATCCAGCTTTAAAAACAGGTTCTACAGTCTTTTATTTGTTGTGTTAAAAATTTATATCTGAGAATGAATGAATAATGAATGATTTACATGTTTGTAGTGAATTGTTAGAGTTTATAATATTTTAGTTATTTGAATGTTGAATCTGTATTTGGATGAGATAACCCTACCTGTATTTTTCCCCGTCTGGATAAACCAGACCGTGCTCTAGCACAGGTAGTGTGTTTAAAATAGATGAAATATGATAGAAATCTAGATTGAATAAAGTTGTTTTGTATTTCAGAACAATCTAGTAATTTATTTCTGTATATAGATGTTTTCAGGAAAGGATACTAATCTATCTAATTAAGTTATTGTTTAAAAACCAGACTATTGTATTAAGAATGCTAGAAAAGAAGTATTCATAATACTTTACAAACAACAAGTTTATTTCTTTTAACAAGTTGATTACTATAAATAGGCTATTTATCTTATTCATAATTGTATTTCTGTAAAATGAAACTACTGACCTGTCACATAGGTAAAAGATTTAACTTACATAAACACTCATTTATTTCTGTGAAGAAAGAACCAAGTCATTTTACATAGTTATTTTATTGTTCATACTGCTTAACTATTTCTACAAGTGTTCACATTTCAAGTAGGGTAATTCTAGTATAGTTCTTATTATAAATAAATTAAGAACATCAATTATAATAGTGTAACAAGGAAATAATAATAAATCCTATCTATGTACTTATAAAATAGATTGAATGCAATGGTAAATAATATTTATTAAATAATATTTATATATGAACAAATTCATTTAAATAAACTAAACAAAAATTAATTATAAAAAAAAATACAGGGTTGAAACCCTTATAGTATTAACATTATAATACTAACATTATAATTTATAGAATTAATATTGTAAATCATAGTAATAACATTGTAATTAATAATCAGAGAAGCAATAATCCAAGGATTTGGATTTATTTAGTATTCTGAACATAAAACTATAAAATGTTATTACAGTCCTATAAGGACAGAGAAATATAACCATGAAAGTATAAAAACTATATACCTGTAACAAACAATAAATTTCACATTATTATTGAACTAAAACCTACAAAATAATTAAAGAAAGTATTTATACACAGGTCACTAACAGGATTAACCCTTGCTCGAATATCCGAGCTTATAAACAAATCATTATAATGAAAGGAATAACAGAACAGGTTATAATAATATATTATAATGAAAGATAAATTTAAAACAATAAAAATATCCTTACACAGTCGAAATAGGGTAAGAACCCTAGTACACAAATTACAGTAAGAGTATCAAAATAACCGAGTTCGAGCTCAGGATAGTTAACTCTCTTTACTTAAAGTTTTAACAGAGAATGGCTTGACAGGCCGCAAATATTTTTACATAAATATACAAAAAACTAGTAAAACAGATATTTACAAGTCACGGCATAAGCCAGAAAACCCTGCTAACAGCAAGGGTTTAGTAAAAACTAAACAAGCAAACCGAGAAACAGTAAACCACGAAGGGTCACTTGCAGGCCATGACCAACCGAAACTGTTCCTTAAAGAACTGAACAAGCATGGATTGCCATGGGTTGACCAGGGCTTACCCGTAAGCAGGAAGCCGACCCTACTCATTTGTATCAGCTGCAAAGAGGGTTGTAAACTGTCACCTGCAAGGTTACGAATCCACAACATTAACATTATGCATTATATCATAAGTGAGTTAAGAACAAGTTTAAGAACTGTTAAAAAGAACTTTTCTCATACCTGGAAACGAAGGTAATATAGCCACCAAGGAACAGGAGCGCTGCTACCAGTAAAATAAAGGGCCAACCCTTCATCTCTCTTGTGACAGACACGGGTCCAACAAGTGCACAAACCACTGCTAGCAGCAACAAGGAGAAGGGAGCAACAACCAAGAAAGAAGCAAATGGTGAAGCTCGCACTGTCACCACAGTGCGAAGCATGAGAATCCACACTCTCAAAAGCCCTATGACAGACAGAGCCATAAAAGAAGCAAGAACTCCTTTAAACTATTCCAACTGGCAGGCCGTGGAGGAACAAACTGAAAAAACTACACACAGTCCAAGCCGTAAGCTCAATTTCACGGCCCTCAACAATTATTGCCAGGTTAAACTCACAATGCAAGCAAGGATTTGAGGATGACGAAGGTAGATTGAACAATGTAACCAGGATGCAGAGCTCATTATCATTCACAGTAGGGTATGCATGGCGGCCATGGAGTAGTTGCAGAGTAGCCCGAAGGCCCGACATTGACAGAGGAGAATGATAAAGTCTAGGGTTACACCAACCCTTATACTCCCAACACTTGGCCAGGAAGGAACCACGTGGTCTCACAAATAATTCAACCATGCAGTGGGTTGATTCTATAGTCCCTGCATGCCAAATGATTTCCAATTATTCAAAACATAATTTATGCACAATCATATAGTATTGCAATCATCCAAAGGTTCCGCATTATCATGGAGTCAACCTACGGTTGCATGGGATTAAACCATGAACCCTTGCATCATTTACAAAGTTATCATATAGCCATCATTTAAGTTCAAACGACGATGAATTCAAAGTTTTTCTTATACAAAACATTATATATAAACCAATCGATGGAGTGGACCAACGTTTCATCCCTTTCCATAATAAGTTATAATGTAAACCTTTTTAAATTGATATGTTTTTCATATTAAGCTTTTTGTTGATCATAAAATCAATGCAACCCCATAACATAGATTCTTGCCCAAAGTATTATATGCATAGAAGCTTTAGTTCTTCACTAATCATTTATCCATTTAGTCATAGCATAAATATTATAGTTGCAAACGTTGATAAGCCTTGTTCTATCGTAAATAAGTTTATGAAGAAAATTTTATGATACTTGGGAGATGCTAATAAAAACGCTATTCATCACCTAGCCAAACTATGATATTAATAAAGTATTCCTAACAGACTTTACATTGCTAATCTTGTTGCCACGAACGTTTAATTTGTGACTTGATAGTTCTATACAACATAGTTTTAAATATGATCATGAACTTTTTAAATCTTATTTGTTTATAACCAGAATTACTGGTAAACATGGATGCATTATAAACAAGATTGTTTTGGTGAGTATCATAGAAAATTATAGTTTTCAGTGGATAGCAAATATTAGGAGGTTGGCTATGAATTCTTTTACATAGCTCAGTTCAACAAAGTTTAATGGCATTTGGTTATTTACTCAACCATGACAAGTACTATCAGTTACACCATGTTTTCGATTAATAACATAATTTTTTAGAGCTATCTAGTGCTTGCAGGAGGTAATAAATCAATCGCTCTTAAAGACTTGACCTAAGTTAATTGTTATGGTCAGAAGCTTAATTCAAGAGCAATACTATAAAAATAAAATAAGAAACTAGAGTGGAACCATCCCACTAGACTCCAAGTCCTTAGGACTTTGTATTTCACTGTAATGTTTAGAACCTTATAGGCAGCAATCTTCATTATAGAAGATGAATAAAAAGCAGTTGCTTATACTATTATTATAAGTTGATAATGTATATTACTGTTAGAACAATCATTACAGCATTACATGTTATGCACTCTAGGTGAAATTAACTTACGACAAAGATCACAAGTTGTGAACTAGGGAGAATAAATACTGTCGATATTTACATATAAGAAAGAAACTCTTCCATATATATATCGTTGACAAAAATAATTGAAGGAAACAAACTACTTGTTTTACCTCATAGAAGTAAATTGATATGTAACAGCTTATTTATCGAGTGTTTTATTTTGCAAATAGAAATATAGCTTAATGCTTTATGGAATTAAAAGGCGTTACTCGATCATTCATACCTATAAACTTGTAAGGACAAATAAGCTTTATGCATTAGCTTAAACGCTAAGTAAGCCCCAGAATCCAAGACAGTTCCACCTACTTGTCGCAAATTAAAACTCATCAGCAAACTGAAAGAGGAATTATTGCACAAGTTAAACCTAACCTTGTATTAAAAAGTAGAATGCTAAGTTACTTAATTAAGATTATGTATTAAATAATTTGGTAACCAATTCTTTTATAGATAACTGTTAGCTGTTAGCAGACCGCATTCTCAGCATTTTGTGTATTTTCACAATTTTAAATTTTTATGAAAATTTGGGGTTTTGACATGTGGTATCAAAGCATAAGGTTCAAACACTAGGCCTTAATGAAGCCCAACTAGCTTTCATAAAACAGTAAATTAAATTATTATGCTGATGTATTTTATTTTAAATGTTATTCAACAGAGAATTGTTTTCTGAAGTTTAACAGGTAGGTAGGGAAAGGCTGGAAGAGTATGCAGAGGAGGAGTCTCCAGTTACCAAAGCAGGAAATCTACCAAGAGATACTATACCAAAGGATTTAACTACCAATTCCTCAGAATTGTTACAAACTGTAAAGGACCTAAAAACTGAAATGGAGTCTATAAAACGAGAAAATGAAATGATTCTGAGGGCTTAAGAAGAGCTGAATCAGATCCTAACTAAAATTTTTCAAACTGAGGGTAGGGGTAGAAGAATAGAATCAGAAGATACCAGTCATCAACGTAAATCTAAAAAGATGAAACATACTAAAACTGAAAGTAGTTCATCTTCTAAAGTGTTTGGTGAACAACGAAATTACCATTCTACTAGTGACAATAGTGATGATAATCAGTATACTAAAAAGACGAAATACAAACCTTATGAGGAGATTTTCGGAGAATTCCAAAAGATAAAACCACCAACTTTTAATGGAGATACTGAGAAGGGGGAGGAATCTGAATCCTTGTTATCTGGGATGAAGAAGTACTTCCAAATATATAACTATTCTAACCAGTTAAATGTTAGAATGGCTATATATAACCTCTCAGGAAAGGCTGACATTTGGTGGCAGGACTTGAAAAGAGTTAAAAGCATAAAAGAGAAAATGTAAACTAGAGTACCTTTAAGAGGTATTTAAAAAAGAAATTTCTGTCTGAGCATTATTATGAGGAGAGAGCCAAAGAGTTTTATGAGTTGAAGTTAGGATCAATGACAATGAAGGATTTGAACAGCAAGTTCTTAAGTCTACTTAAGTATGTACCATACCTTGTAGATGATAAACCAAAGGTACAACGATTTCTTAGCTGTCTCCCTTATCATATTAAAGATAGAATTGAATATGATAACCCAAAGACCTTGGAAGAAGCTATGAGAAAAGCTAACTTTTGTTTTGAGCATAATCGGAAGAAAGAAAGATTGGCCAACTAGAAAGCTAAGAAAAATAATAATCAGTTTGAGCAAAAGAAGAAGGATTTTGTGCTTAACAGAAATTTTAAGAACAATAAGGCCAAAAATTATCCTAATAACAAGAACTTCCAAGGAAATAAGAACAATACACCCAACAACCAGAATAATTCTAAAGGTAAGGATTTTGCAAATAATCATGGAAATTTTACCAAGAGATTTGAACACAAAGAGCCTATCAAGTGCTGGGAGTGTAATGGACCACACTATGCTTCAGTCTATCCAAACCGAAAGAAGACTAGTAACAACATTCATACCATACAGGAGGAGATGACCGTTGTGGAACTAGCGAGGACCATGCCCAGAATTAACGTAGCCTTGGAGAATCGACAAGTTGAATATCAGACTTCCATGGTGGAAGTAGAAGATATGATAAATCAGATCCCTGTAACTATTTTGATTGATCCAGGAGCTAGTCTCAGTTATATTGCACCCCAAATAGTCAAAAAATGTAAGTTATCTGTTGATAAGTTTGAGAATTCATGGTTAGTTCAGTTAGCCACTGGTGCTAAAAGAAAAGTAACTTGTTTTGTTAAAGAATGTGCAATAGTTATGGATAAATTTGAAACTGTTGTTAAACTTAATGTTTTGCCTCTTGGTTCTTATGATTTGCTAATTAGTATGGACTAGTTAGAACAACATAGAGTAATTCTAAACTGTTATGATAAAACTTTCACATGCTTAAACAATGATGAAAAATCAGTAAGTGTTAAAGGAATCCCTAGAAAAACTACCATAAGGCAGATTTCTACCTTACAGCTTAAGAGAGCTGTTAGAAAGGGATGTAAAGCTTATGCAGTAACAATGACTGATGAGGAAAGTTTAATTAAAACAGATAAGTTAAAAGTGGAAGACATACCAGTCTTAAGAGAATATGTTGATGTATTCACAGAAGAGATTCCGTGATTACCTCCGAAAAGGGAATTGGATTTCACCATTGAGCTGGTACCGGGTGCAATACCTAGCTCAAAGGCCCCTTATCGAATGAACATAATCGAACTTAATGAATTAAAATCTCAATTAAAGGAATTAATTGATAAAAAGTATATTCTCCCAAGTGTGTCTCCCTGGGGGGCACCTGTTATCTTCGTTAAGAAGAAGGACGGAACTATGCGACTTTGCATAGATTAACGTCAGTTAAATAAGATGACCATAAAAAATCGATATCTGTTGCCCCGCATAGATGATCTGTTTAATCAACTACAAGGAGCCACGGTGTTTTCAAAAATAGATTTAAGGTCTAGATATCATCAAGGATTAAAGATGAAGACATCTTTAAGACAGCTTTCAGAACTAGATATGGTCATTACGAATTTGTCGTAATGCCTTTCAGGCTTACTAATGCCCCAGCTGTCTTCATGTGTTTAATGAACAATGTTATGCATAAGTATTTAGATAAGTTTGTGGTCGTATTTATTGACGACATTCTAATCTATTCAAAAACTGAAGAAGAACATAAAGAACATCTAAAAATTGTTCTACAAGAGTTGTGAGAACATCAACTCTTCGCAAAGTTTAGTAAGTGTGAATTCTTCAAGGATAAGATTCAGTATTTAGGTCACGTAGTGACCAAGGAAGTAATTTATGTAGATCCTGAAAAGATAAGGGCAATTGAAGATTGGTTGATTCCTAAGGATGTGACGGATGTTCAATCTTTCATGGGCATTACCGGTTACTACCGGAGGTTCATTGAAGGTTTTTCGAGGATAGAAAATCCGATAACTTCCTTACAGAAGAAGGGAAAGAAGTTTGACTGGAATCAGAAGTGTGAAGAAAGCTTTAAAAAGTTAAAAACTTTATCAACCAACGCACCTATTTTAAGAATAGCAGATCCTAATAAAGAATTTGTAGTATGTACTGATTCCTGCAATGATGGCTTAGGCGGTGTTCTGACTCAAGAAGGGCACGTTATTGCCTATGAGTCTAGAAAGTTAAAAGTTCATGAAAAGAATTATGCAACATATGATCTAGAATTAGCAGCTGTAATACACGCCTTAAAGATGTGGCGACATCACCTAATTGGTAGAAAATTTGTTTTGATGACTGATAATAAAGGATTGAAGTATATTTTAGATCGGCCTAATCTAAATGCCAGACAAGCTAGGTGGTTAGCTTTTTTAAGCGAGTATGATTTTGAAATTCAGCATATAAAAGGTAAAGAAAATAAAGTTGCTGATGCATTAAGTAGGAATGCAAGGATGAATTTTGCAGCAGCTATCAGCACCTATGTTTCAGACTTGGATGAACAACTTAAAGAAGGAATAGAATAAGATGAAATTTACCAGAGTTTGCAAGCTAAAGCTAAAGAAAATCCAATAGAAAATTTAATTAAAGGTTACAGTTTAAATGAAAAAGAATTTTTACTGTATAAAGATAGATTGTATGTACCTAATGTACCTAAAGCTAAGTTGTTAATTCTGGATGAAATTCATAAAACACCATATTCAGGTCATCCAGGTTATCAAAAGACTATAACCATGTTAAGAAAAGAGTATTTCTGGCCAAATATGAAAACTGAGGTAGCAGAATATATTGCTAGGTGTTTGGAATGTCAACAGGTAAAAACTGAACATTAACACCCAGCGGGTTTGCTTCAACCATTACCCATCCCTAGCTAGAAATGGGAGATAATTATCCTAGATTTTATTACTGGGATGCCTAGAAATCAAAATTAAAATGATTCTATCATGGTAGTAGTTGATAAGTTAAGCAAAGCAACTCACTTTATACCTGTTAAAACTACTTATAAAGCTACAAACATAGCTGATATTTTTCTAAAACAGTTTTTTCGATTGCATGGAGTACCAAAAGTCATAATCTTAGATAAAGATCCTAAGTTTACAGAAAATTTTTGGAAGTCTTTGTTTAAAGGGTTAAACACTACATTAAATTTCAGTACTTCTTTCCATCCTCAAACAAATGGACAAACTGAAAGGGTAAACTAGGTACTGGAAGATCTATTAAGAATGTATGTGAAAGACCAACCTGGTAAATGGGAGGACTATTTACATCTGGTAGAATTTGCTTATAATAATAATTATCAGACATCAGCCAGATTTAGTCCTTTTGAAATTATATATGGACGGAAATGTAATACTCCTATCTCTTGGAGTAATCCAGTAGATAGACTGGTATTGGGTCCAGAACTGTTAAAAGAAATGGAAGAAATTGTAAAACAAGTGCAGAGAAATTTGAAAGTGGCACAGTATCGGTAGAAAAGTCAAGCAGACTTAAAAATAACTCTAAAGGAGTTTCAGGTAGGTGAACATGTGTTCATTAAGGTAAGGCCCAAAAAGAGCTCTTTGAGATTGGGGAGTTGTGCAAAATTGGAACCTCGTTACTGTGGCCCATTTGAAATTTTGTTTAGGATTGGACAAGTAGCTTATCAATTAGCATTACCACCTAATTTAAGAGTACATAATGTTTTTCATGTTTCTGTTTTAAAGAAACATGTTCATGATGCTACTCATGTTGTTAACTGGAATAATGTACAGGTGGAACCAGAAGGGGATTTTCTGGTGGAACCGGACTGTATCCTTGGGAGGAGGGAGATTACACCTCGGAACCGCACCATTGGACAGGTAAAGGTGCAATGGAAGCACCTTAGTCTAGAGAAAGCCACCTGGGAATTGGAAAGTAAAATGCGAGATACATATCCAATTCTGTTCCAGGGGAATTTTGAGGATGAAGAATAAATAACATCGAGGATGATGTTATATTCTAACGGGGTGTGTATGTCACATGCCCCAATTTTGCAAAATAATATTATCATATTTGATTTTATTTCAAGACAATATGTTAAATTTTATGCTAATTTGTAATTGATGACTTAGCAGAGTCAAGGATGTTGAATGTAATTATGAATATTTTAATTATAAATAAATAAAAAGTGGAGACAATAGCTTGGGAGAGTTGTTAAAAGAGTATTTACTGGTCAAGTTGGTGGAGGAGACTGGGTGGAGAGCAAATAGACAAGTGGCAGCAGCCTCAAACACTTCCAATGTTGCAGGTGGCAACCTCCCTACATTTGGGGTCATGACCCCCCAAGAAAGTGGGATCAGATCAGGTGGCTCAATTAATGACAACTAACCCGAAAAGACCTAGGCAATCTTAATAAAAAATGCCTATTGAAGAGAGGTTAGGCTGCTCATTCCAAAAAGAGAATCATTCAGGTGAATGTACTTCAAAGGATTTCATTGGGAAGGGAATTTCTGGAAGGTGTTTGAGGGGTAAACTGCAGAGAATGATCTAGTATAGCTATTCAGCTGAAGGATCTTGCTACTGAGTACAGAGTTAGTGCTCATTCATTGGACTAATATTTTCTTGCTTTCTCCATTAGTTCCCAGCCAAGGAGACCAGAAACAGGCTTGGGGTCCTGAGAAGACGTTGTTTGAGCGCTCTCCAGGAGTTGGTAGGGAGGAACAGCCTCCCAACGCTGTTGTCATCCAGCTTTAAAAACAAGTTCTACAGTCTTTTATTTGCTCTGTTAAAAGTTTATATCTGAGAATGAATGAATAATGATTGATTTACATGTTTGCAGTGAGCCGTTAGAGTTTATAATCTTTTAGTTATTTGAATGTTGAATCTGTATTTGGATGAGATAACCCTACCTGTGTTTTTCCTCGTCTGGATAAACCAGACCATACTCTAGCACATGTAGTGTGTTTAAAATAGATGAAATATGATAGAAATCTAGATTGAATAGAGTTGTTTTGTATTTCAGAACAATGGAGTAATTTATTTCTGTATATGGATGTTTTCAGGAAAGGATACTAATCTGTCTAATTAAGTTATTGTTTAAAAATCAGACTATTGTATTAAGAATGCTAGCAAAGAAGTATTCATAATACTTTACAAACAACATGTTTATTTCTTTTAACAAGTTGATTACTATAAATAGGTTATTTATCTTATTCATAACTATATTTCTGTAAAATGAAACTACAAACCTGTCACATAGGTAAAAGATTTAACTTAGATAAACACTCATTTATTTCTGTGAAGAAAGAACCAAGTCATTTTATAGAGTTATTTTATTGTTCATACTGCTTAACTATTTCTACAAATGTTCACATTTCAAGTAGGGTAATTCTAGTATAGTTCTTATTATAAATAAATTAAGAACATCAATTATAATAGTGTAACAAGGAAATAATAATAAATCCTATCTATGTACTTATAAAATAGATTGAATGCAATGGTAAATAATATTTATTAAATATTATTTATATATGAACAAATTCATTTAAATAAACTAAACAAAAATTAATTATAAAAGAAAATACAGGGTCGAAACCCTTATAGTATTAACATTATAATACTAACATTATAATTTATAGAATTAATATTGTAAATCATAGTAATAACATTGTAATTAATAATCAGATAAGCAATAATCCAAGGATTTGGATTTATTTAGTATTCTGAACATAAAACTATAAAATATTATTACAGTCCTATAAGGACAGAGAAATATAACCATGAAAGTATAAAAACTATATACCTATAACAAACAATAAATTTCACATTATTATTGAATTAAAACCTACAAAATAATTAAAGAAATTATTTAAACACAGGTCACTAACAGGATTAACCCCTGCTCGAATATCCGAGCTTATAAACAAATCATTATAATAGAAAGGAATAACATAACAGGTTATAATAATATATTATAATGAAAGATAAATTTAAAACAATAAAAATATCCTTACACAGTCGAAATAGTGTAAGAACCCTAGTACACAAATTACAGTAAGAGTATCAAAATAACCGAGTTCAAGCTCAGGATAGTTAACTCTCTTTACTTAAAGTTTTAACAGAGAATGGCTTGACAGGTCGCAAATATTTTTACATAAATATACACAAAACTAGTAAAACAAAAATTTACAAGTCACGGCATAAGCCAGAAAACCCTGCTAACAGCAAGGGTTTAGTAAAAACTAAACAAGCAAACCGAGAAATAGTAAACCATGAAGGGTCACTTGCAGGCCACGACCAACTGAAACTGTTCCTTAAAGAACTGAACAATCATGGATTGCCATGGGTTGACCAGGGCTTACCCGTAAGCAGGAAGCCGACCCTACTCATTTGTATCAGCTGCAAAGAGGGTTGTAAACCGTCACCTGCAAGGTTACAGATCCACAACATTAACATTATGCATTATATCATAAGTGAGTTAAGAACAAGTTTAAGAACTGTTAAAAATAACTTTTCTCATACCTGGAAACGAAGGTAATATAGCCACCAAGGAACAGGAGCGCCGCTACTAGTAAAATAAAGGGCCAACCCTTCATCTCTCTTATGACAGAGATGGGTCCAACGAGTGCACAAACCACTACTAGCAGCAGCAAGGAGAAGGGAGCAACGGCCAAGCAAGAAGTGGACGATGAAGCTCGCACTGTCACCACAGTGTGAAGCATGAGAATCCACTCTCAAAAACCCTATGACAGACAGAGCCGTAGTAGAAGAAAGAACTCCTTTAAACTATTCTAACAAGCAGGCTGTGGAGGAACAAACCCAAAAAATACACACAGTCCAAGCCGTAAGCTAAATGTCACGGCCCTCAACAATTATTACCAGGTTAAAATCACAATGCAAGCAAGGATTCAAGGACGACGAAGGTAGACTGAACAATGTAACCAGGACGCAGAGCTCATTATCATTCACAGTAGGGTAAGCATGGCGGCCATGGAGTAGTTGCAGAGCAGCCTGAAGGCCTGAAATCGATAGAGGAGAATGACAAAGTCTAGGGTTACACCAACCCTTATACTCCCAACACTTGGCCAAAAAGGAACCACGTGGTCTCACAAATAATTCAACCATGCAGTGGGTCGATTCTTTAGTCCTTGCATGCCAAATGCTTTCTAATTATTCAAAACATAATTTATGCACAATCATATAGTATTGCAATCATTCAAAGGTTTCGCGTTATCATGGAGTCAACCTACGGTTGCATGGGCTTAAACCATGAACCCTCGCATCATTTACAAAGTTATCATATAGCCATCATTTAAGTTCAAACGACGATGAATTCAAAGTCTTTCTTATACAAAACATTATATATAAACCAATCGATGGAGTGGACCAACGTTTCATCCCTTTCCATAATAAGTTATAACGTAAACCTTTTTAAATTGATATGTTTTTCATATTAAGCTTTTCGTTGATCATAAAATCAATGCAACCCCATAACATAGATTCTTGCCCAAAGTATTATATGCACAGAAGCTTTAGTTCTTCACTAATGATTTATCCATTTAGTCATAGCATAAATATTATAGTTGCAAACGTTGATAAGCCTTGTGCTATCGTAAATAAGTTTATGAAGAAAATTTTATGATACTTGGGAGATGCTAATAAAAAGGCTATTCATCACCTAGCCAAACTATGATATTAATAAAGTATTCCTAACAGACTTTGCATAGCTAATCTTGTTGCCGCCAACGTTTAATTTATGTCTTGATAGTTCTATACAACATAGTTTTAAATATGATCATGAACTTTATAAATCTTATTTGTTTATAACCAGAATTACTGGTAAACATGGATGCATTATAAACAAGATTGTTTTGGTGAGTATCAAAGAAAATTATAGTTTTCAGTGGATAGCAAATACTAGGAGGTTGGCTATGAATTCTTTTACATAGCCAACCTCCTAGTATTTCACTTAACCATGACAAGCACTATCAGTTACACCATGACAAGCACTATCAGTTACACCATGTTTTCGATTAATAACATAATTTTGTAGAGCTATCTAGTGCTTGCAGGAATCAATAAATTAATCGCTCTTAAAGACTTGACCCAAGTTAACTGTTATGGTCAGAAGCTTAATTCAAGAGCAATACTATAAAAATAAAATAAGAAACTGGAGTGGAACCATCCCACTAGACTCTAAGTCCTTAGGACTTTGTATTTCACTGTAATGTTTAGAACCTTATAGGTAGCAATCTTCATTACAGAAGATGAATAACAAGCAGTTGCTTATACTATTATTATAAGTTGATAATGTATATTACTGTTAGAACAATCATTACAGCATTACACGTTATGCACTCTAGGTGAAATTAACTTACGACAAAGGTCACAAGTTGTGAACTAGGGAGAATAAATACTGTCGCTATTTACATATAAGAAAGAAACTCTTCCATATATATATCGTTGACAAAAATAATTGAAGGAAACAAACTACTTGTTTTACCTCATAGAAGTAAATTGATATGTAACAGCTTATTTACCGAGCTTTTTATTTTGCAAATAGAAATATAGCTGAATGCTTTATGGAATTAAAAGGCGTTACTCGATCATTCATACGTGTAAACTTGTAAGGACAAATAAACTTTCTGCATTAGCTTAAATGCTAAGTAAGCCCCATAATCCAAGACAGTTCCACCTACTTGTCGCAAATTAAAACTCATCAGCAAACTGAAAGAGGAATTATTGCACAAGTTAAACCTAACCTTGTATTAAAAAGTAGAATGCTAAGTTACTTAATTAAGATTATGTATTAACTAATCTGGTAACCAATTCTTTTATAGATAACTGTTAGCTGTTAGCAGACCGCATTCTCAACATTTTATGTATTTTCAAAATTTTAAATTTTTATGAAAATTTGGGGTTTTGACAGAGTGGAGGTTGAGAATTTTGGATCAGGAATGCTTATGGTGCTGGATATTCTCTCCAAAGTGCTATTATGATCCTCATCAATCATTCCAAAGGTTTTGTCCAATCTTGTCCAAAGTTCCTTTAGGTCTTCAATAGATCTACTGAGGTAGTGCAAGCTAGAAGAAAGACCCAGTGCTATTCTTCCAAAAGCTGCATCACATTTATTTAGCCAGTCATTCTCACTAAAACACTCTTCACCGAGTCCAAAAGACACCCCATAGAGACCTTGTCTCATCAGAGATGCAATCATCTTCTTCTTCCATTTTGAATAGTTTGAGAATAGGGAGAGAAGAGGAACTGATGAATCCATTCGAAGTTGTACCTGCAAAAACACAAAAGGGGCACTGTAAGGTCAATAGCCTGCACATTTCATGTTTTCATCACACCCAGCATAGTTGATCAAGCAAGCTTGATCAACAATTCCTTAACTTGGAGTATTAAGTGGTAAACCTTCTGCTTCTGGTGCAGAGCTGGAAGGAGCAATTTTACTCAAAAATGATCCAGTAGGAGATCTGAGGAGGAGAAGTGCCTTGTCCGCCGAGGCTCTGTTACCATATTAAATTGAGCACATAGATATGTGGACAAACACACAACTCACAGGATAGATCACACAATTTACTCAGTTATTGAAGAATGAAACAGTGCAAAAATGGCTTGCAGCTGTGAATGCTTTTCATTAATCAAAGAGTAATTAGATAATAATTACAATGAAGTACAATGGCTTTAATAGCCACATGCAATTCGAATCCACATGAGGAAATTTGAATTGATTAGACTCTACTTGACTATAGGTAACTAAGACCTTGTCTAAATCACTATCGGAGGACTCAATAGTTAACTGACCTTGTCTAAACCATAACCAGAGTTCATCGGAGTTCTAAAACACAACTCAAGTGTTACATTCAATGTTGACTAAGGCTAACGATTGTGGTAGGTGAGAAATGCGCCCCTCCTGAGTGCAGCCATGCAAACCTAGTGCTAATTGAATGTAGAGGACTAGAACTGAATGTAACTGACTCCTAACTTAGCTTGACTAGTCACCAACTCAACTGAACTTGGTTGGTTTCGGCACTCCCAGTGGCTCCTAAATTGTAGGGATTGGTCTAGGAGGCTCCTAAACTGATGCATGCAAGTGCAATCAGTGGCAGTAGGCCTTAACTAGTGTTCCCCACACTTTAGTAACTAAAACATGTGCCTCAATTAGGCCAAGTGGACCTAATGGTGCTAGTGACTAAAAATAGACTGGATGGACTCCCGATTTAGACATGACTCCCGATTTAGACATATGACCAAATTGGACAAGGGAGGATTAATAATCCTAACAAATCATGCTAGAACTAACATAATCAAATTCCTACTTGTATAAGTGTGAAAACACAATAGAGCCTGCTTTAAGAAAATCTAAACATACATGAAGAATGGCTCGTCTAAAGCAAAAATGGTTTGGACATGTTTATTTGGGTCACTAATAGAGCTGACATAATTCAATTTCCACATACAAAAATGCAAAATTCTAACACTAACTTCCCGCAAAAGTTTCTAGTTGTGCTTTTTGGTTTGAAAGGTATCTCAAGATAGTGTTAAAAAGTGTCGTGGGAAACCAAAAGCACAATTATTAGGTTTGGGTAGGTTTTCCATACAAAATTATGATTGGGTCCATAATTCACGGTTGTTGATGAGGTTGGGGGCTACATACTAGCAACAAATCAACGGTACAACGGTTTTGATAGCATGATCGAAACCTTTGCGCGAATGTTGAATTAAGTAGGTGGGTTGTACAATCTCATCAACGGTTCATGTAAAGCTGGCATAAAGCTATCTTCACATCACATGCAAATCATAAAAGTTTCATAATACGTTTTATATATGATGGTGCTGCCCCCTTTTTGGCTGTTTAAAGTAGTTCTATCCCCTCACCAAAATGTCTCACATTATCATTTTGCTCTTTTATAAAGATATTTTAATTTTGATATTTTACATAAGGATAACAGGCATTTTGATATTTTAATCCATATTTTACATAAGAGGGAGAAATTTTGATATTTTAATCCATATTTTACATAAAAAAATATGTTTTTGCTTTTGATAAAAAAAATATCAAATATTTTTTATATTTTAATTATATACCTATAAAGTTTCTTGAAAAAGATAACAATATTTTTCTTGAAGAAAAATCATTTTATAAATAATGCATTAGACTGCCAAAAGGACTTTCTAGATACAACTAGAACATGTAAAAGGTACATATTAAAAATTTCCATGCAAAAATTCTCACTAAAGTATTTTGTGAGGGATTGAGCTAAACAATGTATTTTGTAAGAGATTGAGCTAAACGATGTATTTTATAAGAGATTGAGTTAAACTCTAAAGTATTTATATTTTTGTTGGTGAAATTTGTTTAGAATTCCGATAGGAAAATTTAGCTTAAATTACAATTTTGATCGCAAAATAAATTCAACCTCCTGGAAGTGGGAACACCCTAACTCCCTGAGGCAACCTAATTATACAATTTCAACATTTCTTACCAAATTTTGAGAAAATTTTCACCCAAAAAAAATTGATGCAAATGATCTAGAATTTAGCTCACCTCATGTGGAAGCATAAAGATATGTGTGATTAACACATACCGCGCTCCACAACAAAAACGCGAATCCCCAATTTGTGACAGGCAAAGGCAACGGTGACAGTCAATTTTCACCGACTTACCAAGTCACGAGTTATTTGTGAAGTTGTGAACCATGCATTAAATCTATGAAATAATCTTGTTTACAAAGATTGCTCAAAGTCGTGATTTTATTCATGGTGTCGGAGTCCATTATTGAAACTCACTCGCTTATAAATTATTTTCTCTGAATCTTGGAACGATCAAGAATTGTATGCCATGCCCATTGATGCGGGGAACTCTTGAATTCATGGTCGATCCATCGTCCTGTGTCCCAACATGGCTACAGCCTGCAAATTATTGGGCATTTAACAGTCATTGAGGGTTGAATAAATTGAAAAATGGATGATCAAGACGGGCACATGAGCACGGTTTCTGTAGCAGAGGATGGCCGGATTGAATGGTCCGGTGTTGCAAAGGCTGCACTATCGGAATCCAAGAAGCTATGGCTTCTTTCAGGGCCGTCAATAATTGTTGTGGTTTTCAATTTTCTACTCTCGGCCGTCTCCCAGATGTTTGCAGGCCACTTGGGTGAGTCGGAATTAGCAGGAGCCTCCATCGCCAATATCGGGATTCAAGGATTCGCCTATGGAATTCTGGTTTGTATCAGAATAACCTGAGCAGGTTTTGGTTTTGATTTTAGTATTTTGTATAATGATTGCTCGAAACACATGTCATCTCGTTGGGTTGACAACATTTTATTCTTTATCGTTATCAATCTCTTTAATCTTGACTGTATAGAAATCTTGCAAACATCTATGTAAATTTCTAGTAAAAAATGAATTAGTAATTTTTTATAGAAATTCTGCTACCAACCCTTTTTTCTCACACTGTATTTTTGTTTTGCCCAATCTACAATCAATTTATGATTTTGCCAACGAATTTGTTTCAAAAATGTATATTACTTGATAACTTATTTTTGGATTTTGGATAGATCGGAATGGCAAGTGCAGTGCAGACTGTATGTGGGCAAGCATTTGGAGCCCAGCAGTATAATATGCTTGGGCTCATATGCCAACGATCTATGATCATACTGACTGCAGCTTCTGTGTTCCTGAGTTTTCTCTATGGTTTCTCAGAGCCTGCACTGCATGCTATAGGACAAACCAGAGCAATAGCTGAGAATGGAGGCATTTTTGCTAAAGGACTTATTCCTCAGATATTTGCCTTTGCACTTAGTTCTTCCCTGCAAAGGTTTTTGATGGCACAGAATATAGTGACTCCTGTTGCTTATATTTCTGTAGCCACTTTTGTGTTGCATGTCCTGCTAAGTTGGGTGGCTGTTTACAAGCTGGGATGGGGCCTGCTAGGAGCCTCATTAACTCTCAGCCTGTCCTGGTGGATTCTCACCATTGCAACTTTCTCGTATGTTCTCTGGAGTCCACGTTGTAAGGATACATGGAATGGTTTCTCATCAAAAGCCTTCACTGGGCTTTGGCCATTCTTCAAATTAACAGTGGCTTCAGCTTTTATGCTATGGTAAGATGAATTTTCAGGACCACTTAACTATATTGGAATTTATAGACACAAACTAAATCAAATAGCCAGTGTGCTATATGTTTATGAATGGTTGTTAACTGCTATTATATATATACTGACAAACTTTAAGCGTGTCTCCATTACAACAGCTTGGAAATATGGTATAATCAGAGCCTGGTTCTCATTTCAGGACTGTTGCCAAATCCAGAAGTCACTTTGGATTCACTTTCAATTTGGTAATATCACTGAATCCATGCTAAGAAATATGCCAAATATGAAAGAAAAAAACTATGCCAAATATGAAAGAAAAGGAACTAGTTAATTTGGCTTACAACAAATGATCCATTATTAGAAGGAGTGGGCTTTTTCTTTTCTAATGCAACCTTAGCTTTCTGCTGTTTACTTATACATTACTAAGAATAGTTTTGTTTTTAATGCTTTTAATATGTGATGAGGTATCGTGTGGAAGAACTTTCTTAATGCTTTTACTGTGTGCTTTTAATGCTTTTACTATGTGATGAGGTACCGTGTGGAAGAACTTTTTTAAGAAAAATAAGCTATTTTTTCTTATTTATATTTATTTTTTTAGATTTTGAATTCATTTTTACAATTTATTTTTTTAGATTTTGAATTCATTTTTACAATCAAATTTTATGAATAGATCTATTTAAATAATATTATTTCTATTAAAAAAATATTTTTATAAAAAATAAATTACAAAATTTTACCATTTAATACTTATTTATAAAAATTCTAATTTTAAAAAATTATAATTTAAATAACTAAAATTGTAATTTCTACAAAATCTCATAACTTATTTTTTCTTTAAAAAAAAAGCTTTATAATTTTATGAAATATGCTCCAAGGGTCTGTTAATATTCGTTTCAATCAGCCTTATCATAAGTAATTTAAATAACTAAAATTGTAATTTCTACAAAATCTCATAGTTACTTATTTTTTCTTAAAAAGAAAGCTTATGAAATATGCTGTTAATATTCGTTTCAATCAGCCTTATAATAAGTCCCCATAAACTTCCTTTGACAGTCTGTGAAAAACTTACAAAATTTCATAACTTACTGAAATAAACTTGTTAATGATAATTATTAAAGTGAACCAAAACTAATTTTAGTTAATGAAACTATTGTTATTAATATTCACTGAAACCAGTGATGGTTGTTTTCTCATCAAAGCTCATTTCAATAATTCAACGGCGTTTCACATGGCAGTATGAACTACTGGACCTGGGACTTGCAACTAATTATGGGCATCAGCGCTGCTGCATGGTTTGTACCAAACAACTAATATTTTAGTTTCATAGTAATGTTTTGGTTTGACATTTTATATATCTTTATGAATATATATATGGATTGGGATTTGTCCCATTGTTGATTATATTTATCTTGGCAGTGTAAGAGTGGGCAACGAGCTTGGAGCACGGAGGCCCAAAACTGCAAGGTTTTCAGTTGTGGTTGCAGGTTGTACCTGCTTCTTAATCAGTGTCATTCTTGGTATTGGAGTTTTGTTACTCAAGAAACAGCTGAGTGAAGCATTTACAAGTAGCAATGAGGTTATAAAGGCGGTTTCTGCCATGACGCCATTGCTAGCATTATCAGTGCTCTTGAACGGGATCCAACCCGTTCTTTCATGTAATAACAATCATCATATATATTATTAATCTCTCAAACAAAGGATTTTTCCATATAGTATGTTGGAACTACTAACTATACATGGATTCTTTGGTATAACAGACGTAGCAATAGGATGTGGGTGGCAATCTTTTGTGGCATATGTCAATTTGGCGTCATTCTACATCGTCGGTCTACCTATTGGAATAGTGTTGGGATTTAAGGTGCATCTAGGAGCTCGGGTAAATATTTGTTGTTCTTCGTTGCTCTTTAATCATTTTTGGTTTTCTGGATTCAGGGAAATAAAGCATATTGAAACAACTATTTCCAGTTGATTGAATTCTGAATGTTTTTGCAGGGAATATGGTGGGGTATGATCAGCGGGGTTGGATTGCAAACAGTTATTCTTATTATTTTTACAGCCCGAGCTAACTGGAAAAAAGAGGTAAGATTGCAGGGCACTATATATAGAAATAAAACAAAATTTATAATAGAAAGCTGCATGCGTGAAAAGCGTAACGCTCTTTATATTGCACTGTCCCTGGACATAGGTGGAAGCCGCCGTGGATCGTGTGAAACGTTCAAGTACTACTGAGGAGCAATCTCATCAACTTCATGAACTGGCTTCCCAAGCTTAATGTGAACAAACAAACTCAAACCCAAACCTGCAGTCCAGGTTTCAGTTTTGCTGTAATGCTGATATTTGATTGGCTAGGCCTTAAACAAATTACCACGATCTTTAAACCGTCACGCTGCTATATATATCTATATATATATATATATATCCAGCGTGTAGTTCTTCTATGAGTTGCCACGCAGAGGAAAGAAATTATTAACTTCTAAGACTGGAGAATTTGGTTTTCTTGCGCCCTGTATCGAAGAGTTCCAAATGAATAGCCCATTTTATTTACGATGGTTGACATTGATTTTCTTTGGGAAAGTAACAAGATAGTATATAATTCAATGGTCAATCTGTAATGAGGATAATCACCATTATCCATGAATAATGTTTTACTTAAAGTGGAAAAAAATACTTATTACACTTATTCAATGGAACTGATGTTAGAGTTTGATTTTTTTTTGGCGAAGTCATAAAATCTATATTAAGTCAATGGTTGGTCAATCTAACTGATCATCGCCATTATCCATGAAAACTTAAAAAACAAATATTTATCATCTTATTTAATGACAACACTACTTATGTGGGGATAGGTGATACATTGCACTTGTCATAATTCAAATATATTGAAATAAATAAGAAATATATTAGTTAGGCATTGTAATTAATAATATATAAAAGGTGTAAAACAAATAAATATATTAGTAAATGCATTGTAATTAATATTACGCAAAGTTTAAAACGAATAATTATATCGATATGTGTTTATGATGTGGATAGGTATTTTAATTTGAAATTTGGAGTGGAGTAAGGTTTATGTTATTTTTTAAATTAAAGGATGAGGATGAGACTAGATTGATTCTATGGTATTCTTTCAAAATTTTAAAACAACAATTATAAAAAAAATATAAAATATAATTGGTAGTTTGATAACTAATAGGGATGCATCGATAACTTATAGTGATGAATGGATAACTAAGAGTTTATGGAAGATAACTAGAAGAATGCCACATAAAAAATAAAAATAAAATCAGAAATAAGTGATAGTTGATAAATGAATTATAGGAAGAATGCCAGTGATAACATGTAGCTAGGCATGGATAGCTCAAAGTTGAACTCGTTTTTTTTAACAGAAGTCGTGAATATATTATATTGAATAAAAGGTTATAGCTAGCCAAGCATACAAAAATAGAGGGTCTGAAACCAGCCAAGAGTGCTATAGAACCCAAAATTACAAAATCATTTGGGCAGATTGCTATATATCTGAGTTTACATCTATGTCTGTTGTAACTTCTAATTCCTTTAGTAGTATAAATACAAATGTAAACACCTAAAACAAGACAACAAAAAAACATAGAGTACCCATTTTTGCAAGGTTACACCTGTTGCTTCCCTTTTGTGTCTAAGACTAGTTGAACCACTGATGCTTCCTCCATTGCTTGAACTCTGGAAGTGTAATCGTGCATGTGGGTGCTTTGATTCATGTTCACTAGTTTGCGTAGACCGTCCTTCATGTAGCCCATTGTGCCCATGATTTCATAAAAGTCACGACGATTATCTTCGATCCTGGTGTCCTGATTTTCTATCTGTCTAGCCATCCAGTGCACTGTTCGACTGCCTTCAGTAATGCTTCTGTTGACGATGTCATAGAGCCACCTAAGATGTTGCTTGATGTCTCTGAGCGAATTCTGAATCTCCTTGAGTGCAACTTCATTATCCGCCATTTCGTGATTGTGAGGGGACAACTCTAGATGGACTAAACCTTCAACTGGATGCACATGGAAAAGACCTGTAATGTTGATTCCTTCCAGTGAAGGAGGGATAGAACCAAATTCCGCACTGAAACACAACCCCAATGAGGGAGGAACTGAACCCAAATCTACGCGGACCAAATTGCTACAGAATTCCAAGAATTCCAAGACGAAGCTTGGGGCAACCTTTGCATTGGGACACTGCCTCCGTCTTTGCTGAAATTCCAATCTTCAATTATAGTGAGACCGATGAAATCTCTATCTTCTTCGAATCCAGAAACACTGCTATCGTAAGCTTTCTTAGCAAAGGAAGAGTTGTTCCCAGCTCTGGAAGGAACGATAATGGAACGTACATTGGGTTTGGAATGAGCAAAAAGAGAATCCATTGAAACTCATGTGAGAGATCCTATCCTTCTGCCTTGATTTGGCTCAATCTTTAAAACCATCACATGGCCTCTGCCTTGGAGATCGAGAACCAGCTGCCAAGTACCTTGCCTACTGGAAGAGAAATTTAATGCATTCGTCGGAATCTAGATGTGAAGAAACACCTCTCCCGTATGTGTCTTGATGTTAGAGTGGGTGGAACTTTTTTTTTTCAGAGGAAAAAATACCAGCCTTTGTTATTCATTCAAGAATCAAAAGACATCTTATACATATGGCCAACAGATGGCCTCTCAGTCTTGGCACAAAATGCACAAATGGAACCCCGTCATGACAAGAACAACAAAGATCTAAGTGACATACAAACAACCCATAGAGAAAGAAGGAGCACAAAGTCTGACAAATGTAGACTTTCTCATCATTCCTGATAAACAGGTCAAAATATGCTGATAGAGAGATCGAGAGTGATAAAAAAACAGACAAGTCTTGAGCAAAGCATGCCAGCTGAAAGTCACTGCAAAGCGGACTAAGAAAAAATACATATCAAATCACAATGTGCCAAAAGAATAAGAGCATATAGCTCTGCACATGCTAGAAAAGCATAAAATGACCTTGATCAATGATCATGCCATCCAGAGATTCAGAAAAGAAACTAAAACCCATATCTATCTTAAAGCGTGTTATGCTCACGATATATATGTTTGAAGATCACATGAGGGGCAGATAGCAGCATAGAACGGATGTCATCACACCAATGACTCAGAGAAGGGACATTAAGAGTTTCGAGTCTGTTAGGCCAAGAGATAATGACAAGAGAGTCACCAAATATCGAGTGCATGGGTAAACCCATCAACTTACTCACTCTCAGAATAGCCCATAATGCCAGTAATTTAGCTCTTGTGTTTGTGATGCAGCCACAGCCCGGGGAGAAACTAATGCAATAATCAACATTAAGATGTATCACAAAGCCAGCACCACCAAAATTTCCTGCAGCAGCCCCATCAAAAAAGCCACATGGGTAGATGATCATGGGACACGATCCAATATTTCTAATCCTTTGATTTTTTTGAGGTACCAGATACAAGTGCATAAGGTTATCAATCTAAATGATAAGAGCATGGACAAAGGGCGTTTTATTGTAAAAAATGCATCAGTTTCTAAGATTCCAGATACACCAATAAAAGAAAATCGGTAGATATCTGAAGTGAGCAGAGATCAGGATGTTGCTGAACCAGTATTCCAAAAAAGAAGAGACAAATACAAATTGAGAAGGAGGAAGTCCATATCGAACAACAAAGTAGGAAAAGACTCCTTTGGAGAATGAACACTCAATAAAGAGATGCTAGGTATTCTCTTCACCCATACTGCAAAGGACACATCTACTAGGGCCCCGCATACCCCGATGTTGTAATTGATCCCAAGTTAGAATCCGACTCTTAACAGTTAACCAAATGAAGCAACCAATTTTCGAAGGGATATTAAGATTCCAGAGCGAATCAAGAGCAGAGGACTGACCCTCAAAGCAAAACGAGGAAGCTATACAATCATAACCCAAGGCAGCAGTTAAAGGACCCACATGTTTATTATGTGTCCATAATAATGAGTCACAAGTATCAGAAAGACGAATCCTTCCATACTCCAGCCCTCTAATGTAGCTGTCCCATTTTAATTTCCATTCACCCTGAATATCCAGTTCATATGCCGTGAACCAATAGTTCTAAGAAAATGGAGTATGATTTTGCGCTTGATCCAAAGTATAGATGCCAAAATCCTCTAAGTAATCCCACAAATCATGAGGGAGAAGATAAGATGACCCCAAACCAACAATGGGATCCACTCCCAGTCGGATTGACGACCCATTACCAGCCTTCCAAGTAAGCCCTTTGCCAAGCCAAGAGATAGTAAGAAGAAAACCCTTCCAAATCATGGAGGCACCTCAAAGAGAAAAAGACTTTTTATGGAGCCAGGAGTGCAGGGGAAGTCTTCTCATATACTTAATAGACAGAATCTGAAACCAAATTCCCTTACCATTAATAGCCAGCCAGAATCTTTTAAGCCTCAAGGAGAGACTGAACCATGACAGTTGCTTAATACCCCATCCACCCAGAGATGTCAGGCGCACTAAAATGTGCCAGTCGATAAGATGATATTTCTTTTTCTTAGAGGATGAACCCCACAGAAATGAGAAGATCATGCGCCTGAGTTTGTCAAGTATGGACCGAGGGATCGGAGCCAATGCCATCCAGTAGACAGGAAGACTAGATAGCACTGGTTTGATAAGTACAAGACGACCTCCAAGAGATAAGAGTCGGTTGGTCTAGTGATGGATGCGTTTTTCAAATTTAGTAAGGATCCAATGCCAATCCTTTACCAAATACCCCAATGGCTTAATAAAGTAGCCCAAGTACTTAAATCCTTTATTAATATGCTCAAATTGATAGGGAAGGAACCTAGTGATCCTGCGCAGAAGATCAGCATCCAAATCATTATGAATAAAGCACGATTTGTCCAAGTTAATTTGCATGCCAGATGCCTCACAAAAAATTTCCATTATAACTTTAAAGGCCATCCATTCCTCAAAAGTATCGATACCAAACATGATCACATCATCTACAAAGAGTAGATGTGTGAGGGATAGCTGATGCGAAATCTTGATACCCCTGATTCTGCCATTAGCTTTGGCATCCTCAATCAGTAAACTAAGCCCTTTGATGAACATAATGAACAGCAGAGGAGACAAAGGGCATCCCTGCTTGATGCCACGAGAAGCTGTAAAAAAACGAGAGGGGGAGCCATTAACAAGGATGGAAAAATTTGTAGATGAAATACAACCTAGAATCCAATTCACTCCAACCAAAGGGACCCCAATTTGCAGAAGAATAAGTCTGATGAAGGTCTAATTAGCCCTATCAAATGCCTTAGTTAGGTCTAATTTTAAAATGAGGGCACACCTATTTTTGGTTTTAACAGTGTGGAGGACTTCCTGTGTAATGGCCAAGGGTTCAGTGATTTGGCGATTCTTCAAAAAACCAAATTGCTAGGGAGAGATGGATTTGTCCAGAAAGGGCTTAAGTCTCAAAGCGACAACCTTAGATATCAACTTATAGACCAGATTGCGGAGAGAAATGGGATGGAAATCAAAAAAAGAGACGGGCAATTCTTTCTTGGGGATAAGCGCTATAAAGGTGGAGTTCAAGGAAGGCACCACTCATCCATCCTTCCTGGATGACTCAACCATCTTTACAAGTTCAAGCCCCAATAAATCGAAGAAAGCCAAATAAAATTCAACATGCCATCCATAGAGTGGGTGGAACTTATGCTAGGGAAGGCCCCCCATAGCTTCCTTTTATTGATAAGAGGCTTAAGAAACATAGCAACAATTGGTGATGCCCTTCACTTTGCTAATTCCCATTTTGAGTTTGGCTCCTAAATTCGCCAACTTACCCGCCTCAGAGTTGTTCCACAAAGAATATGGGAGTATGAAACTTGAATTTGAGTTGTGACCTAACAAATACGATCATGTAATTTTTTTGTTTTGATAACACTTTTGCAAAAGCTCTTATTCATTTGATGAATTACATGCTTAGAGTCACCTAGAACAATGATATCATAAATGTTGAGTTGCTTTTCTAGGTTCCTTCCAAAATAATGCACAAGCCATTCTGCCTCATTATTGGTTTTTTTCCCAAGTCCCCAAGCAAAGGAAGTCACTGTATTTTAATCGGGATCAAAGATAATCCCACCCGCACGTGCCAACCCTTGAAAGTTGAACCTGTTTAACTAAAAGAATATGAGGAATAAAAAAAAAATCGAAAGTGTTTTCCATTTCATGGCTATCTCTCAACCATTTAATCCATATGGAAGTGATATAGCCACAAACTATGTGGGTGTGCTATTATATTAGAATTTAGGGTGGACTAGCACCTATGCTTTTTCTAGTCCTAGATTGTACAAGGATGAAACAAGTGTACCATCTAAATAAATTGATTTTATGGAAGGCTTTCTAAATTTGAAATAAAAAATTATATAAAAAAATATATATATAAAAAATAACTTGTAGTTGATGCATAGATAACTCTTAGCTTGTGCAAAGAAGAAGACGAGCGATAACATGTAGCCGCATAAAAAACCAGTAATATATATCTTATTTGTACCACTTAACTTGTACCCTATTGATGTTCCTTGGCTACAAGTTAAGTGGTTGTGTTAATGCAAAATATTAATTGTAAATTTCAATGATTTTTAAAAGATAACTACATATGATATATCAATTTTCATAACTTGAGTTTTGATTTAATATTAAAATTTAAATTGTTTTATAATAATTTTAAATTTACATTGTCTAGCAAAATATTACATTGTAAATTTCAAAGATTTTCAAAAGATGACTACATTTCATATGTCAATTTTTGTAACCTAAGTTTTGATTTAATATTAAATTTTTAACTAAGAGTTCATGGCAGATAACTAGAAGAATGCGAGATAAAAAAAAATATAAGAAATAACTCATAGTTGATAAATGGATTACAGGAAGAATGTCGGTGATAACATGTAGCTACGCATGGATAACTCAAAGTTGAATCTGTTTAACTAAAAGAATACGAGGAATACAAAAAAATTCCAAAGTGTCTTCCATTTCATCTCTATCTCTCAACCATTCAATCCCTATCGAAGTGATCCAACCACAAACTATGTAGGTGTGCTATTATATTAGAATTTAGGGTGGACTAGCACCTATGCTTTTTCTAGTCCTAGATTGTACAATGATGAAACAAGTGTACCGTCTAAATTGATTTTATGGAAGGGGTTCTAAATTTGAAATAAACAATTATAAAAGAAAAAATAATATAAAAAATAACTGGTAGTTGATGCATAGATAACTCTTAGCTTGTGCAAAGAAGAAGACGAGCGATAACATGTAGCCGCATAGCTGCATAGAAAACCAGTAATAGATATCTTATTTGCAGCACTTAACTTGTACCGTATTGATGTAAATTTGCCACAACTTAAATGGTTGTGCTAATGCAAAATATTAATTGTAAATTTCAATGATTTTCAAAAGATAACTACATATGATATATCAATTTTTATAACTTGAGGTGTTTTTTTTTTGTATCTGGCGGAATCAGTAGCTATTTGGTCTCATATTCGTGTGACACAGGGTCGATTCCGACCGCTACCACTATAACCTCCAGGAGAGTACGCTGACCCCCACAATGCACCCTCAGGACTGCAGTGAGGTTTGAACCAACGATGTGCATAACAAGCCAATACGCCTTAACAAGCGCATGGTTTCCAACTAGTCTACACCTCGGAGTGTTTACAACCTGAATTTTGATTTAATATTAAATTTTAAATTATTTTATAATAATTTTAAATTTACATTGTCTAGAAAAATATCACATTGTAAATTTCAATGATTTTCAAAAGATGACTACATTTGATATGTTAATTTTTGTAACCTAAGTTTTGATTTAATATTAAAATTTTAAATTGTTTTATAATAATTTAAAATTTAAATTGTTTTAAAATGAATTTTAAATTAGCAAATAGAAAACTAAGTATAGTTTATTTTTTTGAATAATGATAAATAAAAGAATAAAAGTTAAATAAAAAACTAAGTTTAGTTTATTTTTTAAAATTATGATTAAAAAAATAAAATTTAAATAAATACTATGAGTTAAATATTAATTTTAAATAGTTTAATTTAATTGTAGTGAAAAGTTAAATAATTCATATGAGTTAAATATTAATTTTAAATATTTTAATTTAATTGTAGGTTGCACTAAATTTGGAGTATTTTTACGACTTAGAAGGGTTAAAGATTCGTGTATATTTAAATGAGAAAGTTGGTAAGTAAGGCCATCAACAAATGTATGTTAACTTAAAATTTGCATAACTTTTGATTAGAATATATGGTTTGGGTAATTCAAAATGTGTGATAAGGAGAAAAACACAAGAAAATTTTAGGTAAATGTTACTTTGGGCTTATGTGAAAATGGTTTTACAAAAATTGTACATCCATGAAACCTTTTTAGAGCTCGACATTGACTTGAGAGGAAAATCAAGAGATGGGTGTTAGGATGTCCAAGATGGAAGAGAAAATAGAAAAAATGAAAGGAAGTATGGTACAAAATGTTGACATTGTAGATATGGTAAGATAAGGACAATTTGAAGGGTGTAAGGGTGATTCCATGAAAATGGGTAACATTTTTTTAGCTAAATATGACGATGAAAAATGAAAATTTTATCCATATATTAAATTGAAGTCCTTGAAACCTATATTTTCTATATGAATTTCGACATGCGATTAAAAATTGAAATATATAGAATTATGTTGGATTTCCAATGACATTTTAAAAAAATATGAATCAATGTCATTTAATTTGTCAAATTTTCGGTTAATGAAACATGTGTCCTTAATATTTTGAAGAGCAATTAGCAAGTGGCTTGCGTGTGTGGAAAATAGTTTACTGTTAATTTAATAATAAAAAAATGAAATATGTGAACATGATCTAGACCAGTGAATGTTTCAAAACTGACCAGTGAATGTTTCAGTCGCATTTTGCACGCATGTACATGTTTGAGCCAAATATTTTGATTGTTTACATATATTATAAAACTAAAAATACCCTTTTGAAGAGGACGCACATATGTAATGCTTGTATATTTTTTCAATTTTTTTGGATGTGTTTTTTGAATGTTGTTGATTTATCTTTGAGCTCATTTGAAGTTGTTGACAAGGTTTTTAAGGGTAAGCTTTAGCAAAAATTTAAAAAAGAATGACATATGAAGATAACAATTCGTAAATAATATGTCCATGGATACATGATTCATTGATGAATCCAACGGTATCAAGTATACCCATTAAGGTGCATTTAATGGCAGGGCTGGTGCAAGCTAATGCTGGTCACTTATGGCGTGTTCGTTGCAATGGACTTCTAGAAAAACAAAAATCTGAACGTCAAAAAGCAATATTAGGGGTACCTACATAACTTTTTGGAATATGGCGTAAGAATATGAAACGTGGACAATCGGATTACCTTCCAGAATATATAACTTTTATTTATGGAAACTAAGTATAAATACCAACAAATGAGGTTCTTCTAAGGTTGGTATGTTTTTTTTTCCCAAAAAATAATGAATATGTTTGCGTTGGTCCACTTGTTTGGTATGCAAATGGTGGAATTTTGTGAAAAAAATTATATAGAGTTGTAGATAACAGGTGTGTCTAGTGCAGCATTATTTTTCCATATTTATTTATGTTATAATTTTTTTTTCAAATTAAGGAAGTCAGTGACGCCCTAAAATGACAAGGTCGAGTGTTGGTCCACCACATCTTGGTCTTAACATAGTCAATGAACGAAATTTTTTTAGGATGTAGGTCTTTGTGTCTTCTTGTGCGGGTTGTTTTCCGTTTTCTAAATAGGTGAGCCAATCAAAAGTTATAACCGAAGCAAATAGCCTACCTTGTGTGTTAGATTGATGTTAGTCCATTTAAAATTAAATAAAAAATAGAAAAAGATAATAGATTTAAATAAAAATTACATATTCAGAATCTACAGATAGAATTACACAAGTGTGTGAATTTTCATTAGTAGTGGACAAGCGTGGCATATGAAAAATCATGCATGAAATAGGAGAAGTGGTACAAAATAAGTTTTATGTCATAAGATAGTCCAAACCACTTGGTTTGGCAACTCGAACCTAAAACCAAAGTAGCCAAGTCATCCACCATGTAGGTTGGAAAAAAGGTGCCCGCCAAAATTCTAAATTTAAATCGCGCGTGTGTGTAGTTTAAAACACAACGTGCACGCACTAGAAGCGTGATCGCACTACTTTGTGTGCACGCGTGCATGCATTTGTTAAGTAAACACTTTGTTTTGATTTTATTTTCAAGCATTTGCAATGGAATGATGATGATGAACAATGATGATGAGGAGGAGGAGGATGATGACAATAATGATGACTATGATGATGATGAGG